>MU385723.1:432054-913596 GCA_022497155.1 Whalleya microplaca
TCACCCCCCCCCCCCCCCCCCCCCCCCCCCCCCCCCCCCCCCCCCCCCCCCCCCCCCTCGTGACAGGGGGTCAGGAGGTGAGGTCAGGTTGTTATGGATAGAGTGAATGTTGCGGGGAATCCTAGTAGCCCGTACTTAGGAACCGTGTTACATATGTGATTTTTAAGCTTTACCCCTTTTAGTTACGCCCGACCTTCCCCTTCAATATCAAGTCAGAAATGGGGGTTTCTGTTTTCCGATTCAAGTACGTAGGAGCTCAAAAGTCGCTAGTGCCTACGTTCCGTAAATTTTTATTGTTTTTTATAGGTACTTACGGAGGCAGCGAGTTTGAAACTTGGCTTGGGGTATAAGCAGGGATTATAAGCTAAGTAGCCTGGCAGCGCCTGGGCGGCAGAGCCTCAAAACCTAACAACACGGATTTTGCAGGTAAGTATAAGTTTCTACCAAAATCCATCTATGTGAATTTTCTTTACTTTCAAAAGATAATATTGATCGAATAGTTGGATATTCTAAGCAATAGTAAGTCCTAGTCTATTGTAGAGTTTGACAATCAGGGGTAGGGACGCCCAAAAATCAGGGAAATGCCCTAGGCCAAAAGGTAATCAATATTGTCTCTATGTAGGTTGTCACTAGTACGTGGAGACTAACTGTCATCACCATGAAGTTTAACAAAGGAGATCAAACTTTGGTAGAAACATATCCGATGCTTAATCAGTCAGGAAGGCATATCCTGAAGATTCCTTATGCTTATTCTACAAGCGAGGGCAAAAGTTACTTATGATCTCTACGCCCATTCAATCTATAAGAGGTTATCATCCTATCACGGATGATTCCTATGCTTTCGATTAATCACACTTCACTTACCTATCCTTCTCGTGTACTTTGGTCCAGCTGGACCCATTCCTTTGGTTAAACGCGTATCTAGATGAATTCAGGAATTAGCACATGAAAGAGCGGTGGCTACGGCTAGAAAATCCAAAAGAGGGTTTAGAAATATTTTTGCTCCCGTAATCGGTCCTCTCGGGAGAGTTTTCGGGAGCGATTATCGATGTTAAGCAAAATTAGGGGTATAAGCCAGGACTGAGGGACTAAGGGTACTTTAGCTTACGAGAGTGTGTCGAGTACTAAGTAGCTAGAGTCATTGGCTATGCTCCGTACGCATGCTGTGACAGTGCGATCGCAGGTATCAAGATGGTAATTCCAGCCATGTTGACCCTACTTCACGAGGTCATGGATGCCAGCAACGCATCAGATAAGCTTAGGTTCCTCTATTCTACGTCCCGGTAGAAGCGCATGGTCTAGTTGAAATAACCGACAGTACTATAATTAAATACACCAACTTCGTTGGACCTCGAAAGATGTTTCGCTATATATTCCGATTAGAATACGGTTTCAGATGCTTTAATCCTATTTATATACTTGTAAAGTCCGAGTTATGAATCGGCTATGAGCTATCTCTATGCTATAAGAGCTTTCCATCTAGGTGTATGACCTTTTGCTGCATTTCTATCGATAGAGAGCAACGGGATAATCATTAATGGTGGCGGCTCAGGCTCTATTCCCTCAACAACCTATGTCACACTCTTTGATGCTTTTGCCACAATAATGATAGACAATGATAATGCTTAACTCTTCTAGGCCTTTGACTCTCTCGAACCGTCCGTTGTGCAGAAGAACGATGCCTATCCAGATTTTCCAACGTCTTTTCGAGCAAAGTATTCGACCTCTATGGCTTGAGAGATGACTGTGGGGTGTCAAGTCGTGAGAATGCACAAGGTCTTGAGATAATTTGCCTCTTATATATAATGAAATCGAACCATCTAACTCGTATATCTAACAATCTAGTCTATGAATCATATTGTAACACCTTCGTTCGTACTCCTATTCTTCCCCTTGGATAACATCGTCCCCTGGACCTCGATAATAGCTCCTGTCACAATCTTCAAGTTTAGGCATGCAAGATCTGCGTGTTGATCATCTTGCGAATATTCTCGTATGAGGCGACGTCCATGCCGGAGTATTCGATGCAGGCACTGCCGCAAGGAACAGGCGTAGGGCCCCCAGAGGTCTTTCCATCGAGAACTGTGCTGAGAACCATGCACGACGGAGGGAGGCCTTCAACCTTGATATGGTTGTCTCCTACAGGGCCGTGGACGGTGATCTTGGATTTCAAGGCGTCATGGAAGCAGTTATCCCAGTTATACTGGGGAACGCCCTTGGGAGCCGGGCCAGGGCCCGGAACCTCTCCTCGCATATCCAACTGATCCGTGATCTCCCGAACGAGTTTCTCGGCATGCTCATAGGCGGCTCGGCGGCGATGTCCGCATGTTTTTTTGGCCCCACAGGCGACACCGGCGCCGACGCCAGCACCGATGGAGCCCGATACCAATCCCGAGGTGAGACCCGAAGTCATAGCTGCCGCTGTAGCAGCGCTAGCTCCCAGTGCGATGAAGACGGGCGGTGCTGGGACAGCCGGCAGGAATGCTAGGCCAGCGATGATTGAGGCGGCGATGGTGGAGGTGCGCATTTTGCTGTTTGAGCTCTGAAGGGGCTGTGTTTGTTCAAGAAGATTGTTATGGCTTATAAAGAGGCCTGGTGAAAGTTGTATCGTGATAGTGATCTTTCGTTGTCTTTGTGATCTTGATGATGTGAAAATATCCGAGAACAGAGATGGGAGTGTATCTTATATAGATGTTTTCTTAGAAAGCTATTGCTCTTGAAGTTATCTTAAAGGGTGTAGAAGGATTTTTGTCGATACTTACCGTAAAAGCATCATTTTCTGAATTTCTATTCTTAGACAACATCCATACCCTACAATATCGATATGATAAACAGCTGTCTAGGCTTTCCACCCACAAGGGCAGTATGAATTCGATGAGATGGAATTCCTGCAACTTAGCTAATGGAAAGATCAACTCGGTGCTCAATTTGGAAAGCTCCTGTATGTGTGAACCGTATGCACGCCGTCATTGGTGAGTAGAACCACAACATCAACTTGATGGAGAGATATCGTGGGGAACAGAACCTTGTCCATCGGTCGTAGTCAACCAAGGATCGTCCACAGTCATACCAGCTCCTCCAGGGCAGAATATGGTCTCATGTTGTACCTAAAGTTTGCATATCTAGTCAAGTGTATAACCAAAGAGGCTGAAGCCAGTGCAACGAAAATAGCTATCTGTATCTATCTACTATGTACGCTAAACAATAACGTAGGTGAGGCATAATACTGTGGTCAGTTAGCTGAATTGTAGATTGCTTCAGAGGTCTATTGTTAAAATTGGTATCGATCCTGTGTGTAGATCATGGTAGGGGTAACAATATAAACATCATTATCACTGATGAATTCGTGAATCGGCACCTGGAAGTATCAAGGTCCCGTAGATCCTCAGCCAATTAACATATCTTACAAGGCCAGGTGACAAAGTGCGATTGAGCCGCAGCAAACATTGAGATCGATCTATAGTTCTAATGCGGCACAGACATTGAATACACAATCCTCCTTCTACACCAACATAGCCAATAAGAGTTATCTGACGCAACAGGCATTCGACTCAACTCCTCCCATTGGTGGTTATTGTTGAAGACTGTACCCTGTCGATGATCTGTACTGAATGTTTGTTTTTAGAGTCGTTGATATCCTTTATGGCAACGAGACTCTTTAGTGGTATACAGAAAATGTCAAGCCATACCAAGGAACAAGAGTATAATCCTCCAAAAGATGCATTAAGTGACTATCAAGTATCAAGTAGCGATATGTGATAAATAGTTCTTTTCATACATTAAAAACACGTTCGTGGCAGGGGGGGGTGCATTAAACTCGCCTCTAAATTTGACTTCCCTGTCATGATTGTGTTTTCGATCCCCACGTGGCCAATAATTCAACGTAGAGATGTCACGTTTCTTTCTAGTTGGGCCCAGCTAGCTTAATCGAGAGACATCCCAGTTCTGTAAATTAATAGAACTCAGCTCTCTTCACGTCATTAGGCTACAAAAACTTCGCCCAAGTGAGCTGAGCCCCTTCATTACTTCGTGTGTTTATTAGAATAGGAGTATGGGGGGATTCTTCATGGGGAAAAGCTTAAGGAGCAATAGCACCATATTGAACAAGAGACGAACGAAAACACCTACGCAATGATATGCCTACACAGGCTGACACATGTGCTGAGAAAGTGTCAGGGCGAGTTAGAAGATAACCAGCGTATATAGCTTAAATCAATGCCATCTTTAGCGTGGTTATGGTTCAAGCAGGTGATGGCTACTTTCTTCGTTTCTGTAGTTAGGATAACGTAGGTAAATTATAAAATATAGCAATATTTCTGATAGTTTAGATAGATATATTGGGTATCTACCCAGTGACTAATGTTGGCTACTTGTCAGGTCACATGACCACCTATTATGGACCCACTTTAATCCCACAGGATTAAAGGCCTTCCTCCTTCACCCTCCTTTAGTTTAGCTCTCCATCAGACACACACACACACTGCAGATAGCTTCGTTCTAGAGGAATATAGGCCTTTTAGCCATTCTCTTCACACGCAGCCTGAGGCTCCGTGTACCGTGTCCGTCTATCTCGTTATACTACTACTGACGTAGTTGCATCAAGGCTTGCTTCAAAGACCAACGCAAGGTCTTAGGATATAACCACCTCGGCGCAACCCAGAAAAACCATGCAAAAACCCAGACAAAACCCAAAGCTTTACCAGCAATTTGCACCTTGTGATTCTTTAACAGTGCTTCATATCCCATCTTCCGTGTCATTTTTCTGAAAAGCTTAGAGGCGAAAAGTTCAACCCCCACAATGACAAAATTGGCGCAGAAGAACATGACGTCTCGGCCTGCGTCTCCCTGGCCCACCCTCCATGCTGCTATGGCATGCGTGACCCCCGACAAGAAGAATATGCCAAACGCGACTACTATCTTATCGATCCAAGAGTGAGGTTTACACATCAGAAGACGTCGCGAGACGAGCCGAGACCATAGGGCAAAGCTTGGCGCCGCAATGCGGTGCCAAAACTTGCTCCAAAACCGCTTGACCGTCCAAGCCTCAGCAGGGTTGCCAAAGAGTGGCGGCCAATCGTCCGGGTCGTCAAGTCGTAGAATGACCACAAATATTACCGAGAGGACCGCATGGTAGGACTCTAGGATCAACAGGTTCGCCCAAATCCAGGAGACACACATAAATGCACGTAGACGTAGCTGGTGGTATGTGATTGGGTCTTCATCCCACTCGAACAACGGCCGTAGTATGGGTTCTTGATCCGGCGTGAAGTCGAACAAAGTGCTAGAGGAAGTAAGGTATTCGCGGAGTTTTTGAACGAGGAGTCGGTCCACGAGGATAATTGCTCCTGCTTTAAGAGCACGAAAGAGCGCGAACCTCAATAGAACAGGCCAGGGCGTTGATCCAGGGACAGGCCGTGAGAACGATAGGTGTCTAGGATTGTTCCATATTCGACATGCTGCTGAAATGCTCGATTTGCTGGGCGATATGATAACATGGCGGTCGTCTTTGGCCTTGCTAACGCTTGCTGTTTTATCTAGCAGAGAGTACTTCTCAACTAACAAGATTTGGGGGAGAATTAGCATGTATATGATACACGTTATTGCTAGGTATGAATCAAGACCAATTGGCCCCATAGACGTCACATCGCCATTGATAGATGCTAGTGACCAAGCCGTGAGAAGCCATGCTGGAGGCAAGAAGAAAGGGTGAAGCCTTGTGGGAAAGTGGAGGGCTACGGTTGTTAGTACCACCGCAGCTACAAAGAGAAATCCAGGCTTCAATGATTCGAGCGAGAATGAGATGAGTGACGACATTTTAGCTTGTGATCTGGCTACTGAGGAATAGTGGTAGTCGGGCTTCACGATATCGTGCACCACTTGTTGATATTCATATCTGCTTTCGTGACGACTTACATATACTCGGTCAGCCTACTCACGTTAGAAGCTTACATGCATATTCCATACAACGTCATCTTCCAGCAAGCATGATTATAGTGTTGAAGGAAGTCAATCCTTGGTATCTAAGTCTGCACTTTAAATAGAAAATTATACCGAGGTATTCTCAAATACCAATGCTAGATGGTTTGCAAAAGGGGACTACACGTATATGTCCAGATGGTGTCCACGTGGGAAGAGAACTTGGATTTGATAGGCTATTTACCTAAGGTCGTTTGCGGTAGTAGCTAAAGTATTTGCGGCTCTGCGGCCTAGTTGGTGCTTAGTTTCGATCCTTTCCGCTGAATCGGAATCCTGGAATTGTCCCCTTGCCTGCTTGTCTGCGCTAGCGGACTGTGTATCTAAATCTGCCTTGCCCCGTCGATCTATGACCACCCTTGCCTCAGGGTCGAAATTGGTTGATCGCTAATTTCGTGATATATCTAGAGTTTTTTGGACTATCAGTTGGATAAGACTTCTGGAAACCATGACTGCTTTTCAAATGTTTATACGACTTATCCTCAACCCAGTACCAAGGACACACCATGTCTCGCTACTAAAATACATATATCAGCGAATATCACTGTACTAGCTAATTATAATTGCCTGCGTGTATATCAATAATTGCGTATCTGATTCTTATCTGTATTGCTTATACATTACCGGCGATCTTTGATTCTTTGCGCATCCTTGTGCATCCTAATCAATCATGTCCTTTTCAACAGTCGTAGCCTATATGATGCCGTCACTCGAGAAAGTAAGTGATGGGAAAGTGCTCTCATACTTAGGAATTGAAGCTGAGATGGAGGTCATCAGCTATTATTAATACATGATGCCGTAGTTTACAAGGTACTACTGCTACGTATCTGTATCCCAGAAGTAAGTGTCACATTTAAGCTAGCTTTCAGGTTCATCAGCGATATTAATTCGCCCACACCTAACCCGTAGCTCCCGGCACTATTCCAGCTTCTCCCGAAGTAACGGTACTACTTGAAGTCCTGCCTTGGTGCTTAAGCCCCCAGAGCCTGAGGGCCGTAATGATGACCATGAGAGTAAACCGTTCACCCATTACGTCTACCAGCCCGCCTTTCCTGAACTGGATCTTGAAGGGCATGGTCAAGGACCACCTGCTACTCCAGGCAAATACGGCAAGCACTTCCTCGCTGCCATTAGCTATAGCTTCAGACGTCCCACTTGCTGTCCTGCAGTTGCCCTCTCCGTCATGTTGGGATGACCGCATGAGCTTGAACCCACACGTCCACGGCGGCTCAACCAGCTCCTTATCCTCATCACCATTGCTCTTCCGCCACTCGAAGTCTTCGCGGCGCAGATGTAGGCCTTGCCCGACTTCGATGGAGAATTGAAACCGGATTGTATTCTGTTTCGTACTCGCGCGCATAATCTCCGTGCTCATCTTTGAGGAGGAGCCCGGGAGAGGGGGCAGAGTTATGATGCTATTGAGGGAATATATGTTCCAATTGGGCTCCTCGCCGGCGGCCGCGAGCATTGGGTGCTTGCCCGTGGGACCATTGTGCAAGATGACGCCCGGTTTGCCAGGCCCCCTACTGGTTAAGCCGGCGTGCGTTGAGACGCAATATAGTCGTTGGTTGCGGTCTTCACCGAGATGGAACTCTCGTGTGATCTTCCATTGGTAGTACGCATTTATCAGGGAAGGGAATGAGTGGTATGGGGAAACCACGGGGTTCATTAGTATTTGGTCATATGTAGGTAGCGTATGGGCATCAGCATTTGGTGCTTGGGTTGTTTCTGTGTACGATGGTGGTGGTGCTGGACCATCATCGGTCGTCGCTTTAGAGTCTGCCTTTGATAGATTCCCCATATTTCAGCTCTTTAAAACAAAACTATAATAATTGATGCAAATGTCCTGTGTATAGTAGATTTAGGCTAGGGAATATAAGATGAGAGCCTCGAACGATTTATAGGAGCTGAATCGAGCGACTAAAATATAGTCATGCTTGGCGAAATGCTAGTTGCCGATCATGGATGACTGGTTGGTGGCTATGCAAACCCATGTTCAGGCCTTTGAGGATGGAAATCCTAGTCACCAGGTCTCTGGTTCCAAGATTTCGGTGCGTATTCACATGACGTATGGGTATTGGGTGCGAGCAATCAACGTGAATTGCCTGACCAACGAAACTCAAGGGATGATGAACGTGCTTTCGCCAACCAACTGTGCCGCACTTGGCTTGGTTGTATAATGTGTTACATATCTATATAGACTTCCCAGCCGCAGTATTCCTCTATTTTCTTTCTGTCACTTTGTTCATTCTACATCAATATTTGAGCTCTTAAAAGCTGCTTTAGTTTAATATATGGAAAGTCAAATAGTTGACTGTCGGGACACTCGAGTATTCTACTCCTAGCATCAAAACTCAAGTGACCGATACCTGATCATCCGTTCACTCCCGTCCTCTTCGTAGAGAATTATGAGGAAACCACTATCTCGTACATGATATTTCGAAAGTATTATGAGTTTTCTACCCCTTCGTGGCTAAGTCCTATGTTCGTTGATTGGCATACTCTTAACGTCAAGAAGAAATACCCCACTATGGATATCTTAGACGAAATATTGGATAGAGGCGCCTGATTACGACTCACGATAAAGGCAGGCAATTCTGGGTGGAAGACTAGATTGTCTAGTAAAGACTCGAGGAATATTATATAAGAACAGCTAAGAGTACTTTCTTTATTTATAATACTCTTACGAGACATTTTTATTTAGAGCAATAAAATATAAAATAAATATAACATTGAATCCAGTGCAAAACTCTAATTTCATTATGTATTTACAAGTTCATTGGACTTTAGCAAAAGCACTACCGCTCATCACTGAAGGAAGCAATATACTGGCATATAGCTAGGAGGGCATGTGCTTGTAGCAATAGACATAGTGAACCATAAGTTTTCATAATTCCACTAATGCCTAAGCCAAATTGAATAATTATAAATTGTTCTCTTCGGATATATACTCTACCTAGAATTGATATATTGTCAAGCGAAATTGTTATGAACTTTGCAGTTGCTAGTCTAAGTATAGAAAAAACCGCACCAGTTACTCCCACTCTTGATTTCTAATTTAGAAGCGAGGATAAGCAAGATGACATCTGACGGAAGATGACAATATTTACTTATGAGTTGCCTGCGCTGACCCCGCGCAAGGTGATTAGAAAAGCTACCGGATAAACCAGGGATATCACAGCTTATTAGATGGGTGCCCTTATACTGGATATGGATGCTGTACAATATTAGGAGCTAATTTGCCCGCTTAAGAG
Organism: Whalleya microplaca; assembly: GCA_022497155.1. Lineage (NCBI taxonomy): Eukaryota > Fungi > Ascomycota > Sordariomycetes > Xylariales > Xylariaceae > Whalleya > Whalleya microplaca. The sequence continues at coordinate 441,282 of MU385723.1, forward strand.
TAGGTCTATCCTTGCAGACTAGTTATCTTACCGCGTAAAAGTCTATCTACAAGAGATGCCAAACATTTATGCTTTTAGAAAATACACTTGCTTCCCAGATGATGTCATACAGCATACTTCAGTTATTCTCCAATCTGTCTGTGACTCCTATTCATGAATCGCGGGTGTAACGAGCCCACAAGGTTGGTGGTCAGTTGTCCTGTCAGCTACAAGTGCGACATGAGAACGTTATTGAGACGGCATAGCAATGTTACGGCTAGATACTCTTTATAATTCCATTTATATTTATTTTAGGAACAGCTGGTCCCCCCAGTGAAACAAGACAGAAGAGTGTACCACAAGGGGGATCTTAGTACATATAAGGACAGTAGAAGCCCTCTTAGTACTTCAAGATACGTAAACTGCTGTATCGACTCCAGTTGACGGCAATGGTATCTTGTATTTCCCTGTCCAATAATTCAAAATTGAAGGAGACAACACAAGCGATGGGACCTCGACATTTGGAGTCCCTGGGGGGACCATGGAACACCGTCATCTGCGATTGATGTACTTTCTATCGCATGTGTCAAGTTCTTCTGTCCGGAAAGTTTGTCAGGCTCCAGTAGTCGCTCCGGTTCCTAGTTGGGTGAATAGAAAGCACAGGTTGCCCCCGAGTCTCGGATATTCATCGGATGATCATATTCCTGCATTGCAGCCAACCTGTGTATGCTCTTTTCACCTCTGACCTGTGTTAAATATTTTTGGCGCATTCTATTACCTATAGCCGAAGCGTTTGTGGTAGCTTGATGGGCTAGGCGCAAAATCCTAATTCGCTTTCACATAGTTTCCTGCGTATCATCCGTTAATTCGGAATAGGTCCGACGCTATTTCAAAAGACACTCACCAGGGAATTGCCCTTGCTTCCCATGACATTTGCCGGTCCACCATTCATTCTCGTTCTGTGTCCTGCTGACGATTTCTATTATATCTCCTGCCCTGAAACTCAAATCACCCTCAGCCTGTGCTGAGTAATCGTACAATGCAGTGACAGTTTCTGCCGCTGGTGCTCCACTGAGACGACTGGGCTTCGGTTTCGGCGGAGGTGGTTTCGGTTTCCCTGCTGCCAGGGCCGCCAAGCCTGGAGAGCTTGGCTTTAGGGACGGGGACACAGGTGACTTCAGAGGAACAGTAGAAGCGGAATAGGGCGGAGGGGGATTCTCTGCACCATCTGACTGCGATTGTTGGCCAAATTTTGTAGATGCGAAGGTCGGGGTGGATGGTGAGCCTGCAGTGAGCAGCCCGGCGGGCTTGGGGCCCGCCTCAATTGCTGCTGGCTTCTGTCCATGTTTGGGCGGCGGTCTCTTCTGACCACTTGTTTTGAATCTTACGATGGTTAATAACTCCGTCTGTTCCTGAATATCAGCTCGCTTCGCAAGGAACGCCTCTTCCACGTCCAGTGTGAGGTTGAAGTATCCAATATCGCAGTGCTGCATCTTTTCGTGTAGGGTATAGAAGATGTTGAGCTGCATGTAATAGAATGATTGGAAAAGCGGCTGGATGAATTCGCGCTCAAGCTTGAATAGCTTAGGCAGTTCATCCTTGAGTAGATCATTGAAGTAATTAAACTCCTGGGTAGCCTGCTCAAGATCAGACTCGGCCTTCCACAGAGCCTTCTCGTCCTTGGCACTCTTCTCCTTCTTCTCCTGCAGCTTCTTGAGCGTTGCATTGCGGCGGTCGAAATCTAACTTTTTGTGCTCACGCTTCGTCGCAGTCTTCCTGATAACCTTGAGGACGTCAAGCAACTCATTAGCAGGGCGGATGACACGCGCATCAATCATCTCCAGCTCTGGCTTGAGTGACTCCTGCAAGTCCTTGACTACGGCCTCGTACTCTTCGCAAGCACGGATGCCCTCGGGGTTACTGTCGATGGTCAGGGCGTCAGGATCCGACATGCGACCCGTTATGGGCTTGTAGATCTCGGTCATCGCATGGCTGAACTCGATCTGGTGGTTGAGCATGCCATTAATGGCATCGAAGTACTTCTTGCTTTCATCGTGAAGGCGCTTGGTTTCCACCTCGAGCTCCTGGAAACGCCGCTCAGCATCGATGAAGACAGGATCCTTGCTGTGTTCGCCGATGTTAAACTTGGCCTTGAATTGTTGGGGTGCCTGTGAGTTTGGGGGGTTGTTGGTTAGCTCCCGTTACACCATCTCGGTCGCGCGCATGTTGCATTTTTTCACTTACTCGGACCACGCTCTTCTGGAAGCCTCGGAAGCTCATCTCTGTACAAATAGAGGGTATGGCGTATATGGCGTAGTGACGATGGCGGGGTACTGATTGGGATCGTGAAAGGCTTCAATGTCGGCTTGCGAAAGCCCCGCGCACATTCGAAAAAACTGTCGCCAATAAGAACAAATGCTGGTTTACGGTTATACTCGCTTGAGGGAATAGAGAAGCAGAACAGGAGTGTCAAGACAATTAATGATTTCGTTTGGTAGTTAAGGGCACCAAGGCAGAGTCAGTTAACCTGGTTCGGGTTCGGGCTTTGGCCACTGACGACGCCGGCTTTTGTGGCAGTGCGCAGTGCGGGCTCGCGCAGGCCCCCGTTGACTATTGTGGCTTAGTGATGTCAGCTAGGGGGGGCTGTTAGGGTATGTACAGGTTACTCAGAGGTATTCAACAAAGAAAATCTGAGAGGTCACTGGCAGCAAAAAGAATAAGAGGACAGCATACATGTAGGTGGTAGATATGTAGTACAGGCCGATGTGTTTATTTTGCAGAGAGTTCAGTCATCTACAGTACCCGCATGCGTAGCTGGCACGATACACAAGTAGGTATGGAGAGATATCCGAATATCCGTGTCGCATCGTCATTTACTACAGCGACATAAGGTTATTTCCGAACAGCCGTGATGTGTGGCTTGGGTTTGGAAAGGCCTTCCTTTATGTTCTACTTGAGCTGAAAACGCTTGGCAAGGGAGCCATTCAACGTCATCTTTGTGCTGCGCCTAATAGTGTGCATACCAATGTCACTGCAACCAATCCCATTACATCTAGATAGGCTAGTATCAATATGGACTAGTGCACCCTATCTGGGTACCAAGGTACTTAGGCACCTAGCCGAGAGATAAGCTGATAAGCTGATAAGATGATGGAGGTTTATCCGATCTACATATGTACATGGATATCTAAGTTTTTCCAGCTAAAACCATATGTACTCAAGTACTGCCGCTGCGAGGTCCCGCCCTTCACACATGGCTTGAGCGTTTCGGACATCGATTCTCGGGGTCGGAGCTAGCTTTAGTTCGACTTTTCGATTATTTCGTTTTGAATTTCGCCATCCATCTTTCGAGCATCTTTCCTCCTTCAACCCTCTCTTTCTCCTACACCTATTTTCTCTCCTTCTACTCTGTCTGGTATCTCACCTCTACCATCATGACCAATGTGGCATCCTCTGCCTTGAGACAGGCCACGCGCCTTGGTCTCAAGCAGTCAATCACATCTACTTCTCGACGAGGAATTCCCTCCGCATCAAGAGTAGCGGCGGCAACCACTACACGAGCATCACGGAGAAGCTATGTAACCGAGACCAAGAGAGACAATGCGCAAGTCAACATCGAAACCGCTATCAGGTTAGACAAGAAGGACTTCATGAATGAGAAGGGCGAACTTGTCATGCCAGGTCCCGGCACTCCCGCCAACGCCACCATCAGTCCGATGGCTGAGGTGCTTAAGGAGGCGACTGTTTTGGAGGAGGGCCAACGCCCAATCTACCTCGATATGCAGGCAACCACGCCGGTTGACCCGAGAGTTCTCGACGCCATGTTGCCGTTCTACGTCGGCATCTATGGAAACCCCCACTCGCGAACACATGCATATGGATGGGAGAGTGAGAAGGCCGTCGAGGAAGCGCGAGAGCACGTGGCCAAACTGATCGGTGCCGACCCAAAGGAAATCATATTCACTAGCGGAGCGACCGAGAGTAATAACATGAGCATCAAGGGTGTCGCAAGGTTCTTTGGGCGATCAGGCAAGAAGAAGCATATCGTCACAAGCCAGACCGAACATAAGTGCGTCCTCGACAGTTGCCGACATCTCCAAGATGAAGGCTTCGAGGTCACATATTTACCCGTACAGCACAATGGCTTAGTTGACCTGCAACAATTAAGGGACGCGATCAGACCCGAGACGGCAATTGTCAGCATTATGACTGTCAATAACGAGATCGGTGTTATCCAGCCATTAGAGGAGATTGGCAAATTATGTCGTGAGAAGAAGGTTTTCTTCCATACTGATGCCGCCCAGGCGGTAGGAAAGATCCCCCTAGATGTCAATGCGATGAATATCGACTTGATGTCGATATCATCCCACAAAATCTATGGGCCCAAAGGCATAGGCGCCTGCTACGTTCGTAGGCGGCCCCGTGTCAGATTAGATCCGATTATCAGTGGTGGTGGTCAGGAACGAGGTCTACGAAGTGGTACTCTAGCTCCACCTTTGGTGGTGGGATTTGGTGAAGCTTGTCGTATCGCCAAAGAAGAGATGCCGGTATGTTCCCATTGCTCTTTCTATCCCCGAACCACCCCCCTGATCAAATATGATGATTCGCTCAAACATGCATGGCTTTCTGAATTCCTTGACCGGAATCCATTTGTTGAGACACAGCACACGCGTCTGATTTATGCATTTATAATTCTTTGATCTATTGAGTATTCTGAGGGTAGCTTCTGAGGCTAACCAACATAAAACAGTACGACTCAAAACGCATCAAGTACCTATCGGATCGGTTGTTGAAGGGTCTCCTGGCTCTGGAACACACAAGCCAGAATGGCGCCCCTGACCGCTTTTACCCTGGATGCGTCAACGTCTCTTTCGCATACGTTGAGGGCGAGTCTCTCCTAATGGCTCTGAAGGACATAGCGTTGTCATCTGGCAGCGCGTGCACTTCTGCCTCACTAGAACCCAGTTATGTGTTGAGAGCATTGGGTAACAGTGACGAAAGCGCCCACAGCAGTATCCGATTCGGCATCGGCCGGTTTACCACGGAACAGGAGATTGACTACGTCCTCAAGGCCGTCCAGGAACGAGTCACATTCCTCCGCGAACTGAGTCCCTTATGGGAACTTGTGCAAGAAGGCATCGACCTGAACACAATCGAGTGGAGCCAACACTAATGTGTTACTCACTTCTTTGAACACGTCTTTTCATCAAAGGCAGCGCAAAATGTGTCGGAGCTTCGTAGGTACTGGGAGACGAAGTCTGATTGGTATGATGACTAGGTCACGATCGTTCTGAATCGGGTGAATAGGGTAAACAGGGTCTTGAACTTCGGGAGTTAGGATGGGATATCATCATCTACCTAGCCGTTCACTGCACGTAGCATGTACAGGTAGCAAAGGGGCGAGGGACAACTTCGGAAGAGGCACAGCAGGGAAGTCTGGGGAGACTAGCACTGTTCGATAACAAATATGTTATAAATTCACAACAAGACCTTCACAGGTTGGAATGCATCATGCAGATAAGATCGTGTTTTGACTTGCGTGCTCCGTCTCAGATCAACCTTCGGCAATCAACGCAAATATACACATAGGGCTGAAAGAGCGATCAGATGTAATGGATCTGGTGGAGAAAGCTTGGCAGTATATCCCAGATATTCGGGACAAGAACTTGGCCAGCATCTGTCTATTTAACAACGGTCCAAAGGGGAGGTCTAGGACCAGTAGAGCTTTTTGGAGCATATGCAACATGAAGAGCTATGGTTGAGAAATTCTGCAAAACCCATATCTTATCAAACAAACCCAGTCAGGCCAGTGACATGAACTGCCTAGGTATGATCAAACTGATACCGTAAGGTTGGCTCCTCCATATGAGCTTTGTACGACGTACTCAGGTGAGGGCTTTCCTTCAAACCTGACCAGACAGCCAGACAGGCAGGACAGGTCAGAGCGACAGTTGGGCCGGAGCATTTCCCCCGGAAACAGAATTGATGCTGCAAGCAATGATCTGAACAATTACGTATTGCTGTGGCAAGTCTGGCAGATTCAAACACATAATGCAATACCAACAAACAAATGTGCCATTCTAATACCTAGGTCCTGACGTAGTTAGAGACATGAGCACGAGTGGCTTGAAAGGAGCTATGACCTCAAGTCAGCAAATGACATCAAGAAAGCAGAGCTAGGGCTGGGTGAAAGCCACTTCTAATGACGTCGTACTTTCCTAAAAGGGTAATACTCTCGGTTCCCTTATACGTACGCATGTGCTTTCTATCCACCGAGCTCACAAACGCCATCATCACATACAGTACATCGAGATTTCGTGATTGCCCTTTTGAATCACAGGTAGCATCAGTTCCTTGTCTTCCTGTTACGCAATTGCCCATTCTATCCTCCAGGTCAGATATAAATTGGTCTAGACACCTACTACATTTCAATTTTCTTCCTTACACATACCACCTTCATCGCAAACCTCAACTTCACCTACATCTAGCATCTACTACGATCTCATATCATTACTACCTCCATAACAGACCGATTATTTGCCATCATCAACCTGCCAATATGTCGAACGACAACACATCCACGCTCAAGTCAGTTATTGACTCGGCTACTGGAGCTGTTCAAAATGCGTATGGCAGCGTGACGGGAAGCAACTCCGAGCAGGTACGTTGATCTACTTTTGCAGGCATCCTCCCTATGGGTATGTTGGGTTTACTAACTGGATTTTCGCAGGCCCAAGGTCAGGTCAAGAAGAACAAGGGTGACGCCGAGTACGATGCATCTCAAGCTACAGCCAAGGTACCCGGCTTCACTGCTTCGTCCTCCGGCGCCATCACCAAGGACGACCCCAACCGAACTTCCGGCTCGTACAACCAGACCGTCGGCTCCGCAAAGGAGTTTGTCGGTGGCGTGACTGGCGCTGAGGTGAGTAGCGTATATCACCTAACAGAGTAGATGTATGTATACTAATATTGTTCATTCAGTCCTTGAAGGCTGCCGGCCGCCGACAGAACGAGGAAGGCCAACGTCAAGAGGCCAAGGGCCAGGTCAACGACTATGTGGCCGGTATCTCGGATCGCGCCACCGGTACGGTTGGTCAAGCTGTTGCCGGTATTACTGGCAACAAGGGGGCGCAAGCTAGTTACCAGGACCAACACGATGTTGGCAAGACCCAACAACGCGGCGCTGAGCATGATGTTCTGAAGAAGGCTGATGCTGAAGCCGCTGCCTCTCAGAAGTAAACGAGCTTCACTACGGTAGAAGTTTTCGGGATGCATTGCACATGGGGATGGCGGAGGATTATGATACCCAACAGAGATGAATCTTACCTCGACATGGTACTGGAGGTGTGATGCTGGTACTTAACTAGCATGGTAGATTGCACCCACCAAAATAAAATCAATTTCTGCAACCTCAATATATGTGTGACTTTGATCAATGTGTAACCAGTCAAGAAAGCCAGTGGGACTGCATACGGTATTTCTCTAGTGATTTTTGAGCAATGTGTAACCAGCAGGCAGGAAAAACACCAATTATAACCATGTAGAGACAATCGCAATCACTGTCAACCTGGTCAGCGGCATCTCGCCAATCGGCCCGCCAACAGACGGTGGGAACCCATGCGTACAGCTTGTACATAGACTTCAATTATCGTTACTCCGAATTCGTGGGTCCTTGTTGCGGCTCTTGTTGCATCCTTGAAATATTCGAACACCAATAGCGCTATTAGGACCCGAACCCATCTTCACTTCAATACCCACAGTTAAGACCGTTTTTCAAGACATCATAGCTTTCAACATTGATTCGTCCAATTAACCTTGCACATGATACAGTACCCTCGGCTGCCTTAGAGAGCGCTACCGGATTCTTTATATTAACACATGTATAGGGTTTACTCACCGGAATCAAGTCATGAGGCATTCGCCTACCGAACAATTGTATCGAATCAGAACACGTCGATTTTTAGTTTTCTGGGCTATTATAACTCACATGATAATCGCGGCCGGCATAGCCGTATGAATCATCCAATACCCGCGTAAGGCTGCATATTGTAGCAGGCATACAGCATAGAGCCATACATCGGCAGAGAACTTTATTACCTAGTGACACAATGATATAGTGGAGTGCAGCTTGTGATGAGAAGTGTGGATAGAGTGGATTCTAAGCTTATTTATTGTGACTGAATTCATGGGGCAGAGGGTTCGTGGAACGAGTCCAGGTATTGACATGAGAGGGATACTTATGTAAGTATGTAGTAAGGTAAAACAAATATGAAAAAGTTCTTTCAGACATGTTGGGAAGGAATGCATCCATCTAAGTGGCGGCTAAACGACCAGAACCCGTATACCAAGTTACAGGTGAAAGTTACAGGTGAAGGTCCGTTGCCAGTCAGGTACAAGCATTCTCTATGAAGGTTGCCAGCAACTTAGGTATATAAAGTACGTACCTCCACTACCCGCAGTGGGGCGCACCCTCGTCGGCATCGAAATCGAAATGGAATTCAGCCTGTGGTGGAGCCAGCCCCCCCTTAACTGCCTTACCTTAACATACTACTTTACTACTAGGAACACACATGATAACCTCATCCCTTCTTCTTTAGGAAGTTCCGGCCCCCAACCAGGTCAGAATTAACCTCGTTCAGCATGAAGCCGCAGAAAAAACCACAGGCTCCAGTCTCAGGGCTGAGCAAGCTTGACGCAGCCTATTTCCTCATGCAAGACAAGCTTGACTCTATGCCAATCGATCGCGCCCAACTCGTGGTCCTCAATCTTCAAGCCCTCCAGTCCAGTCTATACTGCAGACAATGGCGCGCGCCCAATTCCATATTCATAACGATGTTGGGGCCCCTAATTTCTGCAATTTAAGCCATCTAGTATGATACCGTTTTGCCTCTGATGTCACTCACACGCTATGTGCATCTACTGTACGACATTCAATCTGAGGCTATCGTATCTTCGGTGAGGACGCCTGTACTTGTTAACATTCTTTTAGGTGAAAACTTGTCTACTAATACTAGACCGTATTTCTGTAGTGTTGTATCGCCTTTGGACAAGTCAAATTACAGTATTTGTGTGTCACAATGGCGGGTGCTCGTTGCCCAGCTGCCGAGTGGCAGGCTGTGAAGACCAACGTCTCGTAGCCTGATGGCGTCCAGGCATCTGGCCCATTCCACACACCTGCAGGGACTTTAGTTAGGACCACCGCCCTAGGGATCAGTCATTATCCTTGCGTTACAACTTATTTGCCACACCATACTATAAGTTTCTACAAGTTACTGAGTACTCCCTAGCCATTGGTGCACTAGATGACCTAAGCTCACCGAAGATGCCTTCTCTTGACCCCTTGAACGTACATCTAATATAGATGGCCTTCCCTGAAACCACAAAAATGCAGCCCAGTTATGGAGCGTGCTACAAACCTCGGAATAAGCAGAGACAGCGTTGCTTTCTTGGGTCGTTGGCAAAGCAACTACCGTGACATCTTTGGTAATTATCATTCATTATAGAAGTCGACATCCCTATCTTTGTCAAACAACACTGATCGCTATAGAGATTTCGACATACTATGGACCATCACTGGTGTTGAGTGCAGATATCCACACAGCTCGGCATTTAAGTTTCTTGCAGGAGGAGCTCTTACAACACCTTACCGGGGTCTTTATTCACCGTTACCATGACCAGGACCGATCCGCTGGAGCCACTCAAGAGTTCTTTTAAGGGGAAGATCCAGGTCAGCTATCGCCATACACCACCCTCTAAGGATTCAAGTTCATGGTCTATGTGTATCTAGACCCACTTTGCTCGAGGTCATCCTACGATTGCATTGTACCATATGAGTCGTTACGTTGACGTATGCATCCTCTCGTGGACTTAGTTTCAAGTCTTGCTCCGGAATTTCGGCGTCCTCCATCCTTGAAGTCATAACTGCTTGGAACTTGAGCTCGCTCCATCGGCCGTCCAATACCAGTTGCAATAAATTCGAGTGACACCCGTTATTTCCTTCGTTCTCAACCACTAAGGGGCTGCCCCAGGATTTGACCCGTCAAGTAGATTCTGCACTAAAAAGGCTGATGTATCTCGGTTGTATCAGCCACCAGTGCGAGCTTTTTGTACCATACTGCTGAAAGGTAGTAGACAAGTTGTAGGCGAGCGTCACCTTAGCATCTTCGTTCCCAGTCTGAGCTTTAATTACCCATCCATCCGCAAACCATATCGACCATGACTAGAAGAGCAAATTCGGTGATGATGCGAATTGCGATCGCAGGCGCTGGGGGCTTTGCTTCCCTCCTCGCCCAAGAGCTGTCGCAGAGTGCCCACGCCATCCTTGTGTTATCGACGAGGGTAAATCAACCAGGAGCGCAGTCACCTTTGATATTGACTAAGTTATACAATAGGAGCATCCGGAATTTGAGTCTGAATACGATTGCCAGGTAGTTGTAGTCGACTATACCAGCCTCGAAAACCTCCAGTTCACTCTACAGGGCGTTGACCTCGTGATATCCACGATCTCCGGCGCAGAGCAGCTTAATCTCATCGACGCCGCGAGGCGAGCTCGCGTACGCTGTTTCGTCCCTTCGGAATTCGAAGGTGCCTTAAGCCACAGACCACCAGTAGGGAGTGACCCTTTCGACAACGACTCTTCTACTGCCTTGGAACAGCTTCGACACTGGTCGCACTCGAGACAGTACCCAATGAAGTACACGGTCTTCTCGTGCGGTGTTTTCTACGAACGCTTTGCACCCGGCGGTCTCCAAGCATACAACATGGGTGCTACCTGTCGACTTCAGAACCAGGGGGACTACATGATCGACTTGGGCAATAATACTGCCGAAATCCCGCAGGCGAATTCTCAAGGCCAACCAGTACGGCTTGTTATGACGTCGGCGTTGGATGTAGCACGGTTTGTGGCGGCGGCTGTTGAACTTGGAATCGATACCTGGCCACACGAATTCAAGATGCGTGGTGATCGGTTGACGACCCAGGGGTTGCAACAACTCTGTAGTCAAGTCAGAGGAAGTGAGTCATGGTGCATTTATTCTTCACGGGGATATCTTCTAACGCATCATAGTCGCGTTTAATGTAGTCACAAGACCGTATAACGAGCTCATATCATGGCTCAGTTACTACGAACAGAGTCGAGACGAAGCTAGATGGTACATGATGCAACATCTTGTTCAGACAGCAAATGGTCGTTACTATTTTGGAGAGCCCAACTTGAACGATCTGGTCAACTTCCAACCTATGACCTTCCAACAATGGTTGTACAACACTTGGGCCTAGCCCACTAGTGCCTAGAAAGGCTTCGACGGTGCTACATACGAATCTAGGACTGTTATGATGGGTGATTCTCATCTAGCTATTGTGGTGATATTACAAGAGTCTCAGCTCAACTTTGGCCCCTTTATGAAACGCTTCTCTATATGTCGTCACTCCGCTCCAACAGTCCTGGCGACTGTTTCCAAAATGAAATCAAGATATTAGCTCTGAATAATCACAAACTGTTCTCTACCTGCACGATTATTTAGGATACGAGGAGGAGTTGAAAAGGATGATTTGTACGATCATGATCTTCATCGCCATCTGCCCAAGCAATATGCATGCACATCAGCTTTTAGCGCCCTTGATCTGTCGACTGCCTGCATATGACTGAGACAGACGGGTCCCGATGAATACACACATACATATCCTGCCATCATGTACTGGAACCCCATTCTAAATTTACCGGAGTGTTGTACTGCAGTAAACCTGCGATCTTACGGGAGAGGGGTTTTACACCAATAAGTTTCCCCCTTGGCTCACTCACGCATGCGTATACTGCCCCCACTCATTCTCGCCTTACCGTCAATTTTCCAGCCCTATGCCGGTCGTAAAGGGACCACCTGAATGCTACCAGACCATTGGGGTTGTTTAGGGGCGGGGGCCGGCCTATAGATATCGACTTTACGGCCGGAAGTCGCTTCCCCACGATAACTATTACGTTCGGCACAAAGCCGTTTTCTTCAAGTTGACTCAGCCAGACAATAAGTACCGGACCAGCGGCAGCGGCTCTTCACACGGCTTACAAGAGTGGGGAATGTATTTTCACATGGCCCAATTACAATATACATACGTGCATTTGGAAGCCATCGCATCCGGTCTGGTGGGATCCCTCGAGCGCTCATGTGTTGAAGTACGAGCTCGGTGCTGCCTGCAAGCCAATGTCAGGCTAGGCTTATGATACCGTCTTACATACATGAGAGATCCATCGCCTAGGGAACCATGACGACGACGTACGACGCGTTATAGAAGGCGGCCACGATCTTCGGCCTTGTAGCCTAACCTAGCCAAATGCACCCCGTCTCCCTTCCCATTTCCCCCCTTCAATGTACCCCTTTCTGCCTAGAATAATATGCTCCAAGTAGATTGCCTGATCCTGAACTCCCCTCGGAATGATTTGCTATTCAAAATGCGGTGTTGGCCGCCATATGCAGCCTTATGTGACGGAGTGCTGCACGCACATGAGCCTCGATGCCATGCAGATGTGTGACTGATGCAGGGATGCCATGCGGATATACCGAAAGCCCCCCTTACCGGACTCACAGACATGTGTTGAAGAGCCTCAAAATGCGACGTCCGTGTTGAGTCACAAAGCCTAGCGAGCAAAGTCCCGCAGCTACCCGCATGATGCATTTGGGGGACTTGGCCATCGACCCGCTATAGTATGCATGCGCGGTCGCTTCCAGGCTGCCCCCGGCCCCCGGCCCCCCGGCGCCCCCTAATCCTCCCCAAACTCGTCCACGACCCACAAGCAGAACTTCTCCCACGCGACCTCCCACTCCTTTAGCCGCTGCGCTTTGACGCCGCTTCCCACGCTCGCCTCCTTGACGTCCGTGTTCCACTCCTCCTGCGTCTGATCCTCGAAGGCGGCCCAGCGCACGCTATTCTCGGCCAGACTGCCCAGGCCCGCCAGCCCCAGGTTCTCCCAGCCTTGCAGTGCCTGCCAGAAGTCGTGGGTCGAGCCGGCGGTGTCCTGGCCCAACATGGCTGGGTCATCGTTGCACAGGGAACAGGGGACGCCGCGGGCAAGGAGCGCGGGCAGCGGATGGCTCATGACGGAGCCGCATAGGCGGAGGACCTCGTTAGAGATGGGGCAGCTCTCGATCAGGATCTTCTTCTCCTTAACGAGGTCGATAAGCAGCGGGTGCTTGTACAGGCTGAAGCCGTGCCCGATGCGCCGCGTGCCCAGTAGCACCGCGTCGAAAAGGTTGTGATCCGTACTGCTGCCGGACCCGAGGCACTCGCCCGCGTGGAAGAAGAACGGGATGTTGACCCCCTCCTCCGCGCACTGCTTGCGGAACCAGAAGATCTCCGGCAGCAGCTCGCGCAGCGGCCGCCCCAGGTCTTCCTGCCCGACCATGTCGTATCCCGCGACCAGGTGCGGGTGCGTGATCTTGGCCGTGATGCAGTGGTCCATGTCCTGTATTATATCGCGCGTGGGGAAGAACCGCAGCGTCGCCCAGATCGTGCGCATGCCCCAGAACCCCTTGCCCTCCTCCGACGCCTGGAAGCGCGCGATCTCCTCGTCGACGACGGACATCATCGCGCTGTAGTCCGACTCGGACGTCTCGCTGTCCTGCTTGTAGTAATCCAGAGCCCACGAGAAGCGCACCTCGCACCAGTTGATCCCGTCCGCCTTCAGGAGGCTCATCAGCCGCCGGAGAAAGCTCCGGAATATAGGCTCGTAGTGGATGATGGAGTTGACGACCCGGAAGCACTTCTGGAACTTCTGCCATATTTGGTCCACGCCGTGGTGCTGCGAGACGGCGTCCGTCCGCGAGATCGTACACCGCGAATAGAGCCATTTCAGAAATCCGGCTTTGCCGCCCTCGGGGTACGCATCCGCGGCCTGCGTCAAAAGGATAGGCGTATTTAGCTTATAGTCAGCACCCCATATGTTACCCTCGGTGCGAGCCTGCTTATGGAAGCGGAAGAGAAGTCTTGCATCCTCCCGTGCTTTCGCGTTGGTAAGTGGCTGGTCGGCCAGGATGTGCATTCCCGGCGTCGCGAAGAGCGTCTCAAAGAGATAGTCGAAGTCGACCATGGCGTCCATATGCGCGTGGAGCAACGCGCCCTTGGGCATCTGGCGCACGATTTTCCACAGTTTAGTGCCCTCCATGCGCTCCTTGGAGAGCGAGAACATCATACCGGGGTGCACGGTTATGTTGTCGGTCTCCTGGGCCAACGAATCTTCTAGCTGTGGCGTCCATACCGTGTTCTTCTCCTCTTCCCGGATGCGCGCCACAATCTCACAGGCGCGTTTGGCGATGGGAGAGAGGCTTTGCCGGAATGATGCATCTGAAGTGGTGTTAGTGGGACCGTCATTGGAGACACAAGTAGGTTTTGGAGTAGCGCTGACCGCTGCGTTGCTTGTTCTCTTGTGCTATGAGAGATTCGCGGCCCTCGATATACTTTTGCATAAAGGGGTCGCTTTCTTTCGGTATATCCTGCGAGGTCTCCTCCCACTCCTGGTCTGTGAACGTCGTTTGGTAGAAGCTCATTTTGATTAACCTTGTTGAGCACTCTCATGTATGTGATGAAATTTCATGAGTGATCAAGATCAAGGTAAATGAGACCAAGCGAGAACCTGTCAAACTTATACTTCTAGCACACGTGATAGAAGCGGCGCCTTATCGGTGACAGGCCAAAACAGGATTCAGTGATTAAAGTTGAGGTGAAGCTTGAGGCGTTCCCGAGGTCGTCTTTGTCCTTCCCTCGACCCCACTATAAATGACATGCAGTGCCCCGCTAATAGGGAAGATTTACAAAGTAGGGCTTCTAGACCAAGGTATTGGCCTATGTTGTAGAGTCACGCTGCTCTGACTTTGCCCAACTTCAACATCTACTTACTGCTAATTGGCTTGTCCAAATCGAAGATGTATGTACGACAGTATCATACAGCAAGTCATAAATGTGAGGCTTTCCAGAAAGTCGGGAACGTCTAAGCAGTATGATCTCGTTCCAAAATACACATGCATGCTTACTCGTATCAATCCCGACTGAAAGGCACCTATTCGGTAGTTGCGATTCCGCCGGAGATCGTCGGGATTGAGTCCGGTCCGCCTTCAAACACCTCGCCCGACTCGGAGCCTGGTGGAACTAGGTTGTCATGGTACTACGATGCTTTGTAATACCAGTGGAACTTCATCTCTGAAGTCGTCTCTCACCCACGATTTGATATGGAGCTTTCAAATTGTAAATCATCTAAGTGGATTGAGTGTTCCTCAAATCTTGGTGATTCTAGGCTGCTGTGTATTAAGGAAATGGGATAGTGGCAAGTGTTGTCAGATCGTTGAATGATAATAGGCAGTGTACCTATTACTCATGTCTGAGATTTCGTTGAAAGTAACTCGAAACATAAAGGGCTCAGGTATCTTGCTTCAGAAGAAATGCCAGTATTTCTGTGAATGAAACTCACACTCCTCTACGCCTATTAAGATGTTGATTATATTTAAGACTTTATATGTTGACAGGAGGCGATAGCTGCTATTAACTTAACCTTGATATGACTAGCTTATACACAGCTAGGTCTAGTGTCAGCGCCATTATTGGTAGTGAAGGACAGCGGCAAGCACAAGAAACCAGGGACCTATCATCTTAAGATTAAGTATTTCTTTTCACGGACCTAGGGAGCTCTTCAGCCACTATAAACCCTATACATTACCTCAGGCCAAAGGGAAGTGCCTACCTATCTCGATGTCCCTTGCTATCCTACTAATCCCTCAGAAGTCTCTCTCTTGTAACTATGAAGCCAGCAGTGGCGCGGCTCGCACTGTATATCATATCTCGGAGAGCAAGCAACTCCCTCACCGAGCTGAACAGACCCCTGCCAAAGGGCCACATTCGAAAGCCATGATCGCTCCTCTGCCGCCCGTTGAGCCTCAAATCTTGGTCAGGCAGCTAATGCAAGGTTCCCTTCGGGCAGGTAGACATGTATAATGCTGCCATGATCATGCTTCGACGGCCACGAGGAGCGCAGCTCGGTCTCGGATATGTATGCGGCTTTCAGCTTCGCGTTAGCCGGCATGCTGAATAAGCCATGACGGGGTCCATGACGGGAGAGACGACGTACGTATCGAACGAAGGGAACGTTCCATCGACTACAACACCAAAAGAGGCTCGTAACTCGGAAAGACCTTCCAGAATTTCGAGAAAGAAGAGGGTAATAACAGGGCGTCCCTGCACGCGTATGATATATATCTATATCATAGGAGACAAGTACGATGGAGAAGCCGAAAGGGTAAGTATAAGAGAAACCTAGCGCAAATCTAGCCACCCTCCTCCCCAGACCATGTGCCGACTGGGAGGATGGGGGCCAATCGGGGCTCGCATCACGCAAGTGTTTATGTACCGTAGGCGCTTGCGGATATTCGTTTCGTTTCGGCCCCCAACCTGTCTGCCACTCGTCCGATCACCGAAGGGAGAGTCCCTGTCGCCACGCCGTCGTGCCTTCTCGCCGACATTAGCGGATTCCAGGCCGTTGGACTGGGTTGGGCGGCTGTCTCACGACGGATGGGCCCATCTGATAGGCTGGCCGGCAGAGGCGCTGCACGTTTCGTCCCATCTTCCCAATTTGCATTGTCGACCCGATGCAGATGGGACGATGTCTCAGCCGCTCAAGTAGAATACTACGTCGTGGGCATATGCATAGGTACAGGTACACGAAGCACGTTTGACGTACCTACATCATGACGAGGATGGACGGAAACAGGCAAGACAAGACGAGCTTCTAATTCGAGCGTCTCAAGGTCAAGCGGCTGGAGGGGAAATCTATCTAAATGGCTTCCTTCAATGCTATGCTACGTAGAATTACACAAAATTCTACCCATGGAGATATGCGTATGTACATCTAGGCCTGCAAGGCCAGCTCTTCCCTTGCCGCATGGCTGCCCTTACTCCAAGCATCCGTGTGATCCCTGCGCGCCCTCGTAGCCTTCTCATCGCCGATGCGGCCCCAGCCTCCTCCGCCGGGCGTATGGACGATGATGCGATCGCCCGGCTTCATGGGCGCGCTGTTCTTAGCGCCCATGTTGATGTACCGCTCCTCGTACTCGCCCTCGCCCTCGCCCTCATTTAGCTGGGGCAGCTGCGGGTGTGCGCCCGACGCCGCGAGGTCCCTTTCCGGGTCCGACTTCCGCACGCGGCGGACCCAGATATTAAGCCCGCAGGCGGCGTCCTCGCCGCCCGCGAGCCCGTAGGGGCGGTAGACACGGCGCTCGCTGAGGATGGAGACCTGGAGGGGGATGCGGAACTGGATGTCGCGGACGACGCCGTCGCCGCCGCGGTGCTGGCCGGCGCCGCCGGAGCCGCGGCGCAGGGAGAACTCGCGCAGGAGCACCGGGTACCGCCGCTCGAAGACCTCCGAGTCCGTGATGCGCGTGTTGGTCATGTGCACGTGCACGCCGCTGGTGCCCTCCCAATCCGGCCCCGCGCCGCTGCCGCCCGCGATCGTCTCGTAGTACCCGAAGCCCCGGACCGCCTGCTCGCCCGACATGTTGCCGCCGAAGCCGAACGTCAGGTTGTTGCAGCAGCCCTGGCTGGCCGCGCAGGCCTGGAAAGCCTTGAGGATCACGTCCGTCACGCGCTGGCTGGTCAGCACGTTGCCACCAACCACGGCGGCACCTGTGGAGGGCGAGAGGAGCGACTTGGGGGGAATCTTCACGTTGATGGGTTTGAGACAGCCTTGGTTCAGCGGTATGTCTTCGGAGATCAGACAGCGCAGGCAGTATATGATAGCACTGAATGTAATGGCCTCTGGCGCATTGATATTACCGTAGACCTCGGGGCCAGTGCCTTCGAAATCGAAGACGGCCTCGCCTTTTTCAGGATCGATAGTGATGCGTAGTCGTATTGGACTACCATCGTCCATGTAGTCTACTGCCGAGAGATCTTTGCCTTCGAACCTTTTATAGACTTGCTTCAACAGCGTCCGTACACAAAGCTCCGCATTGTTCTGGATGTGGACCATGTAGAACTGCACAGTATCCTCTCCGTACTCCTGTATTAAGCCCTCGATGAGGGAGATGCCCTTCTGGTTTGCAGAAACCTGGGCCCGGAGATCATTAATGTTATCTGCCAGGCATCGGGTACCGCTGCAACCGGGATATTGAGCCGGTTCCTTGTACAGTAGCTCTGTTATTCTCTCCTCGCTGAACTTGCCTTCACTGACGATCTTCTCGCTCTTGATCGCGGCGCCTTCTTGGAACAGTTCCCGCGAGTGGGGCGGCATGCTGCCCGCAGTAATGCCGCCGATGTCAGCGTGATGTGCTCGGGACGCCGCGTAAAATAGGATCTTGTCCCCCTTTTCGTTGAACGCAGGCATGACAAGGGTGATATCCGGGAGATGGGTGCCGCCATAAGACGGATGGTTTGAGCAGAGGACATCTCCCTTCTTCAGCTTGCCTTCCCAGATCTTGGCTTGTGTCTTGACACATGTCGACATAGACCCAAGGTGGACCGGCAGATGAGGGGCGTTCGCCACTAGCCCACCGCCTGCATCGAAGATGGCACACGAGAAGTCCAGCCGTTCCTTGACGTTCGTACTGACACTGGTCTTCTGGAGCGCCCTCCCCATCTGTTCTGCAATGGCCATGAAACGATGGCCAAAGATACTCAGCATGATGGGATCGACTTCTCGTTCGGACGCGTCCTTCTTAGACGAGCTGTTCCCCACGTTAGCGTGACTTCGATTTCTCTTCCCTATCATTCAGGGGTTCTCACTTATCCTTGCTGTTAGTCTCAAGATCAATGATAACATGCGTCTTGAGAATCAGCGCCTTCGCCTTGGGTGTCACGACGATAGTCTGTGTGCCATCCGCAAGCATAGCCGGGCCATTGATTTCATCGCCCACCGACAAGTCCTCCAGTTTGTAGGTCGGCGTTTCCACCCGTCCGCCCTCAAAGTAGACCTGAGACTTGCCGTACAGCTTCGCATCCCCAACAGCCTGGCGCTTGACTTCCTTAAGCTGCTGGTCCACGGTCTGCTCCTGGTACCTGAAGCTCTTACCGATACCGCGAACGCGTACGTCGTCCACGATAAGGTCGCGGTCATCCAGGGTGAATCCGAATTCGTAACGGTGCTGATCTACGAACGCGCTCCCAAACGCCCAGTCCTCACCGCCATATGACGCTTTCGCAGCTTCTTCGCTGGGCTTGACGATCATCAACGCCGACTCCGTGCCGCGGTATCGCATGTTGAGGTACTCCTCGAAGACGATCTCACTATCCGCGAACCCCTGATCGTGCAGCGCTTTGCGCGACTTCTCCTTCAGCTTGTCCATCTTGGCCTTCAGCTCGTCGACGACGCTGCCTTTGTCTTGCCACACCGTGGAATCGGGCTCTTGCCTCTCGTCCACGACATCTGCCAACGCCATACCGTATGCTGACAGGACGGACGAGTATCTGTGTATCAGAATCTGCTTGACGCCCAGAGCCTCGGCAATGGCGACCGCGTGCTGGCCTCCCGCGCCACCAAATGTCGCCAAGCGGTGCTTTGAGGAATCATGGCCCTTGGCCTCAGTAATAGACCGAATCGGCCTCGTCATGGCCTCGTTCGCGATGGTCAAGAAGCCATAGGCGACCTCATCCAAGCTCATGTTCTTGCCCGTCTCCTGATTGATCTGGTCGGTGAGCTCCTGGATGACCTTCTTGCTGGCCTCGAAATCCAAGCCCTCATTCTCATCCTTGCCGAAGATCTTGGGGAAGAAATCCGGCAGCAGACGGCCCAGAAACAAGTTCGCATCCGTGACGGCGGCTGGACCACCTTTGCGATAACATGCGGGGCCGGGGTGCGCGCCGACGGACTCGGGGCCGACGACGAAGAGGCCGTTGCGGAAGAACAGCCTGCTCCCACCACCAGCAGCGACCGTGTTGATGTCCAGCTGCGGCGACTGAATCGTAACGCCCGCCGTCGTGGTCTCGAAGACGTGCTCGTACCTTCCCTCGCCGTACCGCGAGACGTCGGTGCTGGTGCCGCCCATATCGAAGCCGATGACGGGGACGCGCGTGGCCTCGTCCCAGCTCGTGATGGCGTACCCGACGACGCCGCCGGCGGGGCCCGACAGGATCGCCTTGAGCCCCGTGAACTTATCCACGTCGACGAGCCCGCCGTCGCTCTGCATGAACTCGCAGCGCGCGCCCCTACTGCCCTCTTCCCGCAGCACGCTGCGCGTGCCCAGCCCGCCCGCGAACCCGGCCTGGAAGCCGGCGATGTACTTCTTGATCGCGGGGGTCAGGTACGCGTCCGCGCACACGCTCGTCGCCCGCGAGACGAGCTTGATCATCGGCATCAGCTCGTGGCTCAGCGATATGTGCTGGAAGCCGACTTCGCGCGCGATCTTGCCCACCAGCGCTTCGTGGTCGGGGAACGTGTACCCGTGCATCAGGCAGACCGCTATGCTCCGTATGCCCCGGTCGTATATGCCCTTCAGCTGGTCCCGAATCGTGCTCTCCTCCGGCCGTTCCAATATGCGCACGGTCTCGCCCGAGAGCCCCATTACCAGCTCCGCCGTCGCAGCCTCCGGTGCCCCAGCCTTGACCTCGGCCTTGTTGATCGCGCGTTCCGGGTCCTCAGCGTAGTCCTCGAGCGTGACGCGCTCGGCGACCTCGACGACCTCCTCGTACAAGACGTCGGGCTTCTTGATGGCGAGGTCGAAGATCCGGGGCCGGCTCTGGTTGCCGATGGCGAGGCAGTCGCGGAAGCCGCGCGTGACGACCAGCGCGATCTTCTCGCCCTTGCGCTCGAGCAGCGCGTTCGTCGCCACCGTCGTGCCCATGCGTATGCTGTCGATCTTGGACGTGTCCAGCGCCTCGCCGCGCGGGATGTCGCGCCCCTGGAAGTGGCTCATGATCCGCCGGATGCCCTCCAGCGGCGCATCGTCGTAGTTGGCTGGGTCTTCCGACAGGAGCTTGATCACCACATCCTGCCCGTTGAGAGTGCCGACACAGTCCGTGAAGGTGCCGCCACGGTCGATCGCTATGCGGATTTCACGGGCTTTCTGGTCAGCAGAGCCCATTGTGGCGGTTGGGCAAGGTTATTTGGAGGGAGCCAGGAAAGGAGAGACGGATACTGAAAAGGGTCACTCGGATGAAGAATCAAAGTCTAGGTCGACAAACGAAATGAGCGCAGGTTATGAGTCTAGAGGACAAATTTTAGGGGCATAGTAACTTGAATAATAAATGCGGAAAGTACGGTTTTCGGTCTACAATAAATATCATCAGCATCAGCTTCATTCATCCTAATCCATGTGTATAATACGGAGACACAAGGCCGATCGAATGTCATAAATCGATCGGGCCATTTGGAGCTATTCGCGACGCGCCGATTTCGTCACTCAGGAATTTAGAATCGCCCCGCCAGACTCTCCAACTACCCCGCAGCGACCCCTAGTGTCCGACGATAGGGGAGCATTTGGATTAATAAAGCTTTGATTGAGTATGCAGTGAGCCGCAGTGAGCCGCAGTAATCGGGGATGGAAGTCCGTTCAGCAGGTGGGCCGATGACTTATAGGAAGTAATTTGCTAGACTAATAAATGCTAAGCATTGCGTCGTCTTAGTAGCATTATTATAATTAAGCATATAAATATGTAATTGATAAAGCCTGAGGCTTTTATGGACAAATGTAGTGCCTCCGAAGTCTTTCATTAGTAGTAGTCGTACACTTCGTCGTACATCAACATGCAAGCGTTTACCATAACGCGTTGAATATGTATGCGTATGTTGCACAGAAACTCCGTCATATACCACCGATATCCTCATGGCTCGATGCCTATCTGACTCTAAAACGCCAATAGAAATGTATTTCTTAATGTGTAACGACCCGTACCGCTTGCAATACGATTCCAAAGAAGAGGCCCCTGGCAACCTCTTCGATCTGTAAACAGTCGAAGACTCGGCCAAGTGCCTCACTTGTGGCCGACTGGCCCATGATCCCCATGAGTGCAGCCGGGACACTGCTCTGTATAAAGAGCTTTCTTGCTTTAACCCGCAGCTCTTCTTTCTCTTCTGCGGTCATCTCCGCCGGCCAGGCTTTCCTTTCCTCCTCAGTGGGCAGAGAGTTTTCACGGAGCTTGCGTAAATGTGCAGCTATGCCAGCGTCCGATGTGTTCGCATTCAAGACCGAGCCCTGAATCAGTGACTGAATCGAGATAAGCGATGGATTGCCGGGTCGAAGCAGGAATGATTTTGCTGCCGTCAGCAGCGTCCTGCGGATATTCCAAGCCGAGGACAGTGTATAAAGCTCGTTAATGACAGCGAAAAGAAGTTCGACCGCAACACGCGTTTCTTGTTCTGAGAGTGGCGTGTACTGCCTAGTAGGCCGCTTGGCAGGACCACTTGCTTTGGGTGACTTCTCTGGCTGATTTGAAACGAACGATCGGCTTGGCGAGGTGACCGAGGTGCCGTTGATCGATAGTTGGGTAGACATCCGCCGCGAGTTCCCATCAGTACTTATGCGAGTACTCGTCGGGGAGTCATAATCGTCAGCGATCTCATCCGGGGGAGGCGGTAGCTTGATATTACTAAAGCTCAATTCAGACGGAGATCGTATTGGTGAACGTAATGCAGCAGCACTCGAAGCACGGCTATGTACTCTACTACTAGCCCCGCTCACGGATCTCCGCTCCCAACGATCGGCTCTCGCAGGATGTAGATTTTCTTGTTCCGGGTCCAATTGTGAACTAGAGCGCCTTTCCTCCATTGGGGCTAGTTTGCCTGGCTGAACGGAAATCACAGACGACCTCTGACTATCCAGACTGTCCCTGGAGATTCGTGATCCATTCACCGATGAAGCACTGTCCATCCTCGGAAGAGCTGACATTGATAGTGGTCGCGAAGTGCTAGGGCTCTGACTCTGTGGACTATTTGTATCCTTCGTCTGCTGCTCATTTAGGGATGAGGCGGTAGATTTTCTCGGTCCGAGTCCAATATTGCCAAATACCCCAGTAACGCCGCCTACGACGACCTTGCCACTATCAAGAGCTCCCTTAGGCGCATTTTGGATCGCGTCAAGCATTCCTTTACTCATCGATTCGAAGGAAAATCCCCTACTAGGGCCCATTCGAGTCTCTTGACCTTTGTCGAGGAAACGCTTGAAAGCTTCTGATTCGGCCAGGGTCTTCTCGGAGCAGGCTGTCCGCATATACCTCTCCATTTCGCCACGTAAAGACGATCTTGTATGCACTTTCCAGCTTGGGAACGTAGCACAGGCTTCTAAAAATGCTGTAGAGCCCGAGATCGTTGCAAGTCGCCGTAGACTCTCGTGAAGACCCTCGAACTGTACATAGGTCCTCATGATCATCCACCCAGGGTGGTGGGATGCTGCTGGTTCAATCTGAAGGAGATATTCCCAGGTAGGCTTGCTCCGCAATCTACCCTTATCGTTCATAGTGTCATCATGAATAGTGATAGTAGCATTATACAACGTAAGCGGCGGAGGCTTGCGAGGTTCATTTTCCTCAGGTTCATCCCGCGCAGGTGGAACTATTTGATCAAAGCTTGTAAATCGGGCATGATGTGCTTCTTGTTTGTTGGGAGATGGTGAATTATGACTCGACAGACCCACAGTCGATGTTGGAGAGATGGGGGATTTAACCTGCTCGTCTTTATCTGCAGTCTTGTCTTTCCCTTGTGGTGGTTCTCTTGAAGTAGCCCTAGAACTTGAAGCGGATTCTTTTGGCTTTTCTAGAGTACCACCATTTGCCTTCTCTTGTGCGTTCAAATCAGGTGCCTTAACAATTCTCCCCACAGCATTATCAAGACCAAGCGTTTCTGTGCTATTCTCTTTTGATGGTGCTTTTGTCTTATCAGCATCAGCAATCATTGCGTTGAGTCTTTTCATCTCCTCCATGGCTTTCTCCATTTCTTCATCGGCCTTGGACAGCTTCTTTTTGTGTACTGTCTCTTTTCGACGCGTGCGATCGATCTCGTACGAGTTGCGGTTGCCCCTAGAAAGGCTCATATTTCCGACATTCCCGTCAACATCACCAAAGGCTTTCTGATCTTGGATAGCATCGTCGATGGCTTGAGATAAGTCTGTCTCTCCTGACTCCAAGAGGTAGACGATCCAAGCATTAATCCATTCTGCCTTAGAACAAGTCTGCAATGTTCCCTCGAGAATAACTGTGGCAATGATCTCCCTCAAGAAAATCCTTGCAGGATCGCAATCGTACACAGATCTGTCCAGGAAATTGAGCAGGTCTTCAGCTACTATCTTGAATTTCCCTGCCTGTTGCTTCTGATTAAGCAGGTTCGCCAAGGGGGCCTCGGTATTTGAGGCCAGATAATTGTATATAGCATCGGCAGCCGTCATGCTGGTATCCGAGGGGAGTTCGGAATAGGCGGATGCCATCTCAGAGAAGAAGACGATGATGATGGAGCAGGTGTGAGTGAGGAAGTCCACGAAGGCATCGGCAGGTCGCTTGCGGCTCAGTTGGTTCGAGATGGTCAACATGAATTGGACCAGCACCCTCCTAGAAGACAAAGGAAAAGACCTGTCGGCTGGGATGATAGGTTTATACCACCAGTCTACATAGTCACGGATGACGGCGTCCACGAACGCGTTCATGGCCTCCCGTGTCTCTGGTTGGAAGTCGTCGAAACTATGGGCCAGAACTTGGGCATCCTTCTCGTCGTCTTGGGGGGTCTTGATACCCGAGTTGGCCGCCCTCGTCTCCAATATGCGGTCTATGAGATCGTAGCCCCTTTCGCCCCGTACGGCACGCGACACCTCGGGGTGCCGGGATTCCCATGTTGCAAATAGTGTGATACCACCAAAGGCACCGATCAGAACGAGACCGATTCGGCCCAAAATGAAATATGTCACGGCGGCAAGCGCAAAAGCGATAGCTCCGAGCGTTCCCGGGGTGGCGGTGGAGAGGAACTGTAGAGTCTTGGTTACGGCATCTTCTTGCTCGCTCGTTGTGCTCATAGGAGACTTTTCGAGAGTTACTGTGTCGGATCTTGGTTCATCTTGCATGGCGGCTGGGGCAGCGCTGGTGTGCGCATCGTCAACGGCGTTCATTGGGAAATAGCAGGGCGGTCGATCTATCGGAAGCTAAGTTAGGGGTAACGATTGTGGGCGCATCGCAAGTCTGAATAAAATACAATGGAGCAGGATCGACTGGCCAAGAGCTGGCAATTCATATGAACATTTGATCTGGCAGGAATGAGTTGGACATAATACATGGAAAGACGTGCAAGTTCGTTTGTATGGAGTTCTAGATATTGCGTAGAGAAGAAACGGTCAAGTTGTCTCGTGTCATTGATGTTTCGGGTTGTGACCTCGACTGCTTGTTCGATAAAACGGACAATTTTGGCATCAACCATGGACCCTCAGGGATGCAACCCCCGGTTTTGTTCAGCCGACATCCACTGTAAAACAAGTATAATTTCCAGCTTTCTTGGTAGCCAGTACCTCATACCGGTCTGTGACACGAGATAGATTACTCAATTAGTCGGATCTGCTCCGTATCTATACTTAGATAGTACCTACCGAACGCGTAATCCATGCGCTGTAGCTCCTGCCCTAGCCAGCGTCTTGGCTCCTTATCTGGGGCGCTTAAGCTAGTACCACAGTTACCGCTAGTATCGAAACTAGCGCTGCTCAATCAATCGAATGGGATGAACATCAACCACGGGAAGGCGTCAGGGCGCGTCAAGCAGCTTAGACGCGACAGCCTTAGTTAGGATAGATACATACATACCACATACCTTGCATACCAAACCTACATGTATTAGATGCTTCCTTAGCTCTTTACCCCCGCGTTCCACTTCCAAGGTTCCTGTCCATTGCACCTACTACATACATTGGATTACTATTATCCACGAACAAACGCGGACAAAGTAACTGCCAACCTTCTCCTCCTAAGCCATCATCTCCCATAGCTTGACGCCATTCCTATCTCACCTATAGTAACGTCATCAATCTCCAACAATGGGCGGCCCCAAGAACCTTAAGCGATCACGTCGCAATGAGTACGAGGACGAGGATGTCGACAGTGACCAGGAAGTAAAGTCAACCAAGAAGGCCAACAAGAAGTCTAAGACCTCCAAGGCCAGTGGTGCTGCTGAGCTGGGGAAAGATGAGGAGGGAAACCCATGCTGGCCTGTATGTGTCGCCTATGCCTCACCATGAGAGCCCATCTCATTCATGCATGGTTCTAACGTCTTCTTGTTATGAAGCTGGGTGGTACGCGCCGGGTCACCATCTCCGATTTCAAGGGCAAGACATACATCAACCTACGCGAATACTACGCAGACGCTTCTGGTACCCTGAAGCCTACGAAGAAGGTAGGCCAATTACATCAAGTCGCATTTGTTATGTCTTCTCATCTAATCATTGCAATTCAGGGCATCATGCTTACCCCCGAACAATACACCACACTCGTCGAGGCCATTCCTGCCATCAACACCGAGCTAGGAGACAGGGGATACGAGACGGCAACTATCAATCCGGGCCCACCCGCTGCTGCGGTAGCTCCCGAGTCTCCCAAGAAGCTCACCGCAAAGGAAAAGAAAGCAGCAGCGAAGAAGGCGAATATCGAGGCAACCAGTGACGAAGAAGAGGAGGAGGATGAGGATGAGGATGAGGAAGACTAGGGGTTCACTCGTTCGGGGAACAGGATTCTCAAATACTATCCTTGAGGCTCCTTGAGAAGTCATCCGTCTCGCGTTACATATGTCCCTGGCACAGACCGGGAGGCGCGCCAATCATTCCACCAGAGAACAGAGTGTGCCTTGCGATGGTTACGCGTGATTCTAACGCCGCTTCCAGAAGGGGGCAGGCTGTAACTCCAAGTGTATGCAGATCCAGATCTACAGGTAGCATATGAGCTGCGAAATTGCTTGTCGGTCATAATCGATACACTATGCTCGTAGGAGCTTGTACTACTGAAGCATGATTCTTCTGACTGCATGATCATGTGTTAGAGGGAAATCAGTTTATTCATTGACTTTAGAATGGCTTGCCCCTGTTTTGAGACTACTCGATTGATGATCAACTAGCTAACCAGCGATTCCAGTCGAAAGTAGCAGAGTTATAGGATGAATACCCGTTGATTGTTGTAAAATCTAAGTCTAAGTATACCTAAAGCCCTTGTGAGATGTATACTATAATACAGCATGTGGGTCGCCCAACCCCCTATATTCTAATAGAAAGGTGACCTTCATCTATTTTATATGAATGGTCTCTTTGAAAGATACCATAGTTTTACTCGCCCAGGAAATAAGTTCTCATTCAATGCGTTGCCAACCAGCTAGACCAAGTTTCACCTCATTCTCCAGTCCTACGAAGATTCAAAGCACATGCTTTGAATGGTTGTCTCATTCGAGAAGAAAGGAGACATCTTTCATACTCACGGGTCCTCCTTCACCATACCATTCCTTCTATCAGGCTGCATCCCAAATTCAACGGGACTTAAATTGAGGGGAAGCTAATACAGACGTCATACACGTGAGTGAAAGTGTTCTCAGCTGGTGGGAGACTTGATGTTACAAGTTTATTTATCATAGTTCGTAGAATGATAACTATTCACAATGCCCGTGTTTCACTCGAGAACGCCTTCTCCTGTTATAACTCAAGTTCCCTAAGCTAGTCAGAAGGATGAATGCCAGAGATGAAATATGAACGCTAAATCAATTGTTTAGCCATGACGCTGACTCCCAGCAACTCCTCTCTGGATTAGGTAGAACTCAAAAGTCTCCTCCATGCAAGGATATCTCACTGCCTTATTTCTCTCTTCCCCATTCGAGTAATCTCCGCTTCTCTGGCGCCTCACCATAGAGGCATGGTCTAGACACATGCACGCATGTGCGCTTGCCTCTCCATCTCAGACCACTTCTTCATCATCCATCAGTTGAGTCTCACCGCCATGGCCTAGGTAGCTCAGGGTTCCGGAAGACTATATGTAGTAGAGTCGGTCCGAACATATCAACTCTCCCGGGAGATATCGAAAGAGCGAGGAAACACCCTCCATCGGCTAGCGGAGGAGGCGTCCGGAGTAGGGGTACAGGGAGCACTCCCCTATATACAAATACAAACTCAACGGGTGTCACCATATCCAGGCCCATCTCCACACCGAACTTTCAAGCTGAGTATATAGTAGGTTCGATTCAACCACCTTCAGTTGAACTTCCTAGCCGTTGGTGTACCCTCGTTGATGCAGAGTTTGTGGGATACATATTGCGAGTCCCTCCCTCCCATGGCGCTAGAAGACTCGTACCTACACGTAATAGTATTGTGAATTAGGAGACCGTTATTAAGTTTGGCGTGATACATGGCTGGACTTATTCATCTTTCTCAGCCTAATCCATCAATGTAAATTTCCAATATCTATTTTAGGTGGTCTTCCCCAACCTCCATCCTGGTCCTTGTTTGCTCTACAAACATAACGTGGCAAACGTCCAGAACCCTCTAGTTTCAGGAACCGGGGTTATGAGAGAGCCCAAGGAAATCATATCTCCGAAAGGAGAGAAGATTTACCATCAGTCCTAGGTACTAGTAGTAGTACCCCTTTAGAGTTGTAACCTTACCCCTGCCTTGTTTATCGTACTGACGGGGGCTTGTTTTTAGATGCATATACTTATTATCTCTCTAAATGCTCTTGCAGATTCTGTATAGTCGAACCCAAGAGTATAACGCCGGTGTATACTATCTTTACCTTGCACTCTAATAGAGATTATACATCTATAGCATGCATACGAATCCCTTTACCAGCCTTGTCCCAGCCCCTGAACCTCCACAGTCAACCATCGGGACTCAGTACGACTGGTTCGGTGACGACGGGTCGTCGTTCCCGTTTCATCTCCAGGATTCGGCATTGCCTATTCAAACAGCAGAATATTGGGAGAGGTGTAATAGACCCTGAGAAAGAACAACAAACAAAGACTAATGCCATATTCCTAAACAAACACGCACTTGTGCAAGATTTTCATCTTCTGGTGGTCCGATTTGTGTATAGTGGCCATGGTACCCCTATCCTACCGAAGTTCTCATGAGGCAGCCAGTGTATAGTAGCACGGCGCCCATCTCATAGACGCAATGAATCCTCTTCGAATCTCTTCAAGTACCTAGGTTAGACAGAGCCAACAACTCCTTCTATAAATTGCCCTTCGAGCAGACCCATTTCTCCACCTCCACCTCTGCCCAGCTCACATTCAACTCAACACTTCCACCTAACCATCACGATGTGGTCTCCCAAAACCCTCCTGCTCCTGGGCATCACCCCCGTGCTAACCTCCGCCGCGGCGGTGAATCCCAGCACCCTCAACACGACCACGTCCACGGACACGATAACCTTCACGTTCGGGCCCGGCAGTAACGCCAACGGCACACTGATAATCCACCCGGCCGAGGCGCGCGCCTACCTGCAGCACGAGCTCGGCGTCGGCGTGTCCGCGAAGCTGGCGGGCGACGACTCGCGCCCGGCGCCCTTCGTCCCGGCCCTCAAGGGCGCGTACGCGTTCCCCGCGGGGAGCGGCGTCGAGGGCGCCATGGCCTGGGACATGACGAACGGGCCCCATGCTAATGCTGCTGCTTCCAATGGGAGTAGTAGTGCCTCGGCGGCGAAGCTCGTTGCGTCGGCTAGTGATGATGATGATGGCTGTGATATCTGCTATTCCGCTTGTATCGCGCTCGCGATTTTACCGCCTGTGTTCTTAGCGTGAGTGACTTGCCTACCTGGAGAGAAAGAGAGAGAGAGATGGAGACGCCGATGAGTAGGACCCTGGTACTTATTGAACGCGATGCTGACTTGACTTCGTTAATAGTTGCAGTACGGATAGACTCTCGAAACCCCCTATTTGATTAGCTGCCTATTGCTCAGACGTGCTGACTTTGTTTTAGTGTTAGGATGTCAGGCGAAGGGCTGCCACCCATTCTAAAAGGTTCCCGGATACCATTCTTTTGTGAATTTTGGGGAATATGGGCTCGGAAGCAGAGAAGAGTCGGCGGTTCACAGAATATGTTACCAACAACTCGTGGGTTTCGGACTGGGTCTGCTTGTCACTGGTCACCAGAATCTATAACAGGGAGCAGTGCGCGATGGAGTATTGCAGGCATGGACAATGGAAACTGGAAACAAGTGTAAGGTAGACAGATACTATGGGGGAATGCCGCCGAAGCAATGGAAATATATCCAACATCATCGACCCCTATTCGTTCACACGGACTTTAAAATCTACCCCATCTCTATAAGGGGGTGTCTCGAGTAAGCCGCGATTAGCTCCAAACTGCAAGCAAACAATAGTGAATAGCACAAGATACAGCATACACCGTTGTGTATGCCTTGAGAACGTACGACGACGAGGAAAGGCCCGTGTACTGCGGACTTGAATGTATCAGGCTGTAAAACTGCCCTTCAAGGGAAAAAACTACTTACAAGGCCAACTCGACACAGCAGAGATAAAGCCATCAACATAGCATCGCGCTCTATCCTAACCAGTCTTCCCCAACCCGCCTCAGCTCTGAGCCTCAGTAAAGCCGAACCCACATTACCCCACGAGACCTTCCATCTACTTCCTTACCACCTACCTACCCACAGCACTCGATCCCAGGTCTCGTATACAGCAGCACCACCGGTCCCAAGAACCGCACGTACGTAGATGGCGTACCGGCAATAAGAAACTTAGCAATTAGTTGGCCACATTCCATGCACACCATCCATCCACTCCACCTCACCTCACCTTCCCGCCCCCAGGTTGGGCTAGAAATAGGTATCACGAAATCGGGCCGCGGCGTTCGCGGTGTGACGGGCTGGAGCGCCGTCTTTTGCCCTGAGTCGACGCCCCAGGACCCGTCGTGCGCCCATTGCCCCTTCGAGCTGTGTGTGTGTCTGTGTGTCCCTCCCTCATTCCTTGACGCCCTGCCACCTACCTTCCCCAGCAGCAGTAGCAGTGCCGGGTAGAGGTTGTATATATGTAATGCACGTGCTATGCTGTCTTGGAACCACCCGCCGCCACCACCACCCCATCACGACATCCCATCCAACAGTCTTGGCAATGGGCGCGCGCGAGAGAGAGAGCGAGAACACTCTGAGTAATGAATGCGGTTCCACGAGAGTTGGAGATTTTCCTCTTCGTGTGCGACGCGAACGTACGAGGAAAGCACGTTAGGAGAGAGGAGCGAGCAGACGCATCGAGAGGCCTCGAATGGTTCAGGGAATTCTTCACGTCGCACGGGATACTGTGTGTACTACGAGGGACGGAATGGAATGGATGGCCCCCAGTGTCTCCTCCGGAAGCTCTTTGGTAATTCGTAAAATGATAAGTCACCGGAACTAGTTAGCAGCAGTAGTAGAGTAGTATGGAAGTGGGTTGGTTGTGTGAAAGGGGGGCCCGGGATGAAAATCATGACGCAGAGTTATGCAATGCACTTAGTATTCGGGTTCACAATGTGTGACGATGCCCGCCCGATTAGCACCAATGTAAGGCAAGATGCACTATAGACAGCATGAAGATACTCGATGAAGCCCTGACAGCTCAATATGTGCAATACCATTGGCCGGGTCAATTGTATGTAGCATAAGTTCTAAAGTGCGCTGTGTATCAAAGCAATAGCTTTTAATTCCATCATCAAGTTCATGACCATTGATACCAGAAGGGACATTTCCAACGCACGCCCACAGTGACACCACACCCTTTTCGTAAATGGAAGAAAACGGGTCGTCATCATGTCATAAACTAGGAAAATAAATGTGCCACCGGTCTACCTTCTCTGGGAGACTGGTGGATGTTAGGTAAACAAAGTAAAACAAAGCAGCCTCGGTCATCAACATTACCTGCCTAAGAGTCGTGATAGGCAGAAATTTTTGGCGTTGGTCAAATGTCTCGTTGTCCTCAGCATAAATCGAGGTTGAGGAAAGACAATGGCCCCTCTCTCCGAGAGAATTAAAGTCCACCATGCGACGCGTAATTCGTGAAGCATTTACACGGCCTTAAGTGGCATTTAATAACAATCAAGAATCAAGTCGTAATTTTCGTCATCGTATCTTCTGGTCGGTTGGTCCAAACATGCCGATGATGATGAATCGTGGCAGCGAATACAGAAAGTAGTTTGAAGGGAAATGGAAGGAGTGTGTTTCGTAAACTGGTATTGCACTCTATGGCGGTAGTGAATCGTCCTGATGGGATCAATGCTCGCACTAGTGCCACAACACCTGTATTAATGCGCAAATAAAAAGAAATTAGAGAAGATGGCCGCGGGATATAGCCGTCCAAAATCGGGGTTATCGCCGTCGCGCCACTGCGGAGGCAGGTCGGTTCATCGTGTCGTAGCCCGGGGCAGGCATTGGCCCGTCTATCATGGTTTTCCGACGCTTCAAATCCAGTCCGCCGCTTGACGGACGGTTCAGGTCATCCTCGTCGTCGCGACCCCTTTTCAAGGGACCTGCCGCGCCGTTCATGACTGACTGAGATGCGTAGCCATTCGGCATCGGAGCACCGATGTCACTCTGTGAATTATAAACATCCGGTGCAGGCGCGCCATTAGTCGGCCCTCGATCGTTGCCAATTACATTATAAAGGCTTGAGGGAGGTTGCACGCGTGGCGGGGTGCTGTAGCCTGCCTGTTGAGCGTAGTACGGTTGCGGGGGTGCAGCAGTTCGAGGCGTAGCCCGACCGGACCCAGCTTGATGGCTCGGAGAGCCGGTCATCTCCGGAGACAGATTGTGGTGATCACTTGCTAATGGAGCAACCGGAGGCGCATTATAATTATTATATGCTGTTCGATTCGCATCATAAGCTCCACTGTCGTGTGTATATTCGGCTTCATGCTCGGCCTCCTCCTCGCCATTCGCGTGGGGTACACCGTCGCCGTGCTGCATCATACCGTTTGACGGCTTAACATCAGACTGCTCAGTTGGTCCACCAGCTGGACGCCCCGATGGAGGTCCCATCTCACTCTTCATGTAAGAGCCCGGCTGGCCATAGATACCCCTGTCTTGTGGGCTACTATGTGAAGGGGGGTAAGGCGATTGCTGGGCGGCGGGGCCATTATATACTCCCCTTGAGCTGTCATAGGACTGGTTACCCTGAGGATAGGATGGCATGCTTTGTAACGAACTCCCGGGAGGCGTACTTGCCGGAGTCGCTGGCATTGAGCGCGGTGCAGTGTTGCTTAGCCCGGTATCGATAGACATAGGGTTGTTGCCCTGGCCGCTGCTCATCCCCTGCTGGCTCCATTGGAAATTTTCCGATGCACCCATGCTTCCCATCACACTCGAGGCGCTGGTAGGTGGTGTCGGAAAGGTGTGGGCCCTATCTAGAGATGGCCGGCCCGTGTTATGGGAAGGGAGAGGGGGTTGGGGGCCGGGAAGTCCCATGTGGTGGTGATGCTGCTGTATAGACGGCAGCACACCACTTGGGGCGGACGGGCCAGGTCCATTGCGCATCTGGTTTTGTTCCTGTTTTCGCCGTTCGGCGGCAGCCATTACCTGGTTTGTCCTATTCTGGTTTGTAGGATGGTATAACAGAGCCCCAATGTTGTGCACAAAGAGTGGGTACAACAGCTCAGTGATCTTCTCCTTGTTCGCGAAGTCGAGGGCTCGCTCAAATGGAATCCTAATCAAGGTTAATCATGGGCAATGTTGCCTAAGAGAGCACACACATGGTGATCATAACTTACCACACCCCTTTCAGATGCATTGGACCAATTTTGACGACATGCCGCACTTTCTCACTTTTCAGGATACCGTCCCGTCTACCACGCGTCATCCCTGCAACATTAAGCAGTTTCGTACCATTGATCATGTGGTTGTCTAAAACCCACTATAGTCAGCATTCCTCACATCCTCAACGTTCACAAATCGTTGAATTCATACCTTCTCGACGAGCCACACATATGCCCCTGGCCTCGACTTGAAAGCACAAGCTGCCCTCGTCTTCCCAAAGCGTAGCGGTCACTCGAGGTTTCATCCCCGGTGGCGCAACCTGACCTGTTGTATCGAAGCCCGAATACTGGTTCTGCATACCTCCTTGATTAGGAACACCAGGGAGAGGGAGGACATTCTGGGCACCCATAGGACCGGACACGGGCGGCGCAGATTGTGGAGAGGTCAGTCCATTCGTGTAGCCATACTGATAAGGTGCGGTAGAGTACTGGGCGGGTCCAGGCTGTAATAACGTCGGTTGCTGATGGCCGTATTGGGGAAGCGCATTGGAGGTGACCGTCTGTGGTGGAGGTGCAGGTCCTGCAGACATGTGCTGTGCCGTAGAGTAGTACATGTCTTGAGGCGCCGGATTCATGGCTGAATACTGGTCGTACCCACCAATTGCGTGTGACGGGGGTCCAGATATCGCCGTCGTGACTGGGAGATTAGGAGACGGCGTCTTGGGGCCGTTGGACGACGGGGCAGAGGTGAAAGAGGATTGGGAGTCTCCGTTCGAACTGACAGAAGATCCAATTGAGCTAACCCGGGGAGACGATGTACTCGAGGAGTATGCCAAGGGCGGCTGCGGTAGGGGAAGCGAAGGCAGCCTTTCACTTACATACGGCGAGCGCTGGGTAACGTGAGCACCGTAATTAAGCGGTAGGTCAATCGTTCCCCGGGTTTGCGGCTGGGAAATCGGCGGGAGATCCAGCTTTACGACCTCGACGTGAAGGCCACAAAGGGCTGATAGGGTCGAAGCTCAAGATGCAATTTAGGCGACCACGGCCTAAATAAGAGATGCGTCGCCAACAAGCGTTCAGGCGAGGAGATAGTCCACCAATTGGCCTGTCAAGAGCCCACTGAGAGTGACTACGGGATGTCAAGGCGGTTTACGACCGTTGAGGGACGACGGGTAAAAAATAAAAATAAAAGTGAAGAAAAAATAATTCGACGGGGTGTGGCACCGTAGTTGTAACAAAATGAACACAACGAATAGCACCTTCGAAAGGGGGAGGTGGGCAATTTTCGTAGCGAGTAAAACGTAACAAGTCGTAACGAGTGGTGGAAGTATGCTCCAATTGTTCGTGAGAGGTTCTAAAGAGGTAAGTCAAGCTCGTCGATGATATCTCTAGAGCTGTGCAGGCTGAGCTGGACTGGGCTGGGCTGGCTTAGTTGATCTTAGTACCGGGACTGATCGCGGGATATTCGAAGGACGTAGGCTCGTAACGGGTTTGGCGGTCTGAAAAAAACTGCCAATGAGGTGGGGGAGAAGGGGAACAGGACGGCGGCAGCAGCAAGATGTCGTCGTTGTCGTCGTCGTCGTCGTCAAGGCCGTTTGAACCACAGGTCTCTCTTCTCGCACGAACGCACACACACGCACACGCACACACAAGTCTCTCTCCCTGTTTGTTTCCTTATTCTTTTTTCTATCTCTTTTTTCTCTCTGGCAAGGCTCGCTCTCAACTCTAATGCAGGAACATCAGCTCCAGGTTGCGCAGGCAGATGCAATGCAGGATGAAGGTGGAGGAGGTAGCAAGGTGGGTGGGCAGAGTTTGCGCAAGTAGGAATTGGAGAGAGGTTAAGCACATACCTTCGCTCCGAACCTCTATGACCGTCGCTGCTAAAAATGGAGGAGGTCGGGTTGGTATTGGAGGAGAGAGAGAAGAGGGTGGAAGGTAGAAGGGGAAGGGGGAAGAAAAAAATGAGAGACGAAGGTTTTCCGCTCGTGGTGGTGGTGGTGAGGAGGAGGAGCAGGAAGAGATAGAGGGTACGAAAGTACGAAATGAATGGAGGAGAGGTCGAGGTCAGAAACACAGACGTGCGGGCGGAACGGTAGGCTAACTACTAGTACTATGTAAGGTTGTAGAGACAGGGGGACTAATAAGTTAGAGGGGGACTAAGGGGGGGGGATGCTGGGTGCTGCTGCTTTTTGGTACTTCTGACTTTCTGGCGTCTGGGTATGTACATACATACATACATACATACATACATACATTCATTAAGTACATACATACGTGCCAGGTCTGGGTAGTCTGGGTATGTAGAGACTAGAGAGACTGTGTGAGAGAGAGAGTGAGAGAGAGAGAGAGAGAGAGACTGGAGAGAGTGTGAGAGAGCAAGAGATAGCAGCGAAAAAGCCACTAGCAGCCATATGGCCCCGGAGTGTGGTGCGCCTGCTAGGGTTTGTTGTCGAGCCGGGGAGCGAATTAGTGGGTAGGATAGTGGGAAAATCGGCTGGCGAGGTTGGGTGACCACTGACCACGGCCCACGGCCCACAGCCCATGGGTCTCAATACTTACGCATCTAGGATAGCGAGGTAGGTACTTTTACTCACTTTGTTAACCTAGGTTTCGTCCAGTTCGTTCGACCTTTTCATTTTTATTTTTACCTTTATTTTTTTACAATTTTTATTTTATTTTCTGTCTAAATTGTGGTTGGTTTCCTCCCTCGTGTCTTTTCCCCCTTGCAATTCGGAATTGCAAAGCCTAATAATATACGTGTATATATGTATGTAAGTAAGTATGTATGCATGTAGTTGTAGTTGTAGTATGTAGACGGGGCAGCATGGGGGGGGGGGGGGCAAGTCTCTTCGTCCTTTTCCCCAAAGGCTCATCATCATGGTGGTACAACTAACACCTTTCAGTGTGGCTCTTATGGTGGCGTGTAGGTCAAGGGTGTCTACCAGGGGTTCGATGGGGTGAATCTGTAAAGTCGTACTGTACCGTATGGAGCCATATTGATTGACGGTGACAGCCAGACTGACTTGGTGGCAGGTGGTCAATGATAATAATAACTTCTTGGAGTTGGAGAAGAACTTGGTTTTGGGGTGAGAGTGAACCAAAATAAGAACTCAATTCTATGCAATGGGACTGGCGGCGTCAGTAAGAAGTTGGAAAGTCAATTGATCAGCTGCTGGTGATTCGACAAGCTATGGCAATAAACGGGTTTGCTATTTCGCTATAGACACAACCCTCAAACTTGTCAACTTGTCAGGTTGTCAATAATAAGATACATACATACGTACATTCGTACATACATACATACGAATATACTTACATGCATTGATGTTATGGATGTGTGTAGTTGGCAGCAAGTTGGGATGAGGTTTATACAGTATAAACTAAACAGTGAATAGCATCAACTAATAAGCATTGAGGTCTTTTTTTTTCCTGCCTCCCTCTCTCTCTGCCCCAGCCTCCACCGGCCAATCTAATAATATAGTTTCGACGACGGCCTTGTCATCCGTTCTTACTACATATATGCGCAGAGAGCGTTCGGCCATCACAACCACCACCATCCCATTCACCGGTTTTATTAAGGAATTTAGGTGCTGACCAGTATGGCCGAATGGTGGGGATTCCCTTCACGCGATAGCTACGTGTGTAGGGGGTAACAAATTGGTTGCGCCGTCAGTTGCTCCCGCCCAGTGCGGACATCAGTCTTCGACACTCTCACCAGTTGCAGTTAGCGTGATCCAACAATATACAATAGTAGTGAAAGAGCGAGATCGTTTAGCGATAGGTATTTATCGAACTGCCCAAAATGAAGGTATAACTACCATGTAGCTTGTAAATTGTGACACTATGGACTAGTTCATTGTTAGGAAGAGAATATTTATACTACCATGTAAGGATCAAAGCTCATGGCTTACAAAAACAGCGTTGAAAAACCTCGTACTACCGGCACATTGAAAAATTACTTGTTAATTTTCAAAACAGCGAGACTCCACACTGAGAGTATGTCGTGCAAGAATCCTATCTACTTATGGTTACTTGCGGTTGGGAATAGATCCATGTACATATGCCGACGCGCGAGCTTACCTTATTAACAAAAGACTTCAGATTTCATCCATTATCTGGCATTCTAATTTGAAAGAAAACTCTCAACGGCTCTGATTACTGACCATCTGGGTTTACCCCCGTGTTTATTCAACATGCCGACGAAAAAGGTTTTAAAAATCTACATATAGAAGATAATCAATGGATAATCAATGCGCTGTTACTTGGTCACAATCTGTAGAAAACACTTATCGACCCAGGCACCGTCCCAAACTAACCGCTGACCGGTACTCTCATCAGCCTTCGGGTTTTTTCAGATCCGCTAAGCAACTCGTCGGCCTCACTATTTCTCTGCAGAGGCACTTTCTCATTCCGGCAACGCCCTGAGCCGGTAGAGTTCTCCAATCCATGGGAACAGTCAGTCACATCCAAGTCGACTAGGTAGTAGCATATTTTGATCCTGTTAGACTACTAGTACTGAAAAACCGCGTATATGCTACAGTATAAATTCATGTTACCTGCAGGCGTGTGAATAGACTGTGTAGAGCGGAGCGGCTAGAGACGAAAGGGCAGGGATCGTCGCTTCGAACCGCGCAAAGTCAACAACTTGAACATGATGAACCCCGCGAAGATACCTCGATCCAACGGCCACACCGTCCGGGCATGGCGTCGTGGCACAATGTATCCTGCCAATATATCGTGTACCGAGTTTCTGACACGCTGGTGGCTTGAGTGGCTTTTCTCCCATCGGTACGAAAACTTTGCGCGAGTACTTTCTTAGGGTTTCGACGTTGAAGGTACGCAAAGTACAGACCTCGAGTCCCCATCTGTGTTTCTTTTTCATCCTCTCAGCCCATCGCAACTGTCGCCAAGCACCTAAACCGTGGTTTGGGATGGCACGTACTTAAAATGTTGGTTTGTCTAAACTTCTTTCCCCAAGCCACCTGACTTTAGTACAACATAGCCTTGCGAAGCTTGAGCGTGTCTAGGTAGTATGTACTCCCACTGCCGTCTGAAGAAGCCCATGGAGGATTTGATTCAGTTTAGTCACTACCCGAAATTTTGACTATTTTGACTCTTGTCCTATCAGAATACCTTTACTTCGTCAACCTCAGGGCACAGAAGGCTAGTCGTCTTGGCGTGGTCTTGCAACTCCGACCGGCGCTTTACCGCGCTTATTCTTATCTCCGAGTCGATATCGGCCTCTCTTCGAGATTAATCAAGGGTTACTTGTTATCATGGTCGTGGAATTGAGCCGACACCAGTGCTGTAGAGCCGCGCCATTCTTGTCGCGCGCGAACCACCAGCCTGTGGGATCTCGTGACGATTGCCGGGTTATTGTCACCACTCCATTTTCATTATTAGTATAGAGGACAGCAATAACAGGCGGTTGGGATGGCGGGATGGCTCAGTCGCCCAATAGAGTGTTAATATGGAAAATAGTCGTTTCCCTCGCTAGGCTGGGGGGCGTGTCTACAACAGAGTGAGTGAGCATCCATGAACAATCCAGTGTTTGCTCTGGCGCCCCACCGAGCTTGTACAATACAGCTCTTCTTGGCTCACATCTTCCCCTCTTTCTATCTGTCTCTTCGCTGGCCAAGGTTTCTGTTGGTAATCAGTATCCTGGTCTCTTCCTGTGGACCCCGTCAGGGTCGTAGGACTGGTGGATTCAGTGTTAACTTGTTAAAGCCAACAAGGATACATACCCTGAGGAAGTTATTTCTCCTTCTCACGGACCGAAGCCAGATCCAGCTTGGCAGCCCCGAGCCTTTATAGTAGGGATCTCTCTGAGAGGTAAAGTAGTTACGTACACTTATCCGAGTCGCTTGACTCAATAACCTTGGTGATGCCTCCGGCCATGTATATTGTGCAATTCCTTACGATGGAAAGGATTAGACGCGTGGTATTGCAACTAACAGCAACTGGTAGGGTTCGAGACGGCAGCCAATGCATGCGGTCGGCCAGGGCCCAGTCTAGTATGTGCATGTATGTACATAGTATGTATGTATGTATGTATGTAAGGCAAATGTGGGCGTCCTGCGAGTTTAAAATATTTCGTTTGGTTAAGCCTTCCGTTGAAAACCTGCAAGGCGATCACTCTTTGCATCCATCCGACAGCCTAGTCTAGGCCTTCAGATTTCTGAATTGAGAAGTACCTTGCTCTCTCAAAGCTAGATCGCGGAGCTCTGGCAATGGCCCAGATATAAGCTGATGCCATGATAACCAGGTGGTGACAAGCTTCGCCCAGGTCTTCTTGTCGTTTTATTAGAAGCTTCTTCATAAAGTCTTGATATTTATGTGTCCACTCTTTCACTAATGAGCCTCAGCTGCATGCACGATTGGATGCTGATGCAGAACCTGCCTGGTGGTTATCATCCCCAGTGAGCCTTATGAGATGCAGATACACGCTTGCACGCAAGCATACAACCATAAACTCCACCTCAAGGCATGGCCGTCCTACTATCCTCTCATAAGCATCCTTCTTTACTACTATCTGCTCATCTCTACTGAACATGGTTAAAGGTGCACGGCAATGGCTGACGGTTGTATTACACCGCAGAAGCAAGTCCCGTTACACCTGCTTCATGTGGTAGCATGTATGATGCATCTGTGAGATTGGGGGGCAGGGGTGTTAAATATTTCCAGGGGATCTACATATCTACACAGTAGATGACGAGTGACCGCGGGGTTTGCACTCATTCATCAGCTTTCACCACAAGATGGTTCGGATCAACTACCTATCTCATCGCTACTCTGAGGCTTACGTTCGGGCAAGAAGCCCATTGGAATCGATTCGCCTTATGCTGTATAGGCTTTATGCTGAATTAGACTAAGCTCGCTTACTGCCTAACCAAGTGACTGCCGAGCTGTGCCGTCGTGGCGTCCGAAACCCCGAAGCTTCTTCACGGTGCGATATGGAGCTTCCTGGGAGGCTTTCTGTCTCTGAGATATACTACAGTAGTACCACCGACCTCAAGTTTCGACACTAGAAAAAGCAAAGACGGGAGACTAGCTTCGAGGTGGGGCCTGCATCATACTAAGAGATGCCGTACTGTTCTCTCTGCAGCACTTACGTATCCCAATGCAAGATTCCGCGAAACCTCAACCTCCGCCTGCATATGGATTTCAGACCAAAATCGCCAAGCCCGTTTCTTGCATACTCACCCTTGAAATTGGCCTGCTGCGTGGTATCCGCAGCACAAAGTAGACTATTGTGTCCACCTGCCTTAGTACGTAGGGCCACCCGCGCCCTTTCTGGCCTATCCGGTCAGTGGCAATATCTGGTTTGAGATCTATAGAACATAATTCATAATGTCAACCCTCATCGACTCCCGAAGTCACTGTATATCTAGAAGCATGAGG
Organism: Whalleya microplaca; assembly: GCA_022497155.1. Taxonomy (NCBI): domain Eukaryota; kingdom Fungi; phylum Ascomycota; class Sordariomycetes; order Xylariales; family Xylariaceae; genus Whalleya; species Whalleya microplaca. The sequence goes on from MU385723.1 coordinate 482,297, forward strand.
TAGCTCGTGCCGCAGCGAAGACTTTACCAGGATATATTAATTGTTGAAACTCCTGTCCCGCACGCACTCACTTATCTTTGGGAAGTTTTTAACGATATCAGATGATATTTCTGGGTACCTGGAAGAAAAGAAACCAAGTCCAAGGGCAAGACTATTCTAATGTCAGGTGCACATTCACAGCAGACCCCCCAATGATAATCAATAAGGCTGTGGGATTGCCGTAACCCCCAATCATAGGCCTGAGCTCTCATTTTTGTCGTAAAATGAGGGCTTGACAGCGTGACCGACAGCTTATTGGTTTCTTGTCTCTTTCGTGGCCTGACCTTATTGGCTGGTGCTCAAGTCAGACCAACGATTTTCAATGGTCGAGAAAGGTCGCTCAGCCCACTCACGTTTCATACAGCACATGGTTGAGATCGAAGCTAGACTGGTCCGTGATCAGCCACATGGTAAGCGATCACCTTGTCTTGTCTTCCTTTCATTTTCCAGGGTTTTGTCTCAGTTGGTCGATTGCAAGGGCAGCAAGCTGTCTGGATTGGGTAAGTATGTGGGCTTAGACGGCCGGGTTCTCCCAGCGCATCGTTCCGGAAAGGAAATATCCAGGAAATATCCACATGCCCTATAACAGACCGGAATATAGAATAAAAATAAATGAGAAATGATACATAGGAAAGATTTAAGGTAGCCAAACTAGCATGGAGCACTGCCGGCATCGCACTGCCGTCTTGAAGATCCGGAGAGATGCATGCCTTCTTGCAGCGTAGTTTAGTCTTCTCTCGCGCCCTACAAACACCAAGATAGATCAATCTCGTGCTATCGTTACTGTCGGTTTGATTCCCAGGAGAATGGCTAACCGTGCATAAGAAACAAGGTGACGGCATGCTGTACAAGAGAGCCTCAATGCCCACTGCAATGCTGTGCCATGCTCATGCCATGCATGCCATTATCCCATCCGCAGCAGTGAGCCTCCCTTACGCATGGTATAAGCTCACGTATATTCCTCTTCTGTGAGTGATTAGCACTCCCAACATGGACTGAAAACCCGTCATATCTTTTCCAGGCACAAGATAGTCTGCTGGCAACGATGGTATGGCAGGGCTATGTTATGAGAAGAATCCCATCCAAGGAAGGCGGAAGCAACTCTCGGCCGGCCGGCAGTCTGATACTTCTAGGGTAGATCGGAACAATTTCCCCAAATACATAGCATGTTGCATGTTCAGGACGGTTGGTTTCTTATTATACTATGCACGGCCAACTAGGTTAGAAGACTGCGTAAATATGTGCTCTTCAGTTCTAGGAGGCGGGACTCTCATCTTGGATTTGGGAAAGACTACTCAAGTCTAGCAAAGACCAACCTTTTGGGATAACTGATCGTCTGGTTCACTCCCAATCACAGTGGCAATTACGCGTGACCAATGGAATACTTCATTTACCAAGATAGCGGATTAGTCTCATGATGCCTGAGTTTAAAGTAAGTTGGTTAATAGGTTCAGGAGCTCGCTTAGTCTTGACATTCCTTCATCCCTCCCTTCGCTTGCTTGTACTCGGAACGCGTAACGATAAATTCAATTCGTAGAGAACACCGGCGGGTACGAACCTAATTCATACTAATCTTCTCGGCTTTAATATTCCTTAGATCGTCTCTTTCGCCTTACACAATTCTTCGATAGCTCTTCACACGGAACCGAGCTTCTTCCGAGAGAGCTGTCGTTGGAAAAAGCGCATCACAATCTTGTAAGATGACAGGGGAACCCGTGATGATGGCTTGAGCACTTGCATGAGCCAGCAGCAGTCTAACGCACAGCGGGCAGCGGCTATGCAAATCTTACATCTATACCAACCAAGCCTCAACTACCCCATGCTGGAGCTCCCCCATGCCATCTGCACGCTGCAGCATCGAAGAAATTTAGGTGCTAGCCCTAATTGGCCTCGCAGGGGTAGCGTTTCAAGCTCGATACTCCCCGATGGCTGTCTTCTACTACTTTGTATGTAGCGACCAACCTCGAAATTTATGAATTACAATAGATCGTGACCCTTCCGAAACTGTGGCAGTCGGGTCGTTAGCTCGTTCCAATACCTTGACCTCGTCATATCTTAACACCACTTTTGTTTATTTTCTTCTTTTTCTATAATCGCGGTCTATTAAGCAAACATTGTCTCCTTGTAGGATGGACGAGACTGCGAGAACCGCTTGTAGATGAATAACATCAGATATCAAAAGACCATTGATGAACGGTAAAGCCCACGGCAAAGGCCGTCGAAGGACCCTCAAATTTCAACTCTGAAGCTAGACTTTGTCGGTGTTATCGGCACTTCCTCATCATTTGGCTTTTGCAGTACAAAGTATTCAATTCGCTGGACAGCCACGAGGGTAACGGAAGGGATCCCATGTCGTCTCCTCAGAGCAGGTACGGGTGTACAAATGACGGCCTATCAGGTTTGTGTGGCGCCAACCTCTTTGCAACCCTCCCACGGTGCGGTGTTGACCCAGACTCCCCGAACGTTTTCGTACCCAATCAGGGCTGCCCACGTTGACGACGACCACCACCATTTTCTTTCATTGTGAGGGGAGCCTTGGCCCTAGAGTTGGGACTAGGGAATATTTCTTAGAATAACGAGCTAACTAAACCAGCACCAGTGGAGTGGCCGAAGTTATTACATAGAGAGATCTGTGATGATCGCCTTTCCAAAAGGGCCTTTGGCATTATATCCCCATGATCGGTGCAGTAACAAGATTGCTGGGTGGATGACTACCAATAGTCCCGAGATTCGGCTCGAGAGTAGTCGCGCCCATCTGCCAGTTCAGAACATCCGATTATCCCTGAGTCGTAGTAACTCGAGTCGATTCAACTAGTATGCATACAATACTAGCTGAGCCCCGGTTTGTCTACAATGAAAGCTGCAGGAGCGGACCGTTGACCATCCTAAAAGACATCGACCGCCCAAATCCCACCCCCATCCCCATCTTTCAAGGAAAGAAGGCTGGGTGCCCTGCCCGAGTTGGGTAAGTAACTCGAAAAGACGATACTGGTAGGGCCAGGAAAGTGGGCTTTGCAAGCCGAAGAGGCGTCTTTCTGTGGCGTCGCGAGGTGTTGGTTATTCTCACGAAACCCTGCCACGTACAAAGTAGTCCGATTGAGTTTCACCGGCTAACCTAGTAGTATGGCCTGTTTTTTAGGCCGACTCTTTTGCTGGTCCAATGGAGAACCATAACGTGGATAGGACTACGCGTGCCTCCGAGCTTTTATCGAAATTCCAGAGCTCCTTGTCAGATCTTTTAATGAATTCCGAGACGTGCGGTACTCTCCTTTATCTAGTAACTATATCCGTAACTACGCCATTAACGCTATCTCAGAAACAGAAATATTCTGCCTATTAGCCTACGAGTTTCTACGATAGTCGAGACGACTTGAGTCCCAAGCTTCCTACCCAATTCCACATTGAATCTACCGGGTTAGACAAATCTCAGTATCGCCATACGTGTAAGCTGGACTTCATATTACCACAGGCGGTATACTAGCAGACTAGGAACTTGCCTTTCAATTGCTATTCGACAGAAGACTGGACTACTATGTACTAACGAGTACGGAGTACTGTACGAGGAGTATTAAGCACCCCGCGGAACGATAGGCCCAAGCTCCTCCCATGCTGCCCCCTCTCACACCGCTATTTCTCCATGAGACCATATTAACGAAACCCCCCTCCCCCCGGTTCAGCGTGCGAATCCTTGCCGGTGACCCCATCGCGCTTGTCCGAGGATCGCCGGCTATTGGTCTCGCTATCTTCCTGCCTCCTGGAACTTTTGACGATCCAATTCATTTGTCACAGCCAGGATCTCGTTTTCAGCCATTGACTTTTGATGTCTGAAGACTGATGATGATGATGATTATGATGATGATAGAAACGAAGAGAGCATACGAGGGGAGTAGGTAATTATCACTGTCTATCACGTGGCCGTGGCTGGTCTCGGTGCAAGTCTCGAGTCTGGTCCATTCGGAGAGACCTTGGCTTTGGAACCTTGACCGGTGTGATTGGGCGGACCACAAGTTTCCCGAGCCGCTCATCGGTCTGCCAGTTTGAACTTTGACATTACCTCTCCTGCCTTTCTCGTCTGTCCAGGCACGCCTAGTCACAAGTAGCGGCAACGCCAGCTGTTACTAACCTACTACACTCCCGGTATATCTTGCCAAAGGCCCAGAACTAAGCTACCATATCCAGCTAGCCTGTGCCACCTGTAACATGCATAGGAATTAGAGTTCGTGCTCATCTATACGCCTCGATCCCCTCGGCCCTGTGGCTTCTGGCTGGCTGGCTGGCCGTCGTACTCACAACTAATCGAACGATCGTCATAACAATCTCTAAGTTTATCCTCTTGGGTGGGGGTACCATCAGGCCAGAATATGAGACGTGATCGCATGCAGGGATCTCGACGGGGAGAAACCCGCTACCACCAAAAGCTGTCTACCACTACTACTACCACTATTATCATTATTCGTCGTTGTCGTTGAGGTAGGTAGAACATCGTCAAATGCTGACGGCAGCTGCAATGTCCGATGTATCTCGGCCTTCCACCCATTGGTAGATCGCAGACCGCATATACACGACGGTAGATGAAGGCACATGTGAAAACTGCTTCTGGCTAAGGCCGACGTTGATCTGAAAATCAATCTGACATCGTGCATCCAGCCTGATCAATTCCTAGCTACAGTAGGTGCTAGCGTACGCGGTATGTATATGTACGAAGTTACATATGTACGCACGGCGCGGCATGGTACGACTACAGGCTACAGCACATAACCGCACTCACATTATCTAGCGGCGGAAGGACCTTCAGCCAACAGGGGCCGGGGGGGAAGAAACCGCTTGCTAGGTAATCCGTGCTGACGGCGACGCCTCCCTTGATTGCTGACATCTCCAAAGATATCAACCGGCATGTCAAAAAAGGGAAAAAGGGAAAAGAATCGGTGTGGAGATCACATAGTCAAGGTGCTGCGATCAAGCAAAAAGCCGCGCCTTCGGTCCACTCTAGAGATCCGCTGTACAGCTGGCGCCCTGCGTGGAAAGACTTGCTATCTCGTATGCGGGAAGGTCTGGGGCGTCTGGGCGTTCGGCTGCCCTGTGTCCCTCTGTTATTCGAGGCTCTTCTTCTCATGGGCTTCTTCTGCAGCAGCGAGGAGGAGGGGGGGTTCACAGTACGCCTCGCTAGGGAGCCCTGGTAATAAGCTAGCCTCTACTTGCGAAGGAACCCCCATACAATATTGACAGCGGACTCCCAACCACCCCACGGAACAAGCAACAAAGCAAGCATGGGGAGCATCCGTCTCCGCCGCCGCCGCACCAACAGGTCAAGCAGGAAGCAGAAGCAAGTATGATTCGCATATGTAGCCTGTAGGCAAGGTGGCAATCTCCATTGTCTGTCTGTATAACCTTACGGTACGCACGATAGGGCCCCCATATGTTGTGCCTTATTATGTATTTGAAGGGCTGGTCTGGTATGTTCACGTTCGACCATTCTGTCCTAAGGTGGGGAGAGCCAACTCTTCCAGAGTCTCCCCCACAAGTATATACCGCTGTCATTCCACGAAGAATCCAATTCTTATGTATGCCCTTAAATAGTTGGTGGCAACCTCGTAACGGACGGCACAGGAGGGCAAAAAGATAGTCCCGAGTACACCTCATCCGTGAAATGAAATAAAATGACGATTGCTAATTTTGACAACATCCCAAGATCAACGGTCGTAACGGAGTGAGCAATGTGGGGGATAGATGAATTGATTACTGTATGAATACCTATTCACAGAGTGAATATTAACTCCGGATCACAACACGACCGGGCTAAAAGTTCAGGCATGCCATCCTCTCGAATCCTTGAGAGCAACCGCCGTCTATCGGCCACTTGACACATCCAATCACCAGGCACCCATTTCAATATCTTTCAAACATTTCACAGGTTAGTCGAGACCCAACAGGAAAGCCAACGCAACATTGCTGAACAAGCAAGGAGAAGATGAACAAATTGTGGCAATGATTCATGCCGGTAAAACAACAAGAGGTCTGCTGCTGCGGCGCGGCACAGCAGAAAGGGACACAGGTCGGGAACGTAACCCGACTCGATAGCATTTTGGCGACGGCCCCCAATTGATGGCCTGTGCATTTTCCTGTGCCCCTCTTGGGGTCCCCTGGTCGTGCCGCACGGTCTTCGTGATGATGTCCCTCGAAATAGCCAAGAAAAGCACCACGGACAGGAGTGACTCCAGCCCCAATCGCTAGGCCGCATGAACGCCTAGCCGTCTACGTTCAGCGTACTCGCAGTACACCAACTCCAACTCCAGGTCTCACTCCGCTGTAGATACAAGTAGGTATGTATCATGGCTCACAGAGACTCGCAGCCTCGAATCATTCGAATGATAGCCCGTAAGCAAGGATGTAACATAACAACAGTTCCGTTGGTCCTGTAACTCGGTAGATAGGATGTGTGGGAATAAACGTCCCCGCTATGTGGATGACAATCAATATGAAGTCTGTCAACCTGCCATAGCATCGTAAGAGAGAGGCATCAGCATCGCAAGATATTAATCACAGATTGCTACTTAGTCAATCGCATCGCATGGCCTCTTCCCTGAATGATGGATGCACGTCAACGTCGTCTGCAGACAGAGCCTGGTATGTAAGATTCTGCTCATTCATTAAGCATACTTTAGCTTGACTGCTTGACTGGATCCGAAGGCCTGCTGCTCAGATGCAGCAACAGGCAGTTGCATGAGAACCGACGACGGGAGGCGTGGGCTGCTTGCATGAATTTGCGGGGGGCAGGAGAATCGAGCAAGGGACCGCCATCGCCAGACCAGCATGAGCACGGATGGGGATCCTGCGTGCTTGATCTGTTGCCTGCTTTTGCATCTCTTCAGGGCAGCTGGCGGCATGGCTAACAACCAATTCGAACTCTTCATCCTTGTTATCCAAATCCTTTTCCATATGTCAGCCCATCCTTACGATAGCAAGGCCCAGCCCAAACAGCATCAATTCGGACTGCCCCCGTCGGTCCCGTCTTTTTTCTACTCGAGAAGCCGACACCCGATTGGTCCATAAGGCGCCGCCGTCAGCATGTCGTGATATGATTTTCGTTGCAGACCACATTTCATTGGTCCTATGATGGAATGCGCGCAACGATGTCGTGCGTGGGCTTGGCAGGCCTACTTGACCTTCCACTGTGACTTTGGCGATGGGAGTACGAGGTACGAAGAGTAAAAGAACAATCAATTGAGATATCTAGAGCCTAAAAACCGGCTACGTACTACGTAGTGTACATTGTTCATGGCATATCACGTGCCAGGGCCGGCATGTGTTATGCGGGTTGCCGGGTGCCGGGAATCAATGACATGTACTAGTGGGTATCATCCCTAATACCTAATATCAAAGAATTCCATACCAAGGAGAATCGAGGTCGTATCGTATCGACACTTTGAGACTACGACGTGAATGTTGTATCATCATAGCGAGATAACGAATCATCTCTTTCCTGAATTATCTTCCCTATATCTTAATGGGTTCTCGGCTCCCGCGTCATGCCACCTTCATCAGACGCGTCGAATCCGCCTTTGCCCATATCCAAGATCGCAGAGCCTAGACATGGCCAGTCATTCGACCCTTGGAATTCATCATCGACTGGGCATCAGCGCGCTGAGAACCGTCTAGGAGGTAGCACAGGATGGCGCGAATCGCGAAACATGAAATTGATGACCCAATTTAAAGCCGGTGAGGGTGGTGGAAAGCGCGTATCAGATACCGTAGGTGCTGGATCGAAAGACTGGGATCCAAAATCCAAAGCACTCATAACACCGGGAGTGCGAGCTCGCGCAAAGAGTTCTGTCATGGATATGCTAGCTAAGCCGGGAACGATGAAGTCAAGCATGTCGTCTACGTCAACAGCATCCTTATCAGATACACATGCAAACGAAGGCCAGGATGGTCTGACAGCTGAGGAAAGGGTCACGGCGCAGCGAAAAGCTGAAGATGAAATGCGAGAGGCAGAAAGGTCGCAACCGAGAGGAATCTTCGATGGCGTCGTCGTGTACATCAATGGAAGCACCCATCCCATGATTTCCGATCACAAACTCAAGCATGTATTGGCAGAGAACGGTGCAAAAACTTCCATCCACCTAGGACGACGGCAAGTCACGCATGTTATCCTAGGAAGGCCAGTTGGGGGAGCTCGGGGTTCTGGAGGAGGGTTAGCAGGCGGCAAGATGCAGAAAGAAATCCAGAAGATCAGAGGATGCGGAGTGAAGTTCGTTGGTGTTGAGTGGATTCTTGAAAGTATCAAGGCAGGGAAGCGACTGCCAGAGGCAAGGTTTGGCGAAGTAAAGATTGCTTCGAAAGGGCAGCAGAGCGTCTATGGCTTATATTCAGGGCCAAAAAACACGGAACGAGGCGACCCCGAACCACCTCCCAGTGGTCAGGCTTGAACCTGCTAGAAGTTGACGATTTCACGATGGTAATACACGACATGGTGAACGGCTTGCATCTGGGGATTGTGGCATTGCATTATTTGGTGCATTGGGGGCGAGGGGCTTGGCATGATATACGAGCATTGAACCATCCATTAGATAGGGGTTTTACATGCATTTTCCACGGAGTTTCGGTTACTCCAGCTAAATATAATAAACGATTCACGGCTATCATTGATATTCATGTGCATAGAATCTATTATTTTATTGGTTCAACGACAAAATGTTCTTTGTCAGGATTATCTTTGGATCTACCCTATGGTGATGTCTCCTCCAGTCAGAATCCCTCTAGAATAAACTTCTTACTGTTTCTTTCACACATGAGCCCAGCATGTGCCATCATTCTAGCCTATCATCTAGGCATGAGCTTGGTACACTAGGGGCTGACGAGTCTGATTGAACTTAGTAGGGATAGAACACCCAGGCAGTCATCTTAGCACCTTTGTTACCGTATTTATTCGCAAATACAAGTCTTTGCCAAACTTTTCATAAGATATCAACTCACTTAAAGCTACTTTACCCAGTATTGGCGATTCCCTGATGCTTCATCAGAACAATTCTACCAGGTATACAGACAACAAATGACTACGCAATGCGAAGATGACTTATGAACTCGCGACATCAAGGTCACACTAGAGCTGAACAATGATCCACAGTAAGAAGCAAGCCCATAAACATTAAGTTCATATAGACTTACCGCTGAACCTTGACATTGTAGAAATCGGGGAAGTCGAATGTTGAAGCGTTCATCAATGCCACTGACACATGTAACGTACTTCTGGTCATGCTCTGGGGGTCATACGATATTTCTAACTATTTGCTGGTTAAAGTCATCCAAAGGTTCATCTATCAACGTCTTAATAGGGTATTTTCACAGCAAAATAAGGAGGGATATAGATCCGTTCATACAGCTCTATTGATCTCTAGCTCCAATTCAAACTCGACTACGTATTTCTTCATACCTATCCAAGCCACAGAGAAGCTGTATGCAAGACTCCTACTTGATCGCCTCCTAGAAAAATCTCTCTGCATTGCTGGTGGCCCTTGTGTAATGTGGGAGGAGACGATACATTGTATAGTTATTAGGTACGCCTATTGTTGCTGTAGATAGCAATTGAGTGAGCCTTAACCAGTTGACAGGACAAACCAGAGAAGATCCGAGCAGGACTTAGAGACTGACTGTATTCAAGACCATATGATTAGTAATACAAGCAATCTTATGTACTTATATGTTGATGATTAATGGCCAGCTTTGTTAGAATAGGAGGGATATCGTAGGTAGTCTGTACTATATGAAACGAGCAACTGATCTTATACATAGCATAAGAAGACTTCGAAACTCTTAGCAAGCTATTCTTATAGTATCAATAATAGCTGATAACCTCATGTGCTACTTGAATTCATATATTTCATTTACCCGAAGTGACACTTTGTAGAACGCTTTACATTCGCGCTTCCGGAGGAACTATTTGTTCCCGTTATACCAAGAACTAGCTCTGTCTCCAATTATAGTGTGGAGAATAAGTATGATATCCTCATCATTATCGAATATGTCCAATACCTACGCGATTCATCTTCATGAGCAGAACGAGACGATTACGTTTGGCCGGGATGTTTATCTAGACCCGCCGAAACAGGACTGGATATCAAAATTGGATCAACGGCCAAGCTGATAAAGACAATATATTCTCATGGAAAAGGTTTAGATCTTACATCATGACAATTAAATTTATATGACGATTATTAGCTATGAATATATCAAAGCCACTGCATTTCCACCATTTTTCTTTTCCAGTCCTAAGCTACTTGTGGCGCAATATCTTTTCAATCCGCTTAATATATATCCCAGTCACTTAAATAGATTCTAGTTCAAGTCGACAGGATTCATCGTTATAGAAATATGTGAAAGCTCTATAATCCATCACCGTTGGTTTCCACATGATGTCTAGTTGGTGGCCTTCGATACATCCAAACATCCCTTGGGCCTCCACTGTGGTCTCTTATTAGAACATCCTTGAAACTAAGTTGACTTGTGCATATAGAAATTCAACAACTGTATTGTATTCGATATCAGTAAGGCTGGATGATTAGTATGTGAGATGAGTTTATGAGTGAGAATAGTAACATAATAGCAGCTGTAGTAGCCCTCTCAAGAACACTGTAAGATAACACGGATTAATATGTAGAGTTAGAGATACCCAATGATCATATAAATGATACCCATATTTAGACTAAGCTTTATGTTTATTAATTGAAGTTATTGCCTCGGCGGAACACGCTATATCACAAGATCATCTAAAGCACCAAAATATGTGCAATTTCACACTAACAACATCCCCTTTTCCAGTACGGGCTTTCAGTCACCACCTTGAACTTCCATTAGGTCAACCAATTGAGGAGACACCGAGTCCTCAAAGAATCAAAGAAGGGAAGCTGGCAGCTTTTACGTCGGCTTGACTTAATAATTTAAGTCCAATTAAATATCGAGTGGATTCATTAAAATTCTCTTTACAACTAAACCAACTAGTGGTGATATGGCTAGACTTTGTTTTTCACACTCTAATGAAGAAGAAGAAGAAGTTGTCTTATACCATTGATACAGTGAATTACAATGATGAGGAAGTTGAATATTTGATATCGATCTCCGCTCGGCCAGCCTACCGAGGAAGTATCCGCAATGCGGACATAGCGCCGTCCGGGGTCTGGAGAAGAATTATGCGGGGCACCCCAGCATTCCACTGAAATGTATGTAGTCGGCTCAACATATTCTTTTAGTAAAGCAACTCCATCTAACTTCTTACTATCGTCTCCGGGGTTGCCGATTAACCGACGTTAGGCGCCATAAGAATATATCTTAGTTTACCATCTTTCTCCCAAAAGCTACTCAATGTGTGCAGGTGTTACGGTCGTTCAGGGAAGTTGGTTAAGATATTTGACGAATCAAGACAATGCTTGACAATGACTTACTCACAAGATGATATTCATCTACATTCTCTGGAACACCCAGAGACGTTCTGGGCTCGTCAAGCCGAGCATCTGCACTGGCACAAGAAACCGAGAGATGTCTTGACGAGGACGACGAAGACGCTTGCAAATGGCACCACACACCCACATTGGCAATGGTTCAGCGGGGGTGAGATATCGACTTGTTTCAATTGCGTTGACCGACATGTGCTTGCGGGAAATGGGGATCAACCCGCCCTCTATTACGACAGCCCAGTAACCAAAACAAAACAGACTATCACATATGCACAATTGCTCGATGAGGTTGAGGCCACCGCTGGTGCCTTGAGGGAAGAAGGCGTGAAGAAAGGCGACGTTGTGCTGGTCTATAGTGCGTCTTTCCATCACGTGTATTCCTCAGGATAATCACTTACTTGATAATTCACAGTGCCCATGATACCTGCCGCTCTGATCGGCATCCTCGCTATCAGTCGTCTCGGAGGAATTCACGTTGTAGTATTTGGCGGGTTCGCAGCAGCATCTCTCGCTCAACGTATCGATGCCTCTAAGCCCGTAGCTATTCTCACGGCTTCATGTGGCATTGATGGAGCTAAACCACCCATGAGCTACAAACCATTCATTTCAGAGGCTATTGAGCTATCTAGTCATAAGCCGAGCCGAGTAGTTGTCTGGCAGCGAAATGAGCTGCGGTGGGAGTCTCTGAACAAAGCTGGTGGCGAGCGTAATTGGTTCAAGATGGTGCGCAGCTGTAGGGCAAGAGGCGTGAAGGCAGAATGCGTGCCGATTGGCGCTAATGATCCGGTATATATCATCTACACAAGCGGAACAACGGGCTCTCCGAAAGGGGTAGTACGCGAGGCTGGTGGCCATGCAGTCGGGCTTCATCTCTCCATAAGTTACCTTTTCGGTGTCCAAGGACCCAGGGATGTGATATTTACTGCAAGGTGTGTTAAGCCAATTCCATACTTACGATAAACCATACTAACATAATCAAAGCGATATCGGTTGGGTGGTGGGCCACTCGTATATTATATACGCGCCTCTACTTGCGGGAGCGGCAACTGTCCTTTTCGAAGGAAAACCTATTGGAACACCTGTATGTGCATTTCATAGTCACGCATCGCCCTTTTCAACCGTGACCGAAGCAAGACACACCAGTCCAGCCCTGTTCTTTGTCGAGTGTCTATAAAATATATATTTCACAGACTAGAGCTATTCCGGACGAGTGTGGTTGATAATAACTGCTAACTCCGTTCACTGTAGGATAGTTCAACTCTATGGCGAATTATACAAGATTATAAAGTAACCAGCTTATTCGCCGCTCCAAGTAAGTATTGCCTCGAGTCCTGCAGTGGGGTTAAATCTAACATTCACAGCCGCTCTACGAGCTATAAAGAGAGATGATCCAGAAAACGAAGCACTCAAGCAAATAGGCGAAGAAGGAGGCTTGAAGAGCTGTGAGTATATTTCACAGCGTTTATGAATCTTCTCTGCCCCTTTCGTAGTATACGTCTATCTTAATGTAACTCTTTCAGGAGATACGATCAAGAGGATTAAGCCTCGTAGACTGTATATGAAAAGAAAAGCGATTCCAAACAAACAGTAGTTGCTAACTAGATACTGGCAGTGAAAGCGTTGTTCCTCGCTGGCGAAAGGTCAGAGCCCTCAATTATCACTATGTACCAGGACCTTATCCGGAAGTACGGAGCTCCTGATTCTACAGTAATTGACAACTGGTGGTCATCCGAATCTGGGTCTCCCATGTCAGGCATCAGCCTGAATCCCCACGCCGGGAGTGACCGAATGACTAGGACGAAACTTCAGAAGCCACCTCCAATCAAGCCAGGAAGCGCGGGCAAACCAATGCCAGGATTTGATATCAGAGTGGTGGATGACAACGGCACCGAGCTAAAGAGAGGCAAAATGGGTAATATCGTCCTCGCAGCACCACTAGCCCCAACCGCATTCACCACTCTATGGCATGATGATGAGAGGTTCTATAAAAGCTACCTTAAGAGATTTCGCGGGAATTGGATAGACACAGGGGGTATGTATTTACAGTTGTCAAGACCTCAATGTTCTGGCTGACTTTTTACAGATGCTGGCATGATAGATGCCCAAGGTTACATAAGTATCATGAGTCGAAGTGATGACTTAATTAATACAGCAGGTCATCGACTTTCCACTGGTAAGTCTGGTCCTACGCCGTTCAATGGGACTACGCTAGTTAACATAGACAAACAGGCTCCATTGAGCAAGCAATAACGAGTCATCACCTGGTAGCAGAAGCAAGCGTTGTGGGCATCCCGGACTCTCTGAAAGGCCAGCTTCCTTTTGCCTTTATAACACTTTCAGTGCATGACCATCCGCGGTCCGCAGTGCCAAACAAAGAACTGTCTGCAGAGATTCAGCGTCAAGTCCGCAGCCAGATCGGAGGCATCGCGACGCTTGGTGGTATAATACAGGGGAAGGGAATGATTCCGAGGACAAGGTCGGGGAAAACTCTCCGGAGAGTTTTAAGAGAGCTCGTTGAGAACGCCGTCCACGGAGAGTACTCAAAGGAAGTGCAATATCCTGCCACTATCGAGGACGCGTCTGTGATTCATGTGGCGAGAGAAAAGGTCGCAGAATATTTCCAGCACAGGGGTGACTTGCATGGAGCCATCGAGACAAGATCGAAACTATAGTTCTCGTTCGGTACCCGATACCTTAGTTCAGTCCGAAGAGTTGCTCCGCTGGCGACGTTCGAACTCAACCTCGTATCTCGGACCCCTTGATATAGATATATTACCGGTCTTCCAGTTTTTCTGTTCATACCCCATCGCAGATTCCGTCCATAACTGGCCCATCAAAGCCCGCATTTGAAGTCTAGGCGGCCTATGAAAGATATTTGTCTGTCATACAAGTGGTCGCGGAATCTTGACAGGTGAACTTCGCCACCACTTGATGCAATGAGACCAGTATATATTATATATTACATCTCAGCCAACACTATATGATGTATGGCTATGTTTTGGGGGTAGTCTAATATTAGAAAGAGTGCAGCCCCGTTTTCGCTCTGCTTTATACAGGCGACAGGAGCCACCGCAACACGTTGACATCGAGATCCAGAGATCGCCATCAAAGAAATCACTTCAGAGTCAAATGAAGTAGAAATTACCTGATTTCACTTATATAAGCCGACAATTGAATACATACACATTTTGATCTCCAAGATATCATGTTGGCTCTATCGCCCAAATCCCGGCATTTGTGATACAGTCGACCAACAATGATATTCAATTTATACAATGAGGCTTGTTAATCCTAAATATAAAACTTTAAAGATATTATGTTGTATATTGCCATATTAGGACATATCATTAAGGTGATGATCAAATACGAAAGGAGTCCTGGATTTCGTCCACAACTCCCGACCATACATAGCACTGCTCGACACTTTGTTCTGCAGCCGAGTGCGAGGCAATGCCACCGCTTTGTCCACGATATAAAGTTAGTCTTCTGGATTTGGACTCGCTGCGCTGTTGAAATCGCTTCGTAATGACTAAGCTGATAACTAGGCCTGCTCAGCCTTAAAACGCAGTAAGTAGCTAGAATAGGCAATTGGGACGGATATCTAATTGTAGAACTTGTCAATGTCGGACAAAGTAATGATGGCTTCATGATGGCTTGATAATCGCAAGGTGAAGCTGCAACAAGGCAGAGCCCCTTAATATATATACAGGTGCCAGCGGTATGTAGGCCTACAAACAGTCCTATAGGCATACTTTAACAGAACCTCAATGTGAATGAAACCTATATATCAGACTCTCTACTCACGACTGCTTTGAAGTTGAAAGTGTCTCTTTACTAGAAACTACGAATATAATTCTGTTGCAGACGAAGCTCCTTACAATGGCCGGCATGACCATAGTCACTCTTCTGGGGAGTCGTAGTAAGTCCAGTACACTTTCAAGTTCACGCCAACACATGTTCGATTGTACTAAAATTCATTAGCTACTGCTCAATGTAGTTGGGAAACATTGCCAGCTCTTAGATGCGTGTTAGCGAACCATCCAACATCACAAGTAATTGATTTGCACCTTGCAGTTAAACCGACACCTCGTAGTCTCGCAGGCTTGAAGAATCCTGGAGATGATGCAGTCTGGCTTGCCGACGAGAATGGAGAGCACATTTGCGCCGATACAAAGACATTCGGGTCAGAGAATGCTCTTCGGTTCCTTTTAGGTTGTCTCCATGCTACAGCATCATCCGGGAGCCGAGTCGTTCGGCTCATAGTCCCTCTCGTGAAAGGCACGATTATCCGATCAGATATCATCCCTCTTCGTCTCAAGGATGTGGAAATAGTTAACCAGGCAGCGTCCTTTTCAACACCCCTTCAACTGTTTCCTGGAGAGATTCTGCAGCTTGACACGGTTTCACTCCCTGAGCTATTTCGCGCTTCTGCCGGAGGGGTATTATTCCGACAGCAGTCCATCGACATGGGTCTTGCAGAAAAGCCTCTCATTTCCTCAGCGGCTGAAACTGATTTCGAGGATAAGATGTTACTACCATGGATCTTGCCAGGCAAGATCCCCCATAAACGCCTTGTGCTCGTCGGATGCAGCTACCGCGACCCATCATCTGGGGGATGGACACAATTTGTGTTTGAGGCAGCTTTAGCCCTCGGTATCGACTTGGTTGTTATCGAGAAACCCGGTAGCTGGCTGGAGCAGGACAAGTACGCGCATTGGTATGACGCACTGTTACCCGCTGGCCCTTGGTGGACAAATCCTCCCAAAGACTGTATGGCAGAGCGCATTGCCGCTCTCGTAAAATCGTATGGGAAGAGAATCGATGGAATTATTACATTCTACGAGTCTTTTCAAAGTACCATCAGTCGCGCTGCCGAACAGCTTGGCCTCCTGTTCCAGTCTGCCCAATCGTACGATATTGCGACCGACAAGTACAAGCTTGGAAAATTTGAAGGCCGAGAGCCCTTCTATGGGTCGACTGCGGAAGAAGCACTTGACTTCCTCGCGAAGGGCAAGCTTTCGTACCCTGTCATCCTGAAGCCGTGCCTGGGGTTTAACTCGGAGGGTGTCGTACGAGTGAATGATGCGACAGGCATCCAGAGTGCCATTGAGGTTAGTGTCTAAAGCCTTTATTTTCTCATGCTGTCGATTTCAGGGGCAACTCGCACCCAAGATATGACACTAGACCATCGTACTCTCAGTTATTCCAGAGACAACGAAATAGAGAAATTGCTAATTTGTGGATATGTAATAGGTAATCCAGAAGACATTCTTTAAGTCATTCACAATGGAAAAATATTGTGATGGCCCAGAAGTCGACGTCAATATCGTGCTCCTTGACAAAGAAGTACTGTTCTGCGAAATCTGCGACGACTTCCCCAAACTAGGAGACCTTGACAACACAAGCACACTTGTACCACGAAACACCTTTCTAGAAACATCCCTAGTGTGCCCTTCCGCGCTGCCATCGACTGAATTGAAAATGCTCAAGAAAGCTATTACTGACACTATTCTGAGACTTGGATTCTCCAGCGGCATGTGGCATGTGGAAGCCCGCGTGGACAGATCCTCAGTCGAATATCGCTCTATCGATGGCATCATGGATCTGCGACGCATCGAAGGGGGAGCTGCGAGGGTCCCTTTGCCTTGGATCATCGAGATCAACCCGCGACCACCAGGACTGACTGCGAGTCGTATTGTGGAGTCCGTGTATGGCATCGATTACTTCGGAGTCGCTCTCCTTCTAGCCATCAACGACAAAGCGAGAGTCAAAGCGCTCTCCCGCCCATTTCTGAATGATGCTCAGTACACGGGAGTCATGGTCTTGATTGGCGCAGACTTCGATGAGCATACTTCCGAGGGGATATTTGATTCTGAGGATATTTGCAAAGAACTTTTGACTCGAAGACCTGACTTGGCACGAAACAGTGAGTGGTCAATTGCCCCTTTTGTCCTTGTGTCAGAATAGAGGTTGCCTTTTCAGGTCAAATTAGGAGCTGCGCGCCTATCAGATGTGCCCGACAACTCGTAGTATTACTACATATAAGTGCACTTGCTAACCCTAATACTGTAGTTAATCGATACGGTTGTCTTGCCAAAAAAGGTCAAAAGGTTCCTCATCCTAATTCTGGGACAAACACCTTTATAGCTTACTTCAACGTTTTCTCCACCAAGTCAAGACAAGAGGCGTTAGAGATAGCAACCAAGGTGAGGAGCGAGGTGAGGTACTCTTTTCGCTGATGGGGGACAATGAGGTTTCATTTACACTTTTTTCTTGGGGTAAGCATACATGTACACAGACTTGGAGAGTGCTCGGTTCGTCATTTTCAACGTACACATTCGTTCATCAACACAAACAATAAAATCCATCGTCAATTAGATATAGATAGCATCACTGCAGGACAGTATAGAACCACAGACTTAGAATAAACCTCAGAGATTATATACGATGCATTTCAAATGGAAAAACTTCCACAGCCAAACAGCTAGTGACTAATGTCATCCTCAAGGAATGCCTTGGCATGGTTCACCGCCGGTGGCCTGCTTTTGGCTAACGGTGCTATTTCTTCCAGTACAACCTCGGCCTGACCCTGAAGCACTGGCAAGCTGACACTGTGGTCGTAGCACGGCACTTGTAAATACTCCTGTGCGATTGAAATGATACCTTTATCATTGGATAGGTGCTAGTATGAATAATTTTATTAATTTTAGGTTGCTGGCGTTAATATGAGCTTATAACGACCGCGGGCCATCTAAGTCAAAATGGGCGAATCCCAACAACGTGAATCGCCAGAAAAACATGGTCATTGAATCCTCATGAATTGCCAAATGCATCAAAGACGAATGGCATTCCCTTTGCCTGGTGCTAGATCAGCATAGGAATCCTCGATAGAATTCATTACCATACCAGACATTAGGCCTTTAGCGTACTGCAATCTAGCCAATTCGGTACGTTATAGGCTATAAATGAACTCGGGGTTTTCCCGATCTGTAAGATCAAGGAACTCTTGCCCATCAACTTTTATATAGCCCGGTTCAGCTCGGATAGCAGCCTTCAACTTGTTCTGGTAAATGCACCAGAAGTAGATGAATATCAAGGTTGCGAAGGCGACGCACATACACACTAAGACCGTTATGCTGGCGTTGTGGTACTGAGGCGCATCGGTCGACTGGAAGACTTGGGGGCCGATGATATTTCCCACGCAATAAGCAATCAGGTACATGGCAGCGGCGGTGGTCTTTTTTGTCCACCCCGCTACATTCGTCGAGATGAGTCCAAGCAGAGCTACGAAGCCGGTCGATGAAGACTGATAGAGATAGTAACCTGCGAGGCGACCACCGCTGTTGCTCAGCGGAAGACAGACGATCATCAAAAGGCCTACAATTGCCAGCAAGAGTCCAGCACTACTAAATAGCTATGTAGGAGTCAGTTTTTGAGCTTCAATTTCAATATCATCACTGTGAAGCCTTACAATGCGGTTCTTCCATCGATCACCAAGGTGCCCGGCGACGAGTAATGTAATGACTTGGACGGCGCCACCTGGGGCTCCCAACAGTAGAGATTCGTTCTCCGTGAACCCAAAAGAAACGATGAGCTGCGAGAAAAAGTTTGATATTCCACCTGACATCAGGGGTTAGACCTGCTGCTACTTCGAGGTCAGGGCACTCACCATTAGGGATCGAGGCAATGGCACTGAAGAATACGAATGCCCAGACCATCGGATCTGTTAGTGCCTCTTTGCATTGGTACCACTTGAAGTGTTTGTTCCCCACGCCTTGCTGGTTCACACGAATTCGTTCGATCGCCATAACACGTTCCTGCTGCGTAAGGAATCGAGCGGTTGCGGGACTATCCGGCATCAGGTATAGGAACAATGCGCCCATGAAAGCTGTGAAGAACCCTGTCACCAGGAACACCAGTTGCCATGACTTGATAAGAATAGGATGCGATGCCGTTCCGACAGCGATGCCGTATGCGATGCAGCCTCCTACTATCTGACCCCATCCATTGAAGCTAAACCACCATGCCACTCGTGTCCCTTGCTCTCGGATGGTGTACCACTGGGACGTGAAAAGCGCGAACCCCGGGCTAACTGCCGCCTCGAAAACTCCGAGGAAGAACCTCACGGCAATTGCGCCCCCGAAGTTTTTAACGGCAGCCAGGCAACAGAGGGTGAGGCCCCATACTATGATATTGAAAGCCGAATACTTTGCCAACGGAAGTCGTTGAAGAAGGCGGTTTGTTGGCCACTCCCAAAAGAGATATCCGAAGTAGAAGACCGAGGCGATCCACTGTTCACCAAAGTCAGCAATGACTTCACTTCAAAAGAAGAGCCTTAACTCCTATTGTGTACCCCAGCGTCTCTAGGAAACGTTGTCGAGTAGGATCCCGTATTTTGAAATAGGCGATAGATCGCTTACAGAGTAATCCTGTCCTGTTAAGTATCGCAAGTATGTTAGAAACACTTAAATGCAAGCCATGGGACGACGGCACACTTGCCTGCGAGATGAAGATCCGACTAAACGTCGCGTCAGTATGTTTATGCCTGATATAAAATCCGGGGCAGCTCACCTTAATTCCCATAACCGAAGCGTAAGACAGTGTTGTCTTATCCAAATAATTCAGCCCATAAACAATGCAAAGCAGTGGCATTAGGCGAAAATCGATTTTCCGCAGTAATTTCTTTTCTTCTTCTGGACTTAGAACTATGTCTCCATCGTGATGACCACCGACGAGCTTCAGAGCCTCGTCTGGGTCACTGTTAACGATGTGTTTCCCCACGTGGTGAGTCTCCGCATCCCTGGAGGCGCCATCGCCTGTCTTATCGGCATCAGACGGTACAATCGTCGGCGGCGTTTTCTCTATCTCGGACATGACAACTATCGTCGCTCCTCAAGCGCTCGATATCTGCGACCGCGATCAAGAATGAATTGAATCTTGGAGGAATCGAGAGGGGAAGCGTGTTTCCTGCATTGATAACTATGTTGCTGCTGATCATGGAAGTGAGCTGACACCTGAATGTAACGTCAAGCCTGGAACCAATCAAAATGATTCGATGATTAAATGCCTATCAAGAG
The DNA here is from genome assembly GCA_022497155.1 of Whalleya microplaca. Taxonomy (NCBI): domain Eukaryota; kingdom Fungi; phylum Ascomycota; class Sordariomycetes; order Xylariales; family Xylariaceae; genus Whalleya; species Whalleya microplaca. The sequence continues at coordinate 502,860 of MU385723.1, forward strand.
GAGGTTCGATCTTCCTAGACTTCACTATGTAACTATTCTTGTTCTGAGACAATGACTTACAAAGCAGATCTTAATGAGTGACTAAGGATCGTGCTTAATTGACCTCGGTTCTATGAGAGTTCTTCTTTTACAATTAACGAATGACGAGTTGGTGGAAGCTTACATGCAGTACGACCCATGCGTGGCGGCTTGTCGGAGAATTCTTGGAGATGATGTAAATACCTTGTGTCATCCTACTCCCTCCCTATCTACCTACTCTTTTGAGATTCAACGCCGCAATGCAACGATATATTAGTACCATTTCCCGAGCCAGCCAGACTAGATGTACCAATTGATTATAGGATGATTTTGGTAAAAGATGGTGGGTTTTCTTTGCAATGGCTCACCTAAAAGGATGACGCTATTAGCTATTCATCATATAAGATACGACGCGCAATTGTCCACTATGCTGCTGTGCCGTGCTCATATTTGTGGTGGAATTACTGGCATTGGAAATGATTTCTCATTCTCCAGCTGGCATCCAGAAGTACTAGGAAGGCTTGCGCGACATCCTGAACATCGAAGATCACGTTGAAGATCTCTCCAGTGTCTTCCACGTTGAATTGAGCGAGTGATCTGAGACTGAAGCCACCAGTATCATTGGCGAGAATAGCAAGCAGGCCTGACGCTGCGAATTGGGTAGCAGCGCTATAGACCTATGCGGCGTGCTTATTCCAACACTTGCTAGGAAGTGCAGCCTCTCTCAACTCTACAACGATGACACGATGAGCTCGACGTTGGGATTCCTTGGCTCATCGGTGTCGCCGGAGCTACCTTCTCTACATGCTGTGACAAGTGCTATCTTCTGCTAACATTGTAAGTTTTAATTGATAAAAGTCGAGGTTATCTGGGAGGGTTTACCTACTAAGAGAGTGCAAACAGGTTTTGAACACATACATATAATGTGATTGCGGCACAGTCAACACTTGCTAGCCTTGTTTTGTTTGCCTTGTTATCATTACTACTCGGTGTAGGTTTTAAGGAAAGGCTGCTGTAACGGTAATATGCCACTTTTAATGAAAGTTCACATCAAGACAGGATCGGGTCCCAAGATAGACCGTAGTCTCAGTATCAGTACTTATAATAGCTTGTAGGATGCTCTACCGTGTGCCTTGATGACTGATGCATAGCTTGTCTGGCGCCTTGTTGGATCTGGTGATCAAATTAGCTATCGTGTTTGACTGTATAAGTATTGAGTTGCTGCGAAGTCTCGAAATGGTTACATAGACTAAAGAGCTATAGTAATTCATTCGAGTAGAGGGCAAATTTGTCCGAAACACTTAATTAGTCTATTGCGTTTAGATAATTATTGTCTTGATCACATGATGCTTCGGACAACACTCAAGACATGCACCTCGAGAGTTGCAGCTAGGAGGCAGGTAGGTGCTGGTGAATTGAAAGACAATACAAATATGAAGCCAAGAGCTGTCAAGAAACCTAATCGTTACTTAGTCTTCCTAGGAATCGGCAGCTAGTTTGTATAATGCTAATCTAGTATTAACTATATAGCGATTTCGGTCAATCTCTAATTGGGGATTGCCATCTCGTAAAAGAGTCTTATAGTCCCAGAAGTCCGGTAACTGTTAAACAAACGCCACATGGCCCTGAAAGAAGCGAGCGCTGTGATCGGCGGTCGTTTTGAAACCACACGCGCAGCCACGAGCATGACCGCCTTGCGTCCCCCAACACGGCTATGGTCTTGTGTCGGTACCTGAACTAGCCGCACTGAGACATCGGGGTTGCACGTAGCGCCCTGTTACCTTGACCTACTGCATCCGGCCGTCACGTTGCGTCTTACGTGTACACATAATGAAGTAATGTTGCAACTTCGCAGCCGACTCTCTTTAGGCCTCCGGGCACACTTTGAATACCTATTGGCGCAATGCTTATATTTTCTTGCGTAACATTATTCGAAAACAAAGTTTTATAAATTGGGGGTTTTTGATTGCGAGACATTTGAATTCACCGACAATATCTGCCCATGTACTATAATTGGAGGACTTGAGTCACTGAAAATATAGTGTCTTATCAATTAAGTTAAGGGTATTCTATACAGTATAAGGCGGTCAGAAGTCGAAATTTTCGACTCAAGTGTCGGTAAAAGGCGATAATAGCAAATTATACTTAGACTAATTGAGATCTTAGATCTCTCGAACTCGGATAGGCTATAACAGTTAATGGAGCATCAATACCATATATGGGTAGAAAGTTCTCACCAAAAGAAAAAATTACAACAGAAGGGCACGACTAAAAATAGTCGTAATAGGGGGTCACCAAATGGTTCGTTCCATGCAGGTGTGGGTGGAGTTCTTGTAATCTCCAAACAGTCCTACAAAAAACAATTTCCAGATAGTCCTCAGATCTCTCACTAGTGTCTTCGCTCGCTGAGGGCTTATCTACTATACTGTTAGCTTTATCTTCCCCTTATTTGACAAGCTGCAAGCTGCGAACAGTAGATAAATTCTGCGAAGCCCGAGGACCAATTGGCCCCCGCTCCGAGCGAGAAACATTTTGGTTGTTCCGTCTCGGGGGTTTATGTAAGTCAATTTCCATAAATAACAAATCGCCGGGTCACATGCGATCAACAATTTTGCACACATTGATGGATATCCATCCATTGTCCGAGATCTGTGATGTCCATCGGATCGCCGGTGATCTGCGACTCCAGGGAGGGTCTGCTTGCGCAATTGCCAATTGATCGTCGATGTTCGGTCTCCATTTCCATCTGAGCTAGCTTTGCCAGCTCGCCAATCCGGATAAAACATCCGAACAATAAGTTGTCGGCCAGCTTGTGTCGATTACATCTGACTATCTGCCGCTACGTTGAAAACTAGGCAGTAGTCAAATGACATGGCGTATCAAGTGGAATTGGGATATCTCCTTGATTTTGGGAACACAGAGTAAGACACAGACGTAGCGCGTAAATTAAAGCTTGGTTACCTAAGACTTGGCCCAGCATTATGGACTTTGGGTACGAGGCCTAGCCGATGTGCTGGCGCCCCTATATGCGCTAGAATGTTGTCATCTTCTGCCCGATTATCGGGATGGAACTATGAACTCGTGTTACCCTATTGCTCATCAATTGCTTGGCTCATATTATGCGGTGAACATAACGATTTTCAGTAAGCAAGCTCTGTATTCTGGCATGGGTATTGGCACTGTAATGTACATAGGAACAATCATAGAAAGAAACCAAGGGTAAGAAGGTTGCTGGACCAAAACTTGGCCTCCCAGAAATGTATGTTTTGCCTTTCAACTATGTACAAGACCGAACAAACATTGGCATATTTGTCCAGAGGCCAATAAAACATCCAACGAAGAAAGGGGTCTGCGCGAACTCTGCCGTCATGGGGCTCTGGTCGAACTCTCGACAAGAGATTGTGTTGAGTCCATGGGAAACGGCAAGAGCACGGAGAAACGAATACTTTGGTGATGATATAACTGATAGTTGAAGTGGTTTGATTTTTTGCCAAAGGTCCCGCGAATCTGCTGTAGACATTTCATCCAAAATCGCCCGGTTTCCTTCCTGCCCATTCCAACTATCGACGGTAGACCGCACACATCGTAATCCTCTGTGCTAGGGTTGCTTTGTTTGTCCGAAATACCAAGACAAAATATTACAAGAATCAAAATAAAATCCTGCATGCGTGGCCGTGATTATGCTCCATAGTGCAATGCAGAACACCGTGTGCCGTTTGATACTCCCAGTCTATAACACTTCCACCCTGCCGAAAACCACTCCAGCTTGCTTCCCGTCATGATCGTATCGAGCGTTTCTCTCGATCCCCCCAAGAATTAGGTACTACCGAACATAGGAGAATCGTAGGTCATAGACGTGAATGTGCAATCTGAAGCCATCTTACAAGGCCATGGCGGCAAGACCGAGAAGACCGGCCAAGCCAGCTCCGGAGAGAGCGGCAACCTTGCCGGCACCGGCAGTAGCGATGGGGGTCGCGCTGGTGGTCGCGCTGGTGGAGGGCGAGCCGGTGGTGGTGCCAGGAACACCGCCAGTAGGGTAGACCTGGCTGGTGGTGGGGACCGGGATGGTGCCGTTGGGGTAGCTGGGAGGGGGGGAGCCAGCAGTAGGGGCCGTAGGGACAGGCACGGGGGCGCTGTAAACATGTTAGTTCGTTTTGGTCTAGTTTTCACCCTCCACTCTTACCAGGTTTTACAGGCGACGGACGATGTAGTGTAGACAGGCTTGCTGATGGTGCAAGGGCAGTCAGTGATGACCAGGGTGGTGGCCTAGTGATTTTATGTTAGCCACTGAACTGCCTGCTACATTGTGAGCGTCCCTCATACCTCGGTGACGGTGTAGGTCTTGCTGCCGTAGGTGATCTGGGTAGGACCAGGGCAGTAAGTCTCGTACGAGGTCACGACCTCGGTGGTGTAGGAGGTCTCGTTGCCGGCCGGGTAAGTAGCGGGAGCGCTGCTAACTGGGTAGGAAGCGGAGGCGCTGCTAGCAGGGTACGAGGCAGAAGCGCTGGTGGCCGGGTAGGAAGCAGAAGCACTGCTAGCCGGGTAAGAAGCAGATGCGCTGCTAGCCGGGTAGGTCTCAGCACTGCTCTCGGCGGGGTATCCGCCAACGGGGTAGTTGGCAGAGGCGCCAGCGGCGAGGGCAATAGCGGCGATGGTGAACTTCATTTTGACTGATGTTTGGTATTAGGTACTCGGGTAGAGAGTAGGTTGTCGAGGATTATTAGGTTAATAGTTGAGCAATTAGGTATGCTTGTTAACGAATGAAATTGACTGAATAGTCAGGGTGTTGTTTGCAACGATTGTGTGTGGGTGAGGAGAAGAAGAAAGGAAAGATTGTCGGTCCTTGGAAGAGTCGACTTATATACAGAAACGGCAGCACGGAGAGCGTCGCTTACAGCGAGGCGGGCCTGGTCTTCACCTACCTACCTGCCTACTTGCATGTTGATAGCCTAACTGGGCACAAGATGGGGCTACGGAGCTAAGCCGGTACGCAGTTGAGGAGGTTGCCACCTATCCATAGTATCCATAATTATTTTTTTCACAACTTATTTCGCTTTACCATCGAATCACAGGCGAGAGAGACTCCCATGAATGGTGTGGTGGACACCCAGGGGGGGAGTGCGCGGTGGTTTGTGATGCGCGCGAAATCCGCCCAAAAGGGGGTAGAGTGTGGATTCCTTGGCTGCTTGGGCCGGTCTTCTTGGGTAGGCAAAATCTCGAATAGGGGGTGGATGAGAGGAAGCTGTTGTGTTGTGTTGTTCACTGGGCGATAGTGCACCTGCTAAGACTCTGGTTAGGACCCATAGGCTCGCAGGTACCATATTGTGCAGTTTAGCACGATCCGATACATTATGCGTAGCATGTCAATATCGGATGGCATAGCAGAAATAACAGAACACGAGATGGGCCCGGCGTGTACACTGGTCTCGCACTATTTTCGACTTTGGATGATGGGAGCCGGGGTCCGCATGCAACATCCTGCAAGGAACAGCACGAGCAGACCGGGGTAATGGCCAGCAGTCTGTGTGCGGAAATTGGAACGCCACTAGCTCGACTCCCTCTTGGCTAATCACCGTTCCTTGGGGATTATTGGCAAGATTAATTAGGACTATTCTGCATATAGTAGCCGTACCTAATGGCATTAAAGTACTCGTGTCGTAGACATTATGGAAAGAAAACCCAGTATGTGTAGGTAAGGGAGGCTGTCATGAACTCATGGCCTGTTGTATCTTTCTTTATGCTTATTTACTAGTGACATCTATTAGCTTTTGATCAACGATCTGCCAGGCTGCAGGAGTGGCACATTCTATTATACCTAGGTAGTTGATGAGGCGCACAGCATAATGTCTGTTGGTGATTATTCGGAATCCGTTCAGCTCTCAATGAGACGAGCAGCTCTACCTTCCTAGGCTAGAACATCAATAAAAGGCTCGTTGTACATATATAGTATGTAGATCAGTCAGCTCTACGCTATGTCTGGCGCGCGACAAACGCAATTGTTGACGCAGGAACGGATCACGCTTCTGCAGGAACAGAAAGCCAAAAGGTTGTGTGGGTTAAGGTTGTCAACGGTGGATTGCAGATCAGTTGCAGGTGGCATCTGTTGAACTGTGAGCTGTCCAACTGACAACTGGGCGTTCTGTGTACTGTGTAAGCAGAGAACTTGTTGACGCTGAGACCTGCGAAGTATTTTTAATATGTAAGAATGCTGCAAAAGTACAATAGATTTTTGCTTTTGCAAATGTGATAAAGCAGCGGCTATTTTAGTTGACAGGCGAGTGGCTGATTCAGGGGTTGGCACCGTTTTTGAGACTTTGATTGGCTCGGCTAAGACCTGACAGCGTCTGTGTGAATTGCGGATTTCGGGCAAAGCGTCGGCGCCGCTTTGAGCAACCCAACTTGACAGCATCCCCGGAACATACCTCTGTGTGTACTATGTAAGAAACACAGGAGGTAGGGTATGATGCGCCTGTCACCACCATGCAGCCTAACAGCAAATACAACCTAGGCTGCTAGCAGAAGGCAGCTAGGCTGTAGTAGGGCTGTTGTGTAGCACGATCTATTTTTTCCTCGTGAAATTGGATACTCCAGTTCTACCATGTATATCCGAATCTGGCTTAAGCTTACTAGGGTGGCCCCGGTGGACAAGATTGATGCGACTGTTCGGCCAGTTCCAGAATCTGGATCGATTCTCTGGCGAAATTACCCAGTATGCCCTGCAGTTTGAGATCTCTTTCATCCTCAGTATGGGATACGGCCAGTAGTACTATTGCGGTAATTAACAATAGGGTCTGATCGAATATGGATGGCATCGGACGATAGATATCACTTAAGGAGTTGCACCTCGTGTCGCTCATCAAAGCAATGATTTGGAAACCAACAGCGGAACTATTGCTGGAGAAAAGCAGTGCTCGGTGTCAGCTCCATACATAATACATATTGGACTATGAGTACATAGCATACGGATTAATTCATGCTTCGTATCTATGTACTATCATAATCTCGGCCAGAACCCTCGGGGCTCGCTCAGCTCAGGCTTCTCAGCTCGGACTCCTCAGATCAACTGGATCTCGGCCCAGCATTATTACTTATCTTTCCGTGGATATAGGCCCACTGCGATTTACATAAGTAAGGTTAAAGTTCGGTCCGGCTAGCGGCCTGCTCGGCAGTCTCCTCTACATGTGTATCATTGCTCTCTTGATCGCTCACATGGATGTCATTGTACGACATACAGATTACTGTTTTGCCCCAATTGCGGCTTGCAAGGGCTGGATCGTGGGGTTCTGAAGGGGCTGATGGGCCCTGGCTCTGTATTGGAATCCGAGTCTGGATCTGTTTGGGACCGACCATAGTCGCTCATGTGGATGCACTGCTTACATAGATGCCAGTGCAAGTTTATTCGCAGCCAGAGTGCTGTTCAGCCGAACGTTCGGCTAGCCGGTTGGTTATTAGAATGCTGCGAAATAATGGCACAGGAGTGCCTTCTATAATGAGGTATCTCGTTTCTCAACCCTACTACATACCGCGTACGCAGTATACCATGGTAGTAGGACACAGCTTGCTAGTGCTGTCAGCACGGCACCTAGTCTGTGTAATTCCGGAGTAACTGAATGGTTGGCAGGTTACATAGCCTGTGTCCATGACCCCATCTAATTTCCACTTGCAGACGGATCGATTAGACACAACAATGAAACCGCCGTTGTGGTAATCAAAGGTATACGAGATATTATAGCCGTGCTTTCTACCATGTCCAAAACAGATATGGCCGCTCTATTCTGAGTCAGTCCTTGAATCAAAAAGTAAAGGTTACTTTCGAACTATCTCACCAACCTCTTGGCGCGTTTCTCGTGTCGTTCGTGTGTCTACGGTCACATCTATCAACACTGGCGACGTTGCTGAACGTCCTACAACTAATGCAATGAGCACCTCGTGCTCTCTCTGATTCAGTCTTATATACGGATTGCTCTCGACTTTCACTCAGTCTACACTCTAGAGTCTCGAAAAGCATTGCTCTTCGCATTATGAACGCGTCCTAGTCTAACAACGAGGCTCTACGACGATTTTTCGATATTCCAAGTCCCGAGGCCGTAACCAGCATAGCGAGTGTTCGTCAATCGATGTGCTCACCGTTTATTCCCAATGTCCAACCACCTTCCAAGTTCCAACGATGTCCCTTAATATTCGTTTCCGGATTGATAATCTCATAGGATTCCCACGACTACTGACAGTACCGTGAGCCGGATTTGAGCATCTATGTTATACGCTGCTGTGAATACGGACCCTACGACTTCGTATATTGATGTGACGAGGCTTTTTACGGATTCGTATGAAAGAGTTCATGGGTTCAGGAATGCGCAGCGAACATCGTACTCGGCAACACCAAGGAATATCTCATCCGTTCGTAAACAAGTACGAGCCGAGGAATGCCTTCAAATACAATACAAGTTCATATACTGAAAAGAAAGGCCCGGAATTTGTTAGCTGTGTCTACTATCGAGGATTGTTATAAATCAACATGATCATCAACCCGTCAACATAGACAAGTCAGCAAATATGTTGGACGCGTTTCACTTTCGCTTAACAGATTTGACCGAACCCGTCGTAAACAGTACATGAACTGATGAGGTAAGCCCCGTTCAGGCCATGAGCATAAGAGAATGTGAGGCCATATCGATCGGCATCTTATGTTGCACCGTGTGCTAAATAGAAGGACCTAACAAGCCGACTCACATTCATATCCCCTCAACCGACGACACCTGGCAGTAATCAGACGACAGCGGACATCTCCTCAGCCAAAATGAGGTGAAGCTGATAAATCAACAACATGAGCTCGTCAATATTCTCCCGTGCCCTGGAAGAATCTGGATTCTGTCGATGGAGACTGTGGGATTAGGGTTTGGACGTATGAGACACCGTCGGCATCCGGGACGATTTTGAAGTGGAGATGGGCTACTGGCACCGAATATCGAGCCGATTTACAAATATATCAACTTGATGTCATAGAACTGACCTAGTCTACCTGTACCTATTCTATAGGTAGGTAGCTATATTACATTGTCTATTGTATATAGACAATTCAGACGCTTCCTCCAGAACCCTTCGCCCATAATACCTCGTAGTTCCGTATCAGTCCAACACCAGCGAGTTCCTCAACCCCCCGCATTCCATCACCCAAATTCCACCTGCGATCCCGAAACCCCTCCGAAAATGGCCGGCACCATGAAAGCCGTCGGTGCGCACCGAACCACCCCGCCCAGCTTCCCCAACGGGAGATATTATCCCAAATCCCAGCTAACACGTCACCAGAAATCCAAGGCGGCAAAGGCCCCGCGACCGCCCTCTTCATCAACGCCGCGACGCCGATCCCGACGCCCGGCGCCGGCGAGGCGCTCGTCCGCATCCGGGCCTTCGGGCTGAACCGCATGGACCTGATCCAGCGCGAGGGCAAGTATCCCGTCCCACCCCAAGCGCCCTCAACACTAGGCGTGGAATTCAGCGGCACAATCGAGGCATTCGGAGCAGAGACGGGAGCGCCCCCGCCGCCACAGCACGGGGACTTCGCGGTCGGCGACGCGGTCTTCGGCCTCGCCTACGGCGGCGCCTACGCGGAGTACATCGCCGTGAGCACGCGCCTGCTCCTCCCCAAACCCGCCTCCCTATCCTGGGAGGTGGCCGCGGGCATCCCGGAGACGTACATGACGGCGACGCAGGCGCTGCACCTAGTCGGCGAGTTCGGGGCCGGCAAGACCGTGCTCTGGCACGCGGGCGCGTCCGGGGTCAGCATCGCGGGGATCCAGCTGTCGTTGGCCGCGGGCGCGGCCGCGGTCTACGCTACGGCCGGGTCGGACGCGAAGTGCGCGTTCGTCGAGCGCGAGCTGGGGGCTACGAAGGCGTTTAACTATAAGACGTCGCGGGATTGGGGCGCCGAGGTGCTGGCGGAGACGGGGGGCAGGGGGGTGGATCTGATTGTCGATTTCGTGGGCGCCAGTTACTTCGCGCAGAACCTGGCGGTCGTGGCGCGGGACGCCAGGTGGGTGCTGCTGGGCCTGATGGGCGGGTCGCGGCTCGAGGCGGGCGTGGATTTCGGGAGTCTGCTGTTCAAGCGCGTGCGGCTCGAGGGGAGCACGCTGCGGAGTCGCGATCTCGAGTACCAGGGTCGGCTGCGGGATAAGCTGGCCGAGTACATCCCGCGTATCGAGAGCGGGGAGCTGAAGGTCCTGGTCGATACCGTGCTGCCGATGGGGGAGATCGTCAAGGCGCACCAGTTGTTGGAGGAGAACAAGACTACGGGGAAGATCATCTGCACTGTTCCGTAGAGGATGTAGATCAGATCTTCTTGGAATTGAAGTATGGCTCAAACAAGCTCACCCACGAGACACGGGAATCTACTTAAAACCATAGACCGCCACCAACCCCTTTTCACTAGAAGGTAAAGACCATAGCAACGCCATTCCCGTAAAAACACTCCAAGCAGTCACTTTCCAGGACTTAATGCTCTTTGATCCACTTCAGCATCTGGTCGAATGCCGTAACTTGGGCATCCTTGATGTTAGTGTCTTCGTAGTCTCCAATTACGCCAAAACCTGCTATCCGTTAGCACGCTCATCGAATACCCAAGCAAGGAATTGGTTAAACATACCGTGTGGTACGCCTGGATAGACCTGGACCTCGTGCTCGACCCCGTTCTTGGACATGTAGTCCTCGCCCGCTTCCCGTACCTCATCGGGGAATAGGGGGTCATCCTCCACGCAAACCAAGCTTACTGGGACCTTCAACCCCTGGAAGTCATTCGGCGAGACGAGCGTCGCATGTGCCAGCGCCCCAGCTTTGATATACGGCCCCTTTTTAGCCGGTCCGGCCCCTTCGCCGGCCTCCTCATCGGCGGGCCTCTGGGCGCCGCTCCAGCCCGATTGCACCTGGCTGCGCTCGCCCGCCAGCAGCAGGATGTACCGTCCGCCGAAGCAGTAGCCCACGGCGTAGATGCCGCCCCCATTGCCTACTGCATCCGCGAACTCGCCTTCGCATGCTTGGATGACCTTCTCCAGTATGGGCATTGTTTTCTCTTCGGTGTGACGGGCCAGCCACATGTCGATTAAGAACGACTTTGCGGTCTCGACGGCCTTGAGCTTGAATACGTCCAGGAACGAGGATCCCTGGGTCTCGGCGTCGGGAACGGTGGAGGAGTTGGGCGCGGGGTCGCCTTCGAATAGGTCGGGCATCACGACCACGAACCCTTGGTCGGCAAACTTATCCGCTTGGATTTGGTTGTTTGTTGATTGCAGACCCGTCCCGCCCGTTAACAGGAGAAGTAGCTTCGAGGGGTTCGAGGGGTAGGACTCTGGTTTCGCGAGATATATCTGCGCCTGTGATCAGTGCACGATCATGATTGATATAGTGATACGGAATATGCATTTCTGAGTTACTGACATCAACGCCACCAAGCTTTCTGAGTTCTCCCTTGGGAGCTAGACCGGCAGCTATGTGACGGATGTCAACGCTGAGATTATTTGAAGCTCAATACTAGGTGAGCACTCACGAGTTGGTCGGTCGGAGGTGCAATGTTCGCCCATTGTCGGGCCGCTCTGCGCAGGTGTGTCACCCGGGATTACGGTCTCTTGAGCATCGCTCTCAGGCGCTTTGGTTGCGACGTCTACTTCCGTCATGATGGCAACGATGTATGTGAGGAGTAGTATGTGCGGGAATACCTAGGGACCAAAACCTGCAGGGATTTATGGTAGGTAGAACACCTAGGTTAGATATACTCAAGAAGGAGGCCGAAGGAGACAGACAAGGTGAAGATGCGGAGAGTGGAATGTAAGACCACCAGGTTAGTTTGAGTTCTGTACTATGTAGGCTATTCGCATGTGTTTCATGTCACGATGCCAAGTGCAGATGCTGCGAGTACATGACCTTTTAGGTATGTACATGTAGGTACCTACAGCTGAGGGGATGACGTATGATGAGTGCCAGCTGCCAGTGGTTAGAGTTTGCTGTGATTGGCGTGTGATTGACGTGCGACAGCCAGCTAAAAGCCTAATCTAGGCCACTAAAAGGTACTTCGGTACGGATTACAGTTGGAACTCGTTTGATAGATTGATTGATAGACCCCGCGCCTGGTGGACGCCACATGTCTTAAGTGAACCTTGCACCACTTAAACTTGACGCGACTTTTTAGGCACGACGCGTTTCTCTCATGTCTACACCCTCAACTTGAGTGCTGCCTCTAATCTTCTTGCCTCACACGATACGGCACAACGACAACACATTTTCCTGCCTTCTGAAGATAGATCTTACCAAGGCATATCTCATCACTCAAGATGTCGGTGGCAGCAGCACAGCAAGCAATTACTCAAGGCGCTCTAGAGTACGTAAATGCTACATGCCACAGACCATTGATTATATACTAGATACATAGACTAATGTCCATATCAGCGCCATCTTCAACGACTCCGTCAACGTCGACAAGCGTTTCCCCGTACCTGTCCTACAATGTCTTCAGATCAAGCCCCTTGCCGCCCAGCAAGGCCCCGGCGGCCAACAGCCTGAGCGGTATCGAGTCGTCTTAAGTGACCTTCGCAATTATGTCCAGTGCATGTTAGCGACCCGTACGTCCATCCCGTGCCATGCCATTGCCCACTGTTGATGTGATGTTGATTATATCTTAGAGGCAAATCATGTCATTCATGAGAACTTGCTTGTTCGAGGATGCATCGTCAGAGTCAAGTCATATCAGGCAAATTCGGTCAAGGGAAAGAAGTAAGTCCTTGAAGCCCAACAACTCAAGAGCATGTAAACTTAAACTTATACCTTGCAGCATCCTCATCATCCTTGATCTTGATGTAGCCTCAGAACTCGGTATTCACGACCGCATCGGCGAGCCCTCACCTTTCGAAGCCAAAGCACAGCCTGCAAATACCACACTTGGTGGCTCCAATTTCTACGGGGCCAAAACCGAATCATCCGCACCGATAAAGTCGGAGCCCATGACCCCACGTGTGAGCGGCGTCACCACTGGCGCAGCTAACAGCCATGGCAACAATGTCATCTACCCGATCGAGGCACTCTCCCCTTATGCACACAAGTGGACCATCAAGGCTCGTGTGTCGCAGAAATCTGATATCAAGACTTGGCACAAGGCATCTGGCGAGGGTAAACTATTCTCGGTCAATCTTTTAGATGAAAGTGGCGAAATCAAGGCAACCGGCTTCAACGAACAATGCGATCAGTTCTACGACATATTACAAGAGGGTAAAGTCTACTACATCAGCAACCCTTGCCGGGTTTCCCTGGCGAAAAAGCAATTCAGCAACCTCCCTAATGACTATGAGCTTGCGTTTGAACGGGATACGGTCATTGAGAAGGCAGAGGATCAGTCAAGTGTGCCTCAGGTTCGCTTTAACTTTGTCAATATCCAGGAACTGCAGTCCGTGGAGAAGGACGCCACAGTCGACACCGTTGGTGTTCTCAAGGATGTTGGTGAAGTTTCCCAGATTACTGCGAAGAGCACTGGCAAGCCGTACGACAAACGCGAATTGACTCTAGTCGACGACTCACAATTCTCTGTACGTGTTACGATATGGGGTAAGACAGCCACTTCGTTCTCGGCACAGCCCGAGTCTATCGTTGCCTTCAAGGGCGTGAAGGTATCTGATTTCGGCGGCCGCTCGCTTTCACTACTCTCCTCGGGAACTATGTCTGTCGATCCCGACATAGAAGAAGCCCACCGCCTGAAGGGTTGGTATGACTCTCAGGGCCGCACAGATAACTTCGCCACCCACAACAACATGGGATCCATGGGCTCCGCCACGGGCCGTCCCGACCAGACGAAAACAGTCGCCCAGGTGAAGGATGAGAACTTAGGGATGGAAACGGCCGACTACTTCACCCTGAAGGCCACGATCGTCTACATTAAGCAGGACAGCTTCGCGTACCCGGCGTGCAGCTCCGAGAACTGCAACAAGAAGGTCATCGACCAGGGCGACGGCACGTGGCGGTGCGAGAAGTGCGAGATCTCGCACCCGCGGCCCCAGTACAGGTACATCATGACGGTGAACGTGAACGACCACACCGGCCAGCTGTGGCTGTCGTGCTTCGATGACGTGGGGCGCGTCATCATGGGCATGTCCGCCGACGAGCTGATGGAGATCAAGGAGAACGACGAGGACCGGTTCCCGGCCATGTTCGAGGCGGCCAACTGCACCAAGCTGAACTTCAGATGCCGTGCCAAGATGGATACGTACGGCGAGAATCAACGGTACGTGCAATACTGTCTTATCTATTTCATCGCATCTGTTTTACCCAACCATCCCCTTATCAAAAGTCAATGCAAGTATGTAAGTGGCTAACCTAATATTATTACACAGGATACGGTACCAGGTGGTTAGTGCCACTCCGCTGGACTTCAAGGCCGAGGCCTTGAAGCTGGCGGACTTGATCAAGGAATTTGGCGTCAGTTCATGATTATACCAAGCAAGCAAGCCAACAGAAGATTAGTGGATGTAAATAGGAGACGCCTGTCTGCGTTGTGTGTAGGAATAGCAAGCAATCTCTAGAGAGATCATGTGACCAGAGTTACTCCCAACCTACTTGCTTGAGCTATTTGCTTGCTCCTTACTTGGGTCCCTCATATACATAGTCCATAGCCTCTGCCAGACGTCCTCAGAGATAATTGATGATAATGAACGTAGTGAGTTCATACAAGTAGTAAAGCTAACTGGTCTTTTGATATGGAGATTATCTGTGTCCCTGTGACTTCGTATGTTCAAAATAACCCTCGTTTATGATGGATGTTTGCTGTGGAGGTAACAGTATTCTGGTCTTCAAGTGAAAAGCCATTCTCAACGAGCCATATCCAAAAAATACTTCCAAACATTTTTTTTCCCTTCTTGTCGAATAACTCGTGTAATCAACTTCTCAGTCAGTACTATGATATCGCGGAACATATTTGTTGTCCCCTGTCTTGGCTTAGTTTGTAAAGTGTCATATAGGTTACCGTCACTGATTTGGTGAGTTTATCCAATGTCAAAACCCCTACGCCCAGGCAGGGTAGGACAATATTCGTGGATACTGACACGGTCAAACCCAAGAGAGAAGCGAATAGTTGGATATTATATCCTTAACTGAAAGATTCCTTCATATGCTTCTCAACCTCGTAATTGATCTTCGGTCCCAGTGTGACTTGCAATCTTTGGCTCGTGGGCATAGGTGCGTTCTCGCTTCGCCAGCGCCTTTTGCAGCTGTTCCTCCAGTAGTAGTTTCTTCTGGTCCCGCGTTGAGTGTCCCTTTGACGAAGACGTGGATCTTTGCTTCTCGAGCACTTGCTCAATCTCCCTATCTTTTGTCTGAAGTTGCGTATATGGACTTGAGATGGTTTGTCAACGAGTCTGACGAGGGCATCAGTGCGATCAAGACCGCCACGATACAAACAAGCAACCAAATCACATAGCTTACGATACAATCACCACGTAGACGATTGCTTCAAGCGAAAATAGTATCACAGCAGCAGAACACATCAAAACTCAAATCAACAGTAAAATGGGATATCAGATATATTCACTCATGATCCCCGGCCAGTTTTGCTATGTCAAGCTGGAGACTACCTCCCATCATCTGGCCACTGTCTAACTCTAGATGAACGGCTTGACAAATGCCATTGCCTAAGAAGTGTCGTGAATACCTTCTTTCCTCTAAACGCCGTCGCCTGGTGCTTCGTACTCATAACCATGCTCGTTCAGAGACTCTCTCTCGTCTCCCCTCTCGGACCAACAACGCCTGTCTCCATCCGGAGAAAACTGGAAATTCAGTTCTGCTCTGCAAATGCCCTTCCCTATCAAGGAATCCGGAGACTAGGTGATCCGTTGTCGGGCGTATCTATCTGGCGGATATGCTCCGCGCTGATCAACCCGTGGCAACCACGCCGCCCATGAGATCCTCGTCGTCGACCTGGGCATCGAATCCCAGCGTCGGATCCGGCTCGGTCTTCTCGTTCCGTCGCGCCTCCTTGACCACATGCTTGATGTACTCCTTGTTTGTGCCGAGGCGCTCGTTCGTGGCCTTGAACAGCGGCTGGAGCTGCTTCAGCCGCCTCGCGGTGTGCGCGAGCTCCCGCGTGAAGTCCGTCTCCGAGAGCTGCGCGGCCGGGTGCAGGAAGACGAGGAAGACGGTGCCGTCGTCGTTCTTCTCGATCACGCCGTTCAGCATGCCCGATATTATCATGTTCTGGATGAGCGTCTCCACGTCCTCGTCCTTCTCGAGTACGGCGCCGGTCTCGGCGCTTGTGGTCTGTTCCCGGATTTCGGGGATGGAGATCTTCGAGTAGACTTGCTCCAGTCCCAGGACCCGCCACTTCTGGTACGCGGCTAGGACCTCCTGCATCAGACCTGTGTTCTTGTCCTCTGCCCACAGCTGCGCACCCTTCTCCACCTCCGCCTTCAGTGCCCTCACATTTTCGGTGATGAATAGTGATGCGATTAGCATGTATGGCTTTCCGAGAACCATGTAAAGCTTGGTGGCGCCAGCTCCTGTGTACGACGGTAGCTCTGCCTGCTTGCCCTTGGAGAGCAAGCTCACTAATACCCATTTCTTGTACGCCTCGGCCATAATCTTACTTGTACCGCCTTCGCGTGTAGGGAAAGTGACGATTCTCTCAAAGGCCGCGGTTGCCTTCGCCCAATCTCTTCTCGCGCAGTATATCAAACCACAGAGCATGTCGTACTCCATAATCGCTGTTGATTTCAAGATAGCAGTAAGCTGCGTGTCTCGTGAGATATAGGCCGGGGGCGGCAGACTGGTATCGCAGAGGTATTGAGGATCCCCATGATTGACCATGTTAGGGTAGAAGACGATATCCTTGTCAATTACTTGAAGCGCAGGCTCGATGTTGTCGGTATTATAGGCGAGTCTTGCGAGGAGGATATGGGAAGAGGTAAGCATGCTACCACTCGGGTCGAGTTTTAGGATCGCTGTCGCAAGCGCCTCAGTACCAATGGAAGGCTAGAACAACAGCCATTAGATATTTCGCATTAGACCACCAGTATTACGTCTGGAAGCTCACTGGTAGATATAAACCGTTCCCAGCCACACCGAAAATGTCTTGCAAGTGTTGTCCAGCATATCTACACTGTTGTGCGTCGAAAGAAACGAGGAACACAACTAGTTTCTCCAAGAGCACTTCAGGAGAAGCGGAAGAGGCTAAGCTGGGGAGTACGAGGGCATGTAGGACGGCGAGGTAGGAGAGTGAGTTCACTGCCGGGTCAAGCAGCTATCACGGCAGGTTAGCAGTATAGCTATAATATCGCATAGAGTCTTCGTACCTCTAGAAGTTGAGGACCACGGGCTATGAGGTCAGCGCTGCGGTCCTTCAACAGCCTAGAGACCTTGTTCAGATGGCCCTTGGCAAACTTGTCGTAGGAGTCATTGTCAAGGGGAAGAGGCTCCGGCGGGAAAGACAGGAGTGTGGAGGCGTATTGATCCATGCTGTGGGAAGTTGGGGACAGAATGATTCGTGTAGGTTCTGGATGTCTCCGTTTCGCAGTCTCGCAGTCTCGCAGTTTTCACAAATTCTCGATTCACGGTCGGGCCGGCATGGTTCGGTGTTTCCTGGCAGCCTTGAAATGTGAGGGAACCACCTGACCTAAGGTACTACGTAAGTAAGAGGTGTGTATGTGGGAAGCTTCTGGGGTAAGCTACCTGACAGGCCTGATTGTTGTTGGAGGTGCCTTCGTTGAAAGTTGTGGCGGGGCATCGGTGCAATCAAATCGGTGCAATCAAATCGGCGCTAAGCCCCGCCCCATAGCGGGGTCCTCCACAGCCCTGCCTGGAGGAGCTCTTGAATTGTTCCGCTCCGCCAGCTCAAGCAGATACCTTGCTTCCTACCTCCTAGGTTAATTCATACACTTCGATGTTGCTACTTACAACTTGTCGAACGTAACGATTGGGACTTTAGGAGCATGGTATATGCTATATTACTCATCTTCACTAACGACACAAAATTGCCGTACACATGGAAATTGGTGAACATAAGTGTATAAATACACTGCTTTATTTCATAAAACTACACCTTAAGTTGTCATTTGTCTTCGTATCACTTACCTATAATAGATAGATATATGTCCTGCTTAGACATAAGCAGCAATCCTTTCCTTTTTTTTCATTTTGAGCAGCTATCTTTGTTTATCAGCAAGTATGGCTACATGAAAGGCCCGGTTTTCCATATACCTATGTGTTAGCGATGAAGCCTCATTCTAACCAGGCTACATACCTAACTACCTACCTTGGCTTCGTTCAGAATAGTCTTATTGACTACAAAGCTAATAGAGATCCTTCATTATCTCCTCGATCCTTGGAGGAGGGGAGACTAACGGTGTTCATCGAAACTGTATAATAGACCTAGAGTAATGTGACTGCTGAGAACACAGGCAATCAAGTTCTACTCTAACCCCTCCTAGCTACCCCCTTGATACCCATGAACGTGTCCTAACCATATGTGTCATCACGCACACGTGAGGAGGATGACTAGCCCTACAACGAGGAACCCTGCGGGTGTATAAACTTCGTGCCAGAGGCAGAGAGAAGGCGGCGACATGGGGGTAGCTAAATGCCAAATTCGGCCGTAGTGCTAGATCTTCATTGGTCGAGCTCTTACATGTTCAGTTCAGAGTGACGACACCATTTTATAAGCTGTGTTCACCTTATTAGAAGCACCATATATGTGAAGACTCCGGCCGCTTTCAGTAGTTTGGTAATTTTCCCTTCTCATCCTCTAAAGCTATTTAGGACCTTGTCAAATAATAAAATCATCAAATTCAGTCCTACAAACTTTTGAAATATCAATACTCTTTAGTATCACAATGATCATTCCACAGGAGCTATCAGATATGTCTACTCAGGCGGCAGCCCTGCTGCCCCATCCTAGTAAGACTCACATACCGCTGCCTACCGTAATCCCACATATTCCCGATGTCAGCTATCAGACTTCAACCGAGGTGGGACATAGGACACTCTGGTGAGAACATCTTACAGCCGTATAAGCTATTCTAATCACTCACTCTTCCATGTCAGGGTCGTATGCGTCTTAATGGGGTTGTCCTCGCTTGCCTTCTATGTAATGGCCATGAGAACCCCAGTGGTATGGACTCCATGACCGAGAAAGTCTGCCGGGGTAAACTAATAATATTTAATAGCAAAAACGACTCTTCCACGTTATAACCGCCTTCATCACCACATTTGCCTTCTTCTCCTATTATGCCATGGCCACGGGAGACGGCGTGACCGTACACGCATACATTGCAAAGCGAACCAAGGACGGCCTCATCGAAGAGATTGTGAAGCGAGACGTATACTGGGCTCGCTACGTCGACGCACGTCCCCCTCCACCACCCTCTCCCTTCCCCGTTATCACTCACTAACCAAGAAACTTAGTGGTCCCTCACTACGCCGCTGCTACTGCTCGACCTATGCCTTCTCGCTGGCCTGAACGGTGCCAGTATCCTGGTCACGGTGGTATCGGACGTCATCATGGTTCTAGCCGGCCTGTTCGCGGCCTTCCCGAAAGACGAGTCCCAGGGCTGGGGCTGGTACGCCTTCGCCTGCATCGCGTACCTCAACATCGTGTACCAGGTCGGGTACAAGGGGCGCGACGCCGTCTCGAGCAAGGATACCAAGACGAAGACCTTCTTCGGGGCCATTTCCCTGTTCACGCTTCTGTTGTGGACTGCGTACCCCATGTGAGTGGAAGCTCCGTACTTGGATGATTGAGGTCTGTGCTAATAATAATGTCAGTGTATGGGGCATCGCGGACGGCTCCCGCATGGTCAACGTCGACACCGAGATCATCGCCTACGCCGTCCTGGACGTGCTGGCCAAGGCAGTCTTCGGGTTCTGGCTGCTTATTACCCACGACAAGATCTCGCGGACCTCGCCGTCCATTGATGGGTTCTGGGCCCACGGGATATCGCATGAGGGTGCTCTTCGCGTGGGTCGTGAATAACTTCAGGTTGTATGATGGGTTCTTGCTGACGAGTATGTATAGGTTGGACGTGGAATCGATGAAGACTGAGAGAACAGACCGTCCAACTCGGAAGGAGATGATCAATTCCCAAGCTCCTTCCCCTGAATCGAGTATCGAGACACGATTTCTAACGCGCAAGCTGCAATCACTTCGAGAAAAGTTTGGCACATTTGCGAATTGAGTACACCTGAAAAGCAAAGGAAACAATTCGCTGGACTGGAGTTAGGTGTAGTTTGACAGCTTCCAGCAGATCAATTAAGCATATATCTGTACAATATCTTGCACAATATTTCCACATCGTTCAACTAGCAGCGCAAGTGAAGCAAGCAGCGTCCGCCGAATTCCCACATTCTTCGATGAAAACAGCTCTTTCCGGATAGGGACACAAGATCCTATCATTTCTTGTCCCACTAGCATCAATCAATGTCGTAGGTAGCGTACCAGGGACAGTTCCGTTCTCGACCCACGCTCGCAGAGCATCAAACACAGTGGTTGGCTGTCCATTGCCGAAGCAATGTGCAAGCCCCGGGACTTCATAGAAGCGATAGAAGTCTTCGACGTTCGGCACAAATTGCCTGATACCATCGTAGTACTGCTCGGTAGCCTGTATCGGTATGAATTGGTCATACTAGAAGATGTGCAGAATGTTAGCTAGTGTCGCGAGAGGATATAGAGGTTTAATTACATACCATCCCATGATATGTCATCATCTTTCCGCCGGCTTGGTAGAATCCTGTGAGATCAGGGTCGCTGCTTGCGACCATGGAGTCGTATTCCTCCCC
The DNA here is from genome assembly GCA_022497155.1 of Whalleya microplaca. Taxonomy (NCBI): domain Eukaryota; kingdom Fungi; phylum Ascomycota; class Sordariomycetes; order Xylariales; family Xylariaceae; genus Whalleya; species Whalleya microplaca. The sequence continues at coordinate 523,668 of MU385723.1, forward strand.
TGACTTCCGCATCATCTCGGCAAACTCCTCGGGCGTCATTGCAGTCGTATCGTACGCTGGATCCTTCTGGACAAAGAGCTGAAACCACTGATACCCGAGTGCTATGGGGTTTCCCTGACATACGGTGTCGTTACAAGTCGTCGCAGCAACCCCTTGCCCCGTAGCATCGCCACTGAGGTCCGTACCGCGAGTAAACCCGTACCAGATGAAATCGCCATCTGAGTCTGATGGACCGGTCCAACTGGCATTGGCGATGATAGCTGCTGTCCTGCTCAACTCCATGGTCTTTTGTTCTAGGGTACATGTGAACGTGGTCCCAACATAGGGGAATGGGTCAAAAAAGCATGCGATAGGGTCCGAGATGATCCCATCGATGACCCCATCGTTGCCATCGCATTCTCGAATCGCGAGATATGTGAGGTAGTCTAATTCACAGCCATGTGGATACTCGCCCAACGTATTCATGAGCACTTGAGGCCAGTACACTACAGCCACCGGTGTCAGTATTACCTCTTTCTAGACGGGTCAATAAACTATCAGTTATAAGATTTATATCAGAAATATTGAACTCCGAATGTCCTCTTAGAGATACGACTGTCCCTTTAAACAGGAAATAAATGGACCTAAATAGCTATGGATGTTACTCACTAGCAGGAGCCCACTGCGCCCAGTGGATAGCCGGCGCAGACGCCGCAATACCATCGTACGCAGTTGGGTACTTCTGCGCCATCTCAAACCCCTGGCGGCCGCCCTGAGAGCAGCCGTTGAAATACGAATAGTCCGGCGGCTTCCCGTAGAAGTCACGAATGACACTCTTCGCAATGATCGCCTAACTGCAGTCAGACTCTACCTCAAGCGGTAAATCGGTCTCGATACCATATCGTTTAGAATATCGCCACCCCAGTGTCGAAGCAGAACTTCGTTGGCTTTGCCGGGACTCTCTAACACCCATGAGTAGGGGTCAAGTGGGTTCGGAATCCCGGCGTCGGTACTGGTAGTAGCATAGCCTTCGCCGATCGCGCCGGCCATGTTGCCGTAGCTCATGTCGAAGCGGCCGGGGCCGAGTCCGCTGCCTCCCGCCGCTTGGAGACGGCCGTTCCAGTCTTCGACCGGCAGCCAAGTTTCGACGCTTACGAGGTCGTCTTGTCCTTCATTGGTATAAGAGACAGTGACATTACAGAAGCTAGCATCCTGGACATCTAGCCCATTGTGATTGGGATAATAAACCGGCGTCACCTGGCGGCTGTAGTTCGTCACCACCTGCGCAGACACTGATAGGACCGTGGCTCCCTGGACAGTAGGTTGGGTGAATGTGGATGGCTCGCATCCAGACATTGTCGTCTGATGCTTTTAGTTCTGCACAGAAAAACGTAACAGATATTGAATGAAGCTTAGAATTCCATAGGGACGATGAAATTCAAGATACATCTCCGCACACTACGCGGTATGACGTTTCGATATCTTAGCCGGGCTAGATCACTCGACCGGCAGAAGTCGAGCATGTACCTGGGGTTTGTCAATTATCACGCCGATTTTTAGATTCCCTTCTAATTTCCGATGACAATCGACTTGTACCTTATATACAGCCCGTCACAACATATTCTTCCTACTGTATGCTATCCGAGACATGCTAAGACTAGATGCTGTAGACAGAACCCCCCGGTGATGTCTCGCTGTAAATTCGAGTGTTGACTCGTCGTGCTAACAAGGACTTGTACTAAAATGCCTTGGATGGAATCGCTGATGGACTTATAATGCCGGCACATATAGAGGGCGGGAACTTTGACAATCGCTTGCCATACTTGATATAAGAAGTTCTAGAGATACGAGCTCTGCGGGAGCTAGCACCCTCCGGTCGCTTCGTACTCGTAATACAGAATACTAACCTGGAACGTTGTATGCATAGTGAACTAGATACGTAGATCCGTGAAGAATCAGGTTAAGGTACTCTATAATGTAAGAGACTTCGTGTGCGCGTTGATATATTGCTGGTTAATCCTCCGCACACTCCTAGAGTTGTCAATAGCGCTATTGGTGATTTCGCTGTTAGGTAGTTCGTCTCACACCTCGACTCGACAATGTCGGGTATGTGGGGGAGCCAATGAATTCCTTAACTGATAAAACGAACGCATGGCAGAACATTGACATTGTGGTTGAATAAGTTCACCATATACTTTAGCGACACGGAAACAGACATGTAAGAGGTTTGGTTCAATGGAACAGGTTTTCTTGAAATGGCAGGTCACGCTCTGAATGTGTCTCAAGACATAGGCGAGTGTAGTAGGTTACGTTGATTGCTGATTGATCCTCTTGTTGTAAGTAATGATTGAAACTATTCGAGGTGTGATTAAATTCGAGTGTTTCGGTTCTTTCATGTCAATACCTACTTGCTAGGTAAAATGTATAGATGAAGATAGACAGGAGGAGCTTCGTTATCGATATACTAGTAGCTCCTTTTTGTAGCTCCTTTTTAGGAGCTAAATTACCTACCTATGGTAGCTTCGCTAGCCAATGCACGTTCATTAAGCCGCCAATCAACTGTAACTAAACATCGACGCAATGTATCTACTGGTTAGATCGGTCAGGGGAAACCCGCTCAGAGCCACTCCACACGCGCAACCCGCAGTATCTACCGATACCTCAACTTTTTGTACGTACAAAATTGGCTGGAGCTCTCAAAGTGGCTTGCCGGACATCACGTCAGTCATGGGCTTATCGAAACGGGGTTATTAAAATTGTCGGCATCAAAACGGCCCCTGTGAGTCGTGACACCACCACCTCCATCGCCCATTTCCCATTTCGCATCCCTGCTCGACTCAGGAATAGGGAAGCTGTCGAGATGGCCGGCCCTGATTGGTCACATCCCGTGACAACCTCGTGTTTACCTGTAACCTTGTCGACCTCAACTTCACGACCTCCCTCTCTCGCTCTCATCAGTGCTCCATCCAACTCCCTCTGAACTGGCTTCATATTGCTTCTGCACCGTCGCCTTTGCCTAGTGATTGCTTCAGAGCTTTTGTATTTCAATTTGCTGCCGCTTCTGTGCCATTCCATCCCCTCTCTTGCTCCACTATGCCTGTCGAGCTCAGAAAGCGCAAGGCGCCTGCGCCCGCACCGGCGCCACCTGCTAAGAAGCAATCCAAGGCCACAAAGGTAGCTACCAAGGTCAAGGAGGCCGTCAAGGGAAAGCCAGCCAAATCCGCCGGCGCCAACGGAGCCTCCAAGCCCGCAAAGCCCGTCGTCGGTGCCACCATCACCCTCGAGGGGTTTGGTGGCGAAATTGAGACCAACGATGGCACCAAAACTACTTTAAAGGACCTCGTCGACGAAAGCAAGTCAGGTGTCGTGCTTTTCACATACCCCAAGGCCTCTACCCCAGGATGTAAGCTTGACACCCGGACGCGATGCAGATGATGCGGCGCTGATAATATCTAATCTGATATCAGGCACAAACCAAGCCTGTCTCTTCCGAGATTCATACGAACCATTGACTAGCGGTGGTCTTGCCATCTATGGGCTCTCCACCGACTCGCCAAAGGCCAACACCACCTTCAAGACCAAGCAGAACCTACCTTATCCGCTCCTGTGCGACCAAGGTGCCACGCTGATCGATGCCATTGGGTTGAAGAAAGCACCCAAGGGCACCACCCGTGGCGTCTTTGCCGTCGACAAGGCCGGCAAGGTTCTTCTTGCCGAGCCGGGAGGCCCTGCTGCTACGGTCGATGCGGTCAAGAAGCTGGTGGGCGACAGCGAGGGGGCTGAGACTGAGGAGGAGGAGCCCGAGGCCGAGAAGAAGGCGGAGGATGCCAAAGCCGCCAACGGGGAGGCTGACGGGCGGGAGAAGTCGGATGAGAGCTGAGCGACTGTGCGACTGAGCGAAGGAAAATCTACTCTCCTACCTGGTTCATGAATTTAGTCTGAAGTGGTTGTTTTCTCTACTCGTAGCACAATGGTTTTCAATTTGACGAGCTGGGACTACCAGGTGTAAAAGGCAACAACGTAGGGTCAGGGGCTATGAGAGGCAGCTTTCCATAGTAGGGGTGCAAAACCAACATTTCGTTCAATCGACAATATGAACATATTCATGTGCCGTTCGTATATTAGTGATGCATGTAATTGATTGGTGAGAGCGAATATATGCAGTACATAATAAGTATGCAATAGAGAAATTTCCCTCACGGCAATGATACAACAAACCGGGGTTTAGCCGTGTGGGGCCATTTGACCAACACCGTCGTCCTGATTGGGCCCAATGTCACCCGAGGGCATCATCGTCAATTGAAACCTCCAAATCCATATCCGAGCCAAGCTGGACAGCTTCGTCGCCTTTCGCCAATTGAGCCCATCACCCTCATCATGGCATCGAAACTCGCCCCCTTACTCCTCAGAACCGCCGCCCGGTCGGCATCCCGGGCACCCCGATCACAGATTCGTGCTTTCACGGCCGCGAGTCCCCGGAGAAGTGAGGCTCTCGCAGTGGTACGTCTTTTATCTCGCTTCGTCCCTCTACAGATCCAAGTCTGTATTGGCTTCCAAGCTGGCTATGTACCCGAATGGAAGGGGACCAGTGCGATACCTATATTACCCAAAACCACCCCCTCCCCCGTTCAAACCACTTACACGAAGCTCGGTGACATCCGCCGCCACCATCACCACCCGAGAGAACCCATAACGCTAACACTAGACCCTTATCACCGTACAGCACCGCAACACGCCCGACAACAACCCCGACCTGCCGTTCAAGTTCAATGCGCAGAACGAGGCGATCATCGCCGAGATCCTGAAGCGGTACCCGCCGCAGTACAAGAAGGCCGCCGTCATGCCGCTGCTGGACCTCGGCCAGCGCCAGCACGGCTTCACCTCCATCTCCGTCATGAACGAGGTCGCGCGCCTGCTCGAGATGCCGCCAACCCGCGTCTACGAGGTCGCCTCCTTCTACACCATGTACAACCGCACGCCCGTCGGCAAGTTCTTCGTTCAGGCTTGCACTACGGTGAGTTAATTTCCGCTATCTGCGAGCCTTCCTTCTCCGACGGAGCGGTCATATATCTACATTATTTTCCTACGAGAGACGGGTGATCAGAGCAGTGGAGAGGAGGATTCCACCGTCCGCGGACACACATACAGACCATACAGACACATACTAACCCCCTCAACCAGACGCCCTGCCAACTAGGCGGCTGCGGCAGCGACTCGATCGTCAAAGCCATCAAGGAGCAGCTCGGCATCAAGCAGGGCGAGACGACCCCAGACGGCCTCTTCACCTTCATCGAGGTCGAGTGCCTGGGCGCCTGCGTCAACGCGCCCATGATCCAGATCAACGACGACTACTACGAGGACCTGACGCCCGAGACCACCAAGCAGCTGCTGACGGCGCTGCGGGACAGCGCGACCTCGGCCGGCGGCGCCGCGGCCAGCAAAGTCAAGGTGCCCACGCCGGGCCCCCTGAGCGGGAGACAGACCTGCGAGCATAGCGGTGGGCAGACGAATCTGACGAGTGAGCCGTGGGGCATTGAGACTACGAGGCCCGATCTATAAGCTTGATCTATGATAGGTCGGGTCGATCGGGTGTATAGACGGACAAGAGGAAGAAGCATGAGGGCCTTAGTAGTAGTGGTAGTAGATGACGAAAAGGACGCAAAGACGCAAACTACGAACGGAGCATAGACATATCCATATTTGTACATAAGCAAGCTGCCACATCTGTATTGATTCAAATGGAAAGGGAACCAACAACAACATGATGCATGCTTCCTCTTTTCTTTTCTTTGGTTTTTGTTCGGTTTTGTTTATCGCGTGCTGTGATATATAGACCTCATACCTCATATCCAACCCGAATACCTGGAGAGTGGAATAAACAACTTAAGCATTCATACATAATATAACTCTCCCAAATTCGCTCGCTTCCATCATTTCGTTCATTCTGTAATACAGTAGTACAGTTCTGCCCACCTAGCCACCCGTCCATTCATAAAACCTAAACACTAACTTCTCACACCTTTACCCCGGACAAATTTGGGGGTCTCCCTACCCAAGTCTGAAAATCCACCCATCCCCCAACCTCTCATTCCTTTCGCTCAGCCCACCAAACACGAGCACGGCATTCTCTTCCAAATCCCCCAGCGGCGCGCTCGCCAACCAGCCCCTGGGCTCCGGACCGCGGACATCGAGGGGGTCATCGTCGTCGTACGGACCGGTGGAGACGCGCGTCCACTTGCCCTCGCCGGTCTTGCGCCCAACAGCGTGCATGACGGAGTCGGCGAAGCTGGCGAGCGTCCGGCCGACGGGGGGAACCTGGAAGGCCCAGACGTCGGACCAGAAGGCGCCGGCGCCGGCGTGGCCGGCGGCGCTCGGGCTGCGCTCGCCCAGCTGCAGCACCAGGTACTCGCGGCCGCCGCCGCCGAGCACGAGCTCCAGGCTCGCGACGCTGCGGTTGCCGGGCCACTCCTCATCTCTTGCTGGCACGAGCTTCGCTGCTGCTGCCTCTTCATCTATTGTGGTTGGGGTTCCGGCGGAGGTGGTGGTGGCGCTGATGGAACCTGGTGCTAATAAAGATTGCCACTCGCCCCGCGCGAACACGCCCACCTCGCCGCGGCTGACGCGGTCGTCGAACTCGTCGAGCGCGAGCTCAAGCACGTCCAGCTGCCCGCCCTGCTCGGCCGCGCCGTCGAACCCGCCGAAGCGGTACAGGCGGCCCTTGGCGAGGGCGAGGGCGGGCCCGCCGCGCGCCGGCCCGGGCGCCGCCGGCAGTTCCTTCCAGGTGCGGCTGCGGACGTCGAAGGCCCAGACGTCGCCGGTGCGCGCGCCGCCGGCCAGGCAGCCGCCGTGGATGATCAACGTGCCGAACCCGGCGTCCTCCTCGTCCGTCGCGTGCGCCGCGATGCTGCCCGTGATCGGCCGCTGCGGGATCCCGACCTCGGCCGAGTCGCCCTCCGCCCACTCCTTCCAGCTCGACGTCCGCCGGACCGGCTTGATCGCGAAGTCGCGCGGCTTGTCGGTCGCCACGGCCGCGAAGTAGCTGCGTGCCGGCGGCACGGGACTGTTGCGGGAGGGGTCCAGGTGGGTCCAGGTGTGTGTCTTCGTCTCGAAGACCCAGACGCGGCCGTTCTCGTCGAGCGTTTCGGAGGCCGCGCTGCGCCCGCCGAATATGAAGATACGGGAACCGATCACGGCGCTGGCATGGCCAATGCGAGGGCGAGGGACGTCGGATGCAAAGTCCGGGGCCTTGCCTTTGGCAGTGGTGGCAGAGGAGGGTTCCGTTTCATCATCAATGGCTGCCGCCGTGGTAGGTGGAGAGGATAGCGGAACGTCAGTTAGAGGGTCCTTGAGCTCAGCTGCGGTTTCGTCCTCCTCGGAGATGGCTTTAGGCGCCGTCTCAGGATAGAGATCCTTGGGAGTTGGTCTAGCCTTCACGGTGTAATAGTCGGCGGAAGCACTATTTGACGGCAGTGTGATGACGTGCATGTCATTGTCAACAGGCTTGCGAGGCTCAACTTCGCCGCCAAAGATGTATGCGTTGCCAGCAACAATGTCGAGCGAATGCGAGGAACGTGGTAGAGACGGGATGGAGATGTGTTGCCAGGTGCCCTTCATAGTCGAGTGACTCGCCTTACGAGGCATGCGAGGCAGCTGCGGCATATGGGGCATCTGGGGCATCTGAGGCATTGAGGGCATCGAGGGCATGTTGCCCGGTACTGAATTCAGCAGGTCGGTGCCACGACGCTTCAGCTTCCCAAACGACTCCATACTGGCAACGACTGCAATTCAATCGAATGAATCGGTCCAAGTGCCGTAAAGGTACTTGAGTGTGAAAGAGTATGGAAGCTCTAATGTAAGTGGTTCTTGTTCCTGAGACCTGAACTGAAGACGCCTTGCGGCGACGTGACGTAAGATGGGGCAGATGGGGGAAATGGGATGATGATCGTATGGAGTTGAAGGAGAAAGCTGATAGGACTTTGAGAGACAAAGAAATGCAGGAATACGAGGAATTGGAAAAGATTAGATAGACGGGCCTGACGGGGAGGCTTAGCCAGTGTTTAGTCGCGGTACCAGATAGATGAAGGATGGATCCTGTAGGTATTACCAGTATTATCTAGTTGCATCACGGCGGAGCTGTACATACAATACCTACCTTTGAAGCAACACAGCAAGGCTCAGCAGCTAAGCCCTAATCTGACGTCGCACCGATTGAAGTTAGGCGGTTAGTCAGACTCAAGGGGTCCCATCTTTTTTTACTCTAGCCAATGATAGCCAATGATATATGTCGTTTCACGAGTTCCCCGGGGTTTCGAGTGTCATCAATAATGGACCTCGTCTAAGTACATACAAGAGAGACAAGTCTAATAAGCATCAGTTCAGACTATTTACAGTTTTGTAAGGAATTGCTGCTACCTAACTGAACACATCTTAAATCGCATATCAGGGCAGTCATGGCAAGCGAGATAAGCAAAGCCCCAAGTCGAGGTGATACTGTATAATAGTGACTTTAGGCCGGTAACGATCAATTTCTTTAACCTCTATAAAGGAGGTTTCTAACCGTATAAACACTACTTGTGTCGCGATCACTCAACTACAGTTAAGAATCTTTGCCAGCCTACGAAAGCGTCCCAGTATCCATTTTTATTTCTTCTCTACGGCTGGAATAATAGCGAAAAGCTAATCATATATCCTCTTTCCGATAGTCAATTTCCCTAGTACTGTGAAGTCTCTAGGTCAGCGTAGGCCATGGAACGGGCTAAGACTCACATCTAAAGGATCTATCCTGGCCACAACTTGAGCACGTCTGTGTGCTATATATCTCAGGCAGACTTTCGATAGACTCGGGGGGGGGGGCTATCGAGGCTGTTCGATCCTCTAAAACGTCTACTTCCACCGGTAGTCATTATATATTTCGGTATGCTCTATGACTTTTGAACGGTACCAACCTTCGAACTTCGAGTGTTGATAGGATTAGAAGTGGATGTACGCGGGCCGGTCGCTTGGGAGAGAGTTTCGCTATTTGGGAATGGCGATCGCGCTTCTTGAAAGAGCTACCTGGTCTACTTTGATTTCTGCGCACGAAATCAACACGGCAGAGCACAGATATAACCCATATTTTTCCCACGGCACTGATGGCTATGCCGGCTATCGTCCTGTTGCTCAGAGTGGGCTTTGTGTTGGGATTATCCGCTAAACCTCTGCCAGTGTGCGTCAGGCTGTTGATTTTGCTGCAGCGCCACCGACTTACATCCATCTGATAAGTGAGCTGAAAGAATCTAGATCAGCGTATTGGATGAGCTGCAGCGAAAGAATTGAGCGCTCGGGGGTTAAGCTTTCCAGCACATGCCCTTATGCTCAGCGACAGGAAGTCTGCCTAGGTTGATGTCCCATAGTAAAAGATCCATGACTACCAGCGTTGCGAAATGTCCTTGGCTCACATGCGTCTATGGATTTTTATATCCACGCACTTATTACTTGCCTCTCGAGCCTTGTAGATTATCTACGATACGAAGATGACCAGTTTTTCCATTCATCGTCTCCTACTTCGAGTTTGGCAAATCAAGAATGCAAGCGACACACGCCAGATCTCGCATATGCAGCACTTCCATGGATATAATATTTCAGTATCTTGCGGTAACCATTCCGTGTCCAGTGTCTCTTCGTTTAAGGATAAGCTCTGTAATTTGTGGAAAAGGTCTACTAGTTTAAGCTCTTTATATATGTTAGTTCCCCTATTTCAAAGTGAGTGTTATGCAATAGAGTAAATGAGCACCAGAACATAGCCAACACTCACAAAGAGGCACTTTTATTGGTATCACACATGAGAATAACTTCCGCTCATATTGAAATGTAGGAACATACCGCTTCACAAAGACCTATCGTCTTTAGCTCATCCACGACGGAAACTAATACCACTTCAGGTGCAAGCCTATAAATCAGGAAACTTCAATCCAATATAATCAATCAACAGGTCTGGACAATCATTCCCGGTGAGCCCTTTGCATGATCTAGATGTTGAGAGCTGACCCGGAAGATAAATGCGATGTACAAAGAGTGAGGTCGTGAATATTGAAGGGAATTCAACAACTATGATATTATAGATCTAGGCCACAATAACAGGTCCTCGCCGGATCCAGCAATGTAGGCATACATATCATGTTCATTTCGTAGACAGCGCAGTATAATATTCGCCATCAGTATGATAAGAACCAGTAACCCATCGAGTTACGACCACGTAAGATCTCAGACGCCTATGAGTTATTCGGTCCTTTCCACACATTTCTCCTTAGCTACAGCTACTAAATCATCGCATATCAGGCAATGGGGCCAACAACTAGGGGGCCAGAGTCCTACCAACCGATTTCTCCACTTTCTCGATCTCAACTGTGCCTCAAGCCCCCAACGAAGCTGTGGCCTGATGGGGGCGAGGATAGAAGCGTTGGTGTTTCAAAGTGTGCACAAGTCTACACGTACATACGCGCGATCATACCTAGCACGGGCAAGCTTGGTTAAAGTTCAGGTACTTGGCGACAGTTAGGTAGAGCTCTTGAGCCTAATGGCACGTCATGATCTGCGGATGTGGTAGCGAGAGAACTGGACCGTGATCCTCCTAGGATAATCATTTCAGATGCTAGTTCAAGTAACTCTCATTCATGTGTTGGCTGACGGTGTTGGTAAAGATCAAGTAAACATGGTTAGGGCCTTCTATCGCCCGGAGTACGGTCGAGTCATGATAAAGGGTTTTTTCAGATTGAAAGAGTCATGATACACCTTAACTCCGACATGTCAAATACGCGAGCCGTGACATCTGAGCATCCTCACCAATAACCGAGCAAGTATTTCCATATTAGATGATATTATTACGAAGGCATGCTCGTACGACACACCTTATCCTGCTGCCAGGGGAAGAAAAATTCTAGTAACTTTTTGATAGGCCATGTGAATATATCTCCCAACCGGCCGGGGTTTCCGTAGCGGAGCGGCTGAGAATCATGTCCTCTAGTTCTAGAATCGTTCAGTCCGCGTGTATTGTGCGTCGGGCATGATACCTAGTTTAGGCCTCAGCTTGACCGCAGCTTCAGAAATTGAACATGTGATGACGCCATTCTCGGAGCCACGTTCCCACGACGTCTGGACTCTAATCAAGATAAACCGGCGGATTCCATTATGGAACCATAGAATCAATGGGTTTGCTTCTTTCTCGTCCGCATTCATGCGACATTTCTGGCTCCCTAGTGGTATCAAGCCCCGATGTAATCCCAGGCATACGAGTGACTATTGCGACGCCCGTACATGGATGAAGATCTATCTCGGTCCCTAGATCCGAACATGATTCATCACAAAGGCTTTTCGCGTCTATCGCTGGGGGCTTTGCTTCTGTTCCTGAAGTCACCGCGCTGGCTTATAGATTTATATGTCGCCAATCTTGCTATCGCGTATAGCTGCACGTGGACCCAACTCCTTTCCAGGGTCTTCCTTGAGCGAACGCCTTCATTAGTAGCTGCAGAATAGGAAGAGGCTTCCGAGTTTCTTTAGCGGAGGGCTTCCTGGGTTCTGGGATTTGTGTAAACGTTCTCAACTAGTAGGTATAACCAAAGTATGTAATCAGTCCCTGAGCGAAGATCCCATTTAAATACGGACTAGATTGTTCTCCAGGTTAGCCACGACTACGGATGTACAGAACTATTAAAATAACTCAGCCAGGGTTTCACGAAATTCACCTTTCTTTTTCCGATGTGAAGAAGTAAAGGGGTTAGCAAGGTCCCAATCGAAGTTCCCACGTCAATCTTTCGTCAATCAATTAATTATAGAACTCAAAATAAATGGGTGTCGTCTACTGTTCGAAAAGACGGTAGGCGGTTGCGACGGGATCGATTGGGGTCGATTTTATGACTTACATGGAGGATCTGTCTTAGACAGGTGATTACGAAGGTATCTGCAGTGGAGGTAGCCGGGCACAACCGCCACTTGAATCCTGCCGAGCCCGCACCGGTAATTGGAACCAGTGATGATTGGGTACATGCCACAGTAGTTCGAATATGTTGGTGTACTCCCTACTCCGTAATGCATCGTGAATTGTGCCACCGGCAGCGCTTAGTCGTACATATGTATATTTCCCCGGGTTCTTGGAGCGGGACGCTAAGACAGCCGAGTCTCGAGCAGGCTTAGCATAATTCTATTTTAGCAGGTTCTACCGTATGGAGCACAGGAAAAGCGAGCCATCTAAGCCCTTTTCAACTAGCGCTGCAAGTGCTCGAATCCAGTAGGTACGTTAGTTCGGATGATGTGGTGGCGCAGGGTCAGATAAGATACTGCGTAGAGATGGCTGTAAGATTCGAGGCGTAGGAAAAAGAAACATTCCAAAGCCACTATGCACTGGCGATCTTGAATGCCTCCGACTTTTTGACCATATTCTGCTTCTTCAACCGGTCAGACATCATAGTTCGAACGCCTGCATGTCTGCCTACAGAACGCCCCATTCACGAGGATTGACACTTGAGTTGAGATATCGTATGCTTTCTCACTTTGATATTCTCTTCGGAAATCAGGGAACTTCCAATTTGTGAGAAAGAAGAAAAAAGCTTGTACGAGCTCTTTGAACATCTAACCATACATTAACAATATCTATCTTGATAGCTGGACTAAGTCGTAAAGTCATAACACGTCAAACAAGCCGTTTTGATCATACTACTTGAATCATCCCCAAGCCCCTTCCCATATGTAAGCTGAACAGATATGTGCCACTAGTATTACAAAGCCAGTAGGAGATTTAAAAGCACGAAATTGCCAATTGGAACAATATTGTGTACACGTGCACGCCAGTATACAACCCTATAGCTTGTAATAGGAAGAAGAAAAAAAGTAGAGAAAAGCGGGACAGTCAGGCCAGGCTAGATGTATCACTCGTCGACTTCCTCACCCTCCGCATCCTCGTCCTCATCTACGAGGGCCGCGGTTCGCGAGCTACCGTCGGGCTTCAAGGGGTTGCGTAGTTCCCATTGCCCCTTTTCTCCTCGCCCAATGATGGCGATGTCGGCACGCGTAGCCCAATCAGTCAAAGTCTGGTCGTTCTCTCCACCGAACTTGATCTGTGGCTCTGCACCAGAAACGGCCTTTTCGAGATGTTTCGCAACATGTTCCATGCGATCATCCCAGGCGGATTGGCCGTCGAAGCGAGTAGTGCAGCCGATTGCTGGACATCGCATGTGAGTGGGAAGTGCGCATCGGCTTCGTTTTGCCTTTTCCTGGTGCTCCCGCTCGAGTGGCTCCCAATCGGGAACCGTCTTTTTCAGCTTAACTTGTCTCTTCAGATGTGCAGGAATATGCATGCGCCGGAGATGTTGTGTATACAGGTCTTTGCGGTTGAATATAGTACCTTCAGGAAGATTTGTCGTACAAGTAATTTGATGTCGAGAACAGTCGGCACTGTTCTGGCGGGAAGCCGTGGACTTGTTGGGGTCGTTCGAAACTTTGGAGCATTGGTCTTGTTGACAAACCCAATAATTCAGAATGAGGTGCTGAGAAGAACAATGTCGTTTCCATTCATTTTTGCTAGCAAAGGTGGAGGTGCAGCCAGCGAATTCGAAGACGCATATGAAAGGCCGAGTGTGTTGCTTCTTGATATGATTCTGCAGGCCGCTCTCATCCTTGAAAACGACAGGTTTGGAGCATTCTGGGCAAGCAAAAGTGCCTTTTGACCCATGTATTGTGGGTTTGGATGCCGGCTTGTTCATTGCGGAGCCGTTTAGTTCAGTCTTTGGCCGTTTTGCCCCGTGGTTAGGCTGAGAAGTACTCGGCCGTTTGCGACTTCTAGTACTGCGACTAGTATTGGAAACTGTTCGTTTGTGCTTCTTGATTGGACTATAATCTTCATCGTCGTCTTGCTCAATCTTCACCTTGGGAGCTTCAACTTCCTCGCCAGACATGGCTTCGTCATCTGGTTCGAATGATGGATGAACTCCGTTGATTCCGGATATGAGAACTTCCTTTTTCACCTCTGGGGCAATACTCTCGGGGCTCATCGGTCGGTCAAGTTCAAATGACTGTGACTCATTGCACAAGTCTGTATGGGTAACACTGTCGTCGCTTGACATGCTGAAACCCCTTGATGGGAATTGAGGCCCCGAGTTGTCCTCGTAGTAGTTTTGCGATGTCTCTTGAAAGGGATTGACATCTCCGGGCTTCACGCAATCATCGGCGAGACCAGTGAACTGGCACAACTGACTATGAGAGCCATAATTCTCGAATTGACTAGAATATGGGGTGTCCGTGTCTGTGGTTGTTGCTGGTGAGTGTATTTGGTAATAATCACTTTCCATTGGCGGGCTCAAGGCACTACTACACGCCGAAGACGAGTGAGAGTATGAAGGCGAATCACGGCGTTGAAGCAGGCCGGATGGAAGTGGCGGCACACCATCAGGTCCTCGGTTTACGATACCTGATAGTCCGGGGTTAAGCATTGAATACCCCAAAAACGTAGATTTATCGTTGTCTGTCAGGTAGCGCTGCATTTGAGGAGGGCTCCAAGGACCGGTAAACTGTGTTGGGGAGTCAGAGGGTTCAAGAATTGGGTCGATCATGTCGTCCATTGGCGCATCAATCGTCGAATTCCCCATGTAGAGCGGCAGCTGCGTTGCGTCTGAGTACGGATAGGGTTGGTACGACATCTTTGTCGAGTGTTTTGCAGTTCTAGCTCTCCGCTAGAGTACGCAAACATGTATAAAGGTCGGAGCTGAGTGACCGTAAGTCACAATGAGAAGGAGTTGGGGTGTCGAAGAGTTAGACTTAAGATCTAATCCCGAGGTCTAGGGTATGGGGTCTTGTGTAAGGCTAGTCTATGTTTAATTCTTATAGAACAAGCCGGCGGGAAATGAGGGAAGATAAAGATATAAACAGATATAGGCAAACGAAAGATGGTTTGCAAAACTGCGGATTCGGGTCTCAGATTGTGAAGTCAGACGTATGTATGGGGGGTGTAAACCCGGTCTTCCATCCGTTGCAAAGTGCACTTTGCAGGCAACAAGGGGGCGAAGCAGCCGGTATGAAGCAGCTCGCTCTATAAAGTATAGTCGACGCCATTGAGAAGAACCAACTTAAATAACCTATAACCGGGAGTTCAAGGGCACTACATGTGTTGGGCATCCTACTTACACCAGCTCTGAGGGGGGAAGATCCACGCGGAGCCGCATTCTGTGTACCTATGTATCTTCACAGGGAGTTGGGGGAAAAAAAAAGACAATGCCAAGAACAGAGCTGTGGGTCCGTGGCTGAGAGTGATTGCGGTCATTACCACTACCCTGCACGCGACTAGACACATGTTCCATACCCCTGACCTGGCACACTGGAACCACGTCAAGTACTGGTTGTTGGCGATTTGGACAAAAGCGACATCGATGCAAAAGTACCTAGTACACACGTACTCACTCATCTGGACTGACTACCTACTGCAAGTAGGTAGGTAGTGCGCGAACCATTCATGACGGTTCAGGGCTGACTACCGTCGTGATAGCTGCTGTAGGCCCATCGTTTCGCCAGCTTCAGTGACAAATGAAGCGATATCACAGCAGAGTGAAAGCTGATTGGTAAACTAAAATGAAAATAGGGAATTTTCACATTCGTATCGCGCGTAGTCGAAGGAGCAATAGAATGCGTAGCGGTTGATGTGTAAAAACGTCCCCAGATTTGTGATTGAGGACGGATTGGAAAGGCGAAGAATTACAGCAATGGCGGCTTACAGGTCCTCCGCTGAGGCGCTCAATGAGGCACAACAACTGATGACACGCCATCTAGGCAGAATTCCCCAGCGGCACTCCAGATGGAACCTTTCGACGATTGCCGTCTGCATGACGAATTCTGGAATTCTCTACTTGCTGCATCGCAGAAATTGAGCGACATCCTTGAAGATTCTTTTTTGTTTTCCCGTGTCGGTCTCTAATATTGGCTCATGCTATCGTCAATTCGGTCGCCCGACTAAAGCGTCTTCTTGACGAGTTGCAGGGGTGCATCCGGATTCAGACCACTCAGAAACATGAACTAGTTATGTGTGTGTCGAATGGAATTTGGCGATCTAATGCGAAGTACTTAATTATTAAAATCTGGGACATGGTGATGGCAGGTTGCTTGACCGCCACCTCAATACGACCGGGCAAGAGGGACTTGGGAACTAGGACAAAGGAATTAGGCTCGAGATAACGCTAGGACTCATGTACTCTGAACCTGCGCCGATTTCCAAAAAGTCGGACTGCGGCGTGGTCGAGTACTCGGGCACGCAATCGCCAATCGTTGCAGAGAATGGCCAACAGGCTAGGCCGGCCTCCCAGATTCGGACCAACTCAAAAGCTGAATGCAGGCCCGGCGGCTAGCTACTACTCAGACTCTCTGGGATGTTTTGGTTTTGGTTCAATGGGAAAAGAGGCAGCTGAAGATCAATGCCACTCTGTGTCTCATTCAGAACGTGGGCAGCGCTTCTCGATGCTACCGTTGGCTCGCAAAGAGCTGCGTTTGGGGGCCAACGGAGCGACGGTCAACATGGCCGTTGCTATCATGGTTATAAAGTATGCAGCATGTGAGATGAGATGATGGATAGGGAAATGGATGTTGGTGGGACCGAAGAGTTTTGAAAAAATGTGTAGGTCACTATTGCAAAGCAGAGAGGAATGGCGGCGACTAAATAACGGCGCTAAACCCGTCTTGGGTGACAACCCCACGCTACATGTAATTATCGACATTTGAATGTTGGTGATTGCGGGGTATTAGTACCTACATGTAGTGCATGTGCTGACTCCTCAGTCTTCAGATATCGACTTGGCCTGTGCTTCACCGAATGTACATACAAACTTATGTATGTACGTAATAAGTCAGGTAGTAGCTAAGATTACAGATATATCACACTGTGACGGTGATCCGCTATGAGAAGGCAACTACGGGTCGGAACGGTGTAAGCCGGCACTAGTCATTATACATATCATTGATTATCGAGGCATCCTAAACACTTCTATTGTCAATTTGTTCATTCGCCCATCCGTTTATCTGCCCATTTGTACAAAACAGCCTCCCATGTGAGGAGTGGTGAGATGAGATGAGGCGCCATATTGGTATTGTTGTCTAATGTTGCCTTACCTCTGACAAATTTTCAACCCCACGGTTTTCTTGACAATTGCCGTACCACGTCTACGAATGAGGTCATGGCCTTTTTTGGGATCAGTCACACCAAAAGCCACTATTGTAACCCTCAACCGAGTAATCATAGTCACGCACTAAATGGCAAGGACAACGTGGTTGAGCCGCCTTGCCGGCCGCGATGTTGGTCGATGTTGGTCGACGTTGGTGTTGGCGGGGCCGAAAAAGAAGTCGTCACTTATCTTAGGAAAATTCTACGGTCACGACGTGGAGGGGTTGATCACCACTCTAGTAGATGCCGCTCTCACCATTGGCTTGTTCGAGATATCACCGCCCCAGGTGGAACTGTCTGTCTGGTTGGAGGTGGCTGTGTGCGCGTCCCTCCGGCCCACCCACTCTTTCTGAAATACTACTCCGGATAGTAGCCGCAATTTTGCTGACCTGCTTACCCTCCATGTGAGACACCTATCTACGAGTATCTCTCCATATTTCTTGATCGGGACTCTTTCGCAACCAAGATCGTAGACACCGAGGGAAAGATGGGGGCTATTTCTGGAATGACCCGCTCAGACATGCGTTCCTTGCGTACTCTGCAGGTCCGGCTCAGTCGAATCGGACACCTAAGCGCGAGCAGGCTCGATACATAGTGTTACACACAATACGCACACGGGTGGCTCAGACAATGAGCCGATCCTGCTCCCACGGAGTTCAGACGTTCATTCTACCAGGAGGGCGGTACGATTGGAGATTACCATTCCTATGATCGAGAGGGTAAGTAGGTTATCTAGGTAGACCGATGGGTTAAGCGCCGGTGTGTATGCGTGACGTCGCACGAGGACTCTTGTCAAAACAGCACTTTGGGAAAAAATCAAGATTACAGCATGTTTCTGTTATCTTGAAGGTAGTACAGTACGTCGTTATAGTAGGACTCGATGCTTTCTGCCTACTGCGTAGAAACTGCAAAAAGAGGAACTATGACTGTAAAGTCCTTTTTGTAATCTACATGAGGATGAGTCCTAGTTCCAATCAAACTTCTGACGACTCGGCATAAGTGTGGCACGGGCTGCTGTGGCAATCGAAAGTGCACAATACCCCTGAGACGCATTTCTCCTCGTCTGTCGATCTCCACCCAGCGGGCCTTGCAGCATTGCCGTCTCTTCGACGTACTGAGTACGATGTATATATAGAAAAACACGGATTGAAGGCGTGATTCACTTGTTGCAATATCTATGGCTTCCTACGAGTCCGGAGCTGGCTAGGGCAAAATGAATGGAACGTAGATTTGGTCCGATCCCACTCTAGAAGATTAGCGAGATCACTCATTGTTTCCAGGTTATCAAGTACTGTCAGTGCTTAGTTTAACGGAGCGGGTGTTTATCTCGCTCTGATCCTTCGTAAGGCCTAGAACCCGGAGCATCAGGTTTGATATCGCCACCATCGCCCCTATACTTCACGCTTTGTTCTCCGGAGAGGATAGCGAAGGTGCTGGCTTACTCGATAGGCATTGCTTTTCATCTAACATTACGGATTATATGAGTTACAAATTAATTATCTAGGACTTCCCAAAGCAACACAGCAGGGTTATAAATATTTACCCCTGGATTTAACTTCATCAAATCTTCTGCGTAACCGTTCCAGGTGAAACACACCTTGTCCATCAAGATATCTTCTATGCAAGCGCAAATTAAGACGTTGAAATATTTGACATCGCTAGATTATTATCAATTTATTTCGTCAACCACCTTGCAAGGTATTTTCACCTCGGAAGCGATGGCCGTTACGTACTATGACGCCTCTTCCAATGAGCTGCCTTTTATGGAATGACCTTCGGTGGAAGATCTGAGACGATCAGGACTGATAGTTTAACATTAGTAGTCAGGATTTGACCTGTGTTTACTTGATTGTGGTTTGCGCGTAGTCTGACTCCTTCAACAAATGGCAAAACCAGTACTGCGAGTTACGCTTCAGGGCTTTAATCAAGAATCCAGAAGAGATTGCGTGGCTTGATGAATTGCCTGCCGAGATATCTGTTAACAAGTCTAGACATGGATGATAAGAACGTTCCGAGTACGAGGGGCTCCCGGATCATTGCTTTGATTCCCACTGAACGTCACCTCCCCCTGATCAACAGCCACTCGGTCCCATCTTGCTTAGGAGCGAACTTTGGTCATCGCAAAACAGCTTTATCAACTGAATATGTGAACCGAAAGCCATAGTGATTCGATGGGTAAATACATCAACGCTTTTTACTTTGCTGACGCCGGTCATTCCTAGGAGTCCGGTCGGGCCCGAGCCCCTGAGCGTCAAACCTCGTCAACAGTCAAGGAGCAAGGACATTCCCAACATCACGCATATTCCGCCATGTCAAATTCTATCGAATGACCCTTCACTGTTATCCTAATCATATTCCTCTGTCGAACCAATGCCGTCGGTCTCCTTGTCTCGTCTTCCATGTCAGCCAACCGACCGATAATGATCTTAACGATGAGCTCGAGCGGCTGTCTACTGGGATCAAGCCATTGAAATCCCCTAAAATATTACCACACATACTACGAGACGTACGCCTCAAGCATGACGGTTGCGGTCACACCCTGGCTGCAGATAAAGTTAATCATGTGCTAAGAGTGGTTGCTACTTCGGCTGTCAGCCGCTGGTCAGCACCTTCAGCGAGCGGCCCCTGGATCATGTCCACCTCCACCAAGGTAGGAATGTTATCGACTATAAGCAGATGAGTTCAGTTGAATACATTGAGATAATGTGGACATAGTCGCACGTGGTGGAATACTTGAAAACAGTGTGCTTCGTAATTATTTCGGGTATGCATTTACCTGTTACACGATCCGGTATATAATAGTATTTGTCCACATCTACGTCGAATACTTGATAGAATTACGGTGATGGTAGGTTTATCAGTCACTACTAGTTAGATCATAAGAGCCACTACAAGGTGTTAAGCCCTGATCTTGATATTCTAATACCCTTCTCTGAGAGATGGCTAGCATAATGGTTGTACTGCCCAAGACCCCGCCATCACATTTGCGCATGTTGATAGAGCAGCTTCGGAAGATAGATAAAGTGAGAAGACCATAATCAGAAACAGGGTGTCGGACGCGTTGGTTGTCCTAAACATTGCAATAGGGAAGTGGCAAAGTTACGGTAAATGGTTTCAGAGCCGTGCCGGCATTCAGTTGTTTCAGTACAAGATGCCCGATGCATAGGGGAAATTTTTAAAGATTAAACAAACAGCGACTCCTAGGGGTATTATACTCTCTATCCAACTCCTGCAATATCTAAACCAACGGCTACGGGATACTAGCCCGAGCTGACTCAATATATCCCTTCCGCATGACAGATGAATCATCACATTAATTGCAGTTCTGGCACAAGATATGCTCGCAAGAGATATTAGTACACTGCCTACTCATTATAGGCATCATCTCTTGACATTGACACTGGGGGAAGATTAGTATGAACCAAGAATTATACAAGAACGACGTACACAATGATACCGCGGTACTTCGTCGATTGCCGGCCGTCGTTTAGGGGTATGGGCATCGGACCGGTCATCCCTTTTCCGCTTCTGCCTTGTCGGGTTGGTTATCTGTTTCTCGGGCGTAACGTCGTTAATCCTAGTATTGTTGGCCACGGGAGCGGGGAGAGGAGAAACACCAGAGTCATCGGAGTCATTAGCTGGTGACTCGGCTCTTGGCTGATGCGGATCCTCATTCTTCCAGTCACTAATCTCCATTGGCGCCTGATTATTGCGGCCATTAAAGTGATCGTCGATATGGTTGAACCGCTCAGTCCAAGCTTGCAGCCCTTTCTGCTTGATTTCGATTATCTTTTTGCAGAACCCGCACCAGAAACGAGCTTCGCAGTTTCGCCCAACACGACATGTGTCGAGCTTAGCTTCTAGGATCGAATGGTCTTTAATATGGTGCTCATCCTCGATATGAACTTTAAATAATTCTCGTCGATGATAAACTTTCCCGCAAGCCTCTGGAGGATCGGCAGCCGTTTTCTCACAGCATCTCCAGTGCTCCAGCATGAAATGCTGACTATTTTCATGTCGCTTCCAATCGTTCTTGCTGCCAAACCTCTTATTACAGCCCTGGAATGTGCAGCCATATGGCTTCGCATGTCGCTTCTCATGCTTCCTGAAGGATTGTGAGTTTTCAAGAAATACTGTCACAACATTGGAGGCACATACTTCAGTTCGCATTTCCGAGC
The DNA here is from genome assembly GCA_022497155.1 of Whalleya microplaca. Lineage (NCBI taxonomy): Eukaryota > Fungi > Ascomycota > Sordariomycetes > Xylariales > Xylariaceae > Whalleya > Whalleya microplaca. Next base: position 544,995 of record MU385723.1, read on the forward strand.
GAATGCCTTTTTACACTTAGAACAAGCATGATGGTTTTCTCGAATGGGAGTATTGGGTATTTCCTGTTTGATATCGTGTGATTCTGGGGGATCCTCTTTTTTGTATCCAAGTGCTTCGAGCATACCTTCGTTTTGGAGTTTTTCAAGGAGTTGCCTGACCTCATTTTGGTTCCTTACATTTACGGTCGTGGAAGTCACATCCGTAAAAGCCTGATCCTCGCGCTTGGGAGATGCGTGAGCCTCCTTGATGTCGATTGGTCCTTCCGCTTGTGCACAAGGTCCAGGGTCTCCTGACGAGGGTTCAGTGGAACATTTCCGAGACTTGTCAGATTCATTCGTCCTATGAGGATCTACCAAGCCCCGGCCCTTGCCTTGGAGTTCAGGCTTGGAATCCTCGGGATGAGAACTTAAATCATTGTCCTGTAGTTGCCATGCTTTTATTGATTCAGCTTCGCCAAGGACCTCACTACGCTGGACGCTGAGTAGTCTAGGGATGTCCTTATGCTCATCTAACAACACATCATCATCGTCATGGTGTATCGTGGATGTGGCGGAGGAATCGAACATGTCCAAACGAGGCATAGCAGGCTTATCGGCCAAGGAATGAGTCTCTTCCACTTGGAGTTGACTCGGAACTTCCACCGGGCTCGATTCCCTTGGCAATCCAGTGGCCGGACTTTGAGATGAGTCCCAACAGTTTGAGGCATAATTAGGGTTCTCCACCGCAAATGCTTTAAATTGGTTGAACCCAGGGGTTATATCTTCCCGAGAAAGGTCGGGTTCCTCCTCAGCTTGAGGTGCTGGCCTGTCAAAAAACGAATCAGAAAGAACCCTCACGTTGATAGAATCAATGCTGATCTGTACCTATACACGTATTGCTCCAAATCTTCATCTGTTGTCAAGTCTTTATGATGGACGCGCTTCATGTGGGCTCGGAAGTTATCCGCTCGCGGCCATATCTTGTCTTTATTCTTGCAAGCACCAACTGGGCATCGATATCGATTACCAGCAGCTTCTTCATCCGGATGTACGCTTCTTTTGTGCCTATCAAGATCGTTCGGTGTGCTGAAACCCTCTTGACGAGTACAGTCCTTCACGTCGCACTTGAAGGGTTTTGAATGTCTCTGCGTATGCTTCCTAGAAGCATCTTGTTTCAGTTGTAGTCCATGGGTGAAGGCGTCTACGTGTGAGCTGGAGAGAGCTTACTTGAGTTCAGAATTCGTCTTCACTGATTTACCGCAGGTTTCGCACAAGAGGTTTCCCTCTAATTGAATCCGGTCGTCAACGAATGACGACGACGACGGTGGTGGTGGTGCTTGAGATTGGAGGTAATGGTTTCTTTGAGTGATTGGGCCCTTTGGTATCAACTCTTGGTTAAAGGACTGAAAATTGAGATCACTGATGTGTCCAACAAGGCTTTGTGTCTCCGGGTTCCGGTCATATGGCTCGTCACAGACCGAGCCGTTAGCAACGCTCTGCTTGGCTCCGTAGCTTCCGTACCCGGAATCAGATGGTACTACTCCTGGTGGAATAGTATCGCACTCAGAGGGCACTACGCTCTCGCGGTAATGATGAAAGGCATAGGGAGCGGCCCGCAAGTTTGCCAAGACAGAAGGACTTCTGATATCATCCTGTGGAGATGTTAAGCCTTGGGGAGTCCAAGGTCCGTCATTCCTCTGGTACCATAATTCGATGCGGTTTTGAAGCGGCCTAGCTCCATAAGAAGGGTCGGCTTGAAGCCGGCCAGTAGGAAATGATAAGCCCATGCCCATATGGTCCAAAGTGGCAAGGTCCTGTGACCGAGTGAGTATCCCAGAAGGCTGGGGATGCCCTTCCATAGTGGTCACATCCGAGGATCCAGGGGAAGTTAGAGCCAGACGGTCGGCCATGCCGAAAAAATAATCACAGAGATATACAGAGATGCCGTGGACTTCATGTACGAATGGCGTACCAAAAATACTAGACTAGAAAATGCAGGGTCCAAAGCTCAAACTGGCATCTGTTTGTCAAGCCGACGTGGGCAATAGAGGATATACTATACTGCGGCTCGGGACCTTTCCAGAACGAGAGGCAGTCTTCAATAGCTGGTCAGTATTGTTGACGATTCAGGGTCATCCCTGGTGTCCTCGAGATGCGCACGGAGCTGCTGCACCTGGATGGAATGCTGTTGACAGAGAGCAACCCGGCTACCACAAAGTGATATGGAGGATATGTATCATTAAAGGGACAAAACCAACGACTAGGGAGAGAAAGACGTTTGGCCTGATCCAGGTAGAATCACAAGCAGCGTCTGCCTTGTGGTGACAAGGGAAAGTTGTAGCGCCCACCACGCGCGGTCAGAGGGCGGAACCGAGCAGGCGATGGTAGGTCTTAGCCCCAGTTCAGCAACTCAACAGCGAGAATATGTTTCCCGAGTCTGTAATACCGTTAATACCGTTGAGAGAGGCTCTCCCGGCGGCGTCCAAAATGTTGGCAGGTAAATCCGACCGGTGTTTAATTGAAAAAATGCGGATAGATACTCGGAAAGTTGAGGGATGACGATGAGTGAGAGAGGAGGCAAAATGCGCGTAGGCTAGAATCGCACAGGAGTTGGAGGGCTAGGCAACAACATCAGGCTTCGACCAAAAGAACATTGGAAAAATATTTGGGAAAAGTGAGGCGGACAAGCACATAGTCTGCTACATCCATCATGCTACCAAGATGCTACCAAGTAAGCCGTCCACCCAATGAATTGCAACTACAATTGCATATTTTAGGCTCCTCCCAGGCCTTCTCATGTAGGTGAGCACTGCCGCAAAATTGTCCTATGTACTCCGTATGAGCAGACTGTATCCTGGACATAATCCACACTTTGTATCCGTTCCTGCATGCATATTTTCGGTGTAAAACTGCCCGGTGTGTGGCACACACCGATTGTGGCTAGTGTGTCATCAACTTATTAACTAAAGCAAGCCAATGCGGTGTTCGGCAGCAGCAGCAGCAGCCTCAACTTTTACTACTACCTATCATAGTCAGTCTTACCGACCACCTCCTGTGATTGATCGACTTCATCACTTACACTAAGTTATGTGCGACCGAAATATCACCTAACGAAGCTCTCAAGGTGCATTCATGAATATAGACTACCTACCTATTGACATATCAATCAGCCTTGTTAGATTTAAGCCTCGTCAATCAACATCCGACGTACGGCCCTGTCGAGGTTTAGTCACGGACTCTGATCTGCAAGAAAGGGGAATTGCCCATTGTGTTGACCATGGTGCTGGGACAAGGCTGCATACAGTCACTAAACTAGCACTTGAATGACTGATGCTTAGAGAAAGAAGACTTGAGATCAACCCATGCTTCTCGTCAATGGAAAGTAACAATTATCTGTCTCATCATACAGACAGGTATTGTTCATTTCGGTACCATATCAGCATATTTATTTCTCATCATGTGTCTCATTATGTGCAGAGTTTACGACTAATTACACGTTGTGCTTCTCTTATACGTGGGCATCATCCGTTACGGTAGACTTGCCGAAATGTATACCTGAACACTTCCATCTCTTCTATTGTCGGGTACCTCAGATGTATCACTAGCTGCGGATAGAAGTCTATTTCTACATTGCCTTGTCATGTTGCTAGTAGATAAGTCTTGGTTAGAGTGGCAATGCCTACAGTTAAGTAAGTGCAGCCCCTAGCTCCCGAACTCCTGATCCCATGTTGGATGCATGAAGCTTTACAAAGCTTGAATAATATCTCAAATGCGTATCATTGAATCATCGTTGCATGTGTCCCTACATATTTAGTCCTACCTTTCCATTTCTGAGGCTCCAATGCAAGGTGTTCCGCTAACTTCAACCACCAACGAGTATTTACTTGCGGTGCTTCGGCATAGCTGAAGCATATTGTCAGAGCCTGCAAATGCACGGATCACGGGCACTTGCAGCGACGGTCAGGTAACCAGAAACGCCGGTTCTGTGCTACATGCCTGTCAACTACCTAGTGTAGCTTAACTAACAGTTCTCGCACGTCCATAGCACTGCGGTAAGTTATTGGTACTCGTAGACCATCGATCGGGACATTAAACTCCCCGGAGATCTCGAAAACACGGCAATGATCTGTAGGTATTCTGGGAATTCACTAGATTGCTATGGTGAACTAACATCTCATTAGATGCCAAGAAACGGATAGATGTTTGCTACCGCCAGAGCGCAGCAGAGCCCCTAGTCTCGGGCCGCCCCGTAGGAGGAAACATCAGCGCCATAATATGTAGAGTTGCAAGCATTCTACGGGACCGTTGCTCGCGATTCGACAACCGGGTATCTGGGTTATGCTACCCGGGTCTATCGCAGCCATTAGCCGTGTGGTTGGCGGCAGAGTCTTGAATCCTTTGTCAATTGAGTCATAACCAACCGCCAACGATTTGAGTTATAACCAACAGCCAACAAATCGAATTGTGGCTGACAGTCAACCAATTGAGTTACAGCCAACAGCTAACGCCCTTTGAATACGTGCCAAGGTATGTGAACTGAAACATACCTTGAACATCATGCTTGCCACGGTCTCTCCTTATTCAAAAGAATATTGATAGCTATCGTCTTTCTCTGCATTCTTGCCTCTCGTCTTAAGCTTCAGTTTTAGCCCCTATATGACTTCACTGATATGGTTCTCCTTCTTGCCAGACGCTTTTCTTGTGGTCTTTTAGAAGGTAGTGTGACCCTTTAGTGTAGCTTCATGACGAGGCACGTTTCTTTCCGGTAGCCTCGGGCAGTATGACACCATTTAGACTCGATAGTGTACAGCATGGGGAAATATGACATATCAGTCGATGACAGTTAACGAGAAACGATCTCAACATCTATGTGGATAGTTCATTATGACTAATGCGAGTTGGCAAGCTGCTTGAAATTGAACGACTCAGCTTTCATCGTCAAAGCTAAGGATGTTTCTCTTCTCGATTGTAGAATAGCGTGTTTGCCATGATGCTAGGTCACGCGTCAATTAATCATGGAAAACAAGTAGAAAACAAATGGAAAGTGGCAAGCACGACTTCTATAAAAGAAGACTGTTGATCCTACTTCAAGCTGGCGCTGTCGTCCCAGAAACTTCACCCATAGTCTCGAGTCTTCGTGTTTATGAGTTTCCTTGTTCTCTATAGTCCGAGGTATAGCAATTACAGTTCATATATCGGACTAGTAATTTGACTCTACTATCCATAAACAAGGGGAATGTGAGTATCTATATCATCCTCTTCCTCACCAGACAGTAAATAGTCAGTTATCGGCTTTGGCTAATGGTCTCGAAGCCTCTACAGGTCGCAGCCATGTGTGATTACGATGAATTCCGCTTTGAGTGCAATCACTCTGTTTGCCGTCTGAAATCATACTGTCACAGTGCACGTAACGATCCCAATCACCTCTGTTACGGGGTTAAGAAGCTCCGGGAATCATGGCTACAGACGGGCCAACTCTGCGAGATGTGTATGCAGAAGGGTTTCCGCATAGTGAACGGGATAATTTGGGCACCTCCACAACAATCCCAGAGCCAGTGACTCTAGGCCAAGTGGAAGGAGGCCCTTTAGAAATACGAATGCAACAAGGAACAAACTTTTTCAGATGGAATAATACGCTCATAAACAGATCTTGAGGTCTTCCAAGGGATATCCTTTCATGCCAGATGCAGTCAGCACCGGGTTGGCATATGAGATCCAGGGATATGTTGTTTAGGCAACTCGGCCGGAGGACTCATCGAGTAAGCAATTCGGGTTTATGACTCAATAATGGGTACAGAGTGATGAGTTGTGTCGAAACGGAGGACAGAGATGCAAGACAACTGTTTGTGGGACGTTTTAATTTTTAATGCTGTTCATTGAAGGATGGTCATGTATATGTTACTCCTATTATCAATGTGAATACCACTTCGAAGCTATTACTATGCCATTGGGCAACTGTTAGGTTCACATGGTAGACATGCTATTCCAGAATAACGCCGCACTCTTACTCCCAAGAAAGTGGTTCGATACTATGTGTACATATAGGTTGTGAGTAGAAAGCCCCTTTCCTGACAAGATCGACCCGAGAGGACGTATACATATTGGATATGAAAGCCACTTTATCACCGATTCGGGGCAATGCCTCAGCTTGATAAGATCGAAAATATCTTGCATGTGTCAGTAGGCCACATATCTCTGACCCTTGTTCATAGTTTCTGCAGTTGGTACTGAATATGTAGGTCGGCAGAGTACCATGCCCAAAGCCACGTGGACCAGGCTCCCGAGCATCGATACCCTGCAGCACAGGAGCAGAATAATATGACTCGCATAATGCGAGCAGTAAGATATCTTAGGACCAATAGAAATCTCGCCCTGGGCTCTGACTGTTGTATTGAAATGCTGCAAGCAACCTGCTACTACAAGCATGCGTGAACCGGTAACAAATGCAGACTCCGCTCGCTAGCAGAGTCCTGACCCCCAATGACGATAATATCACACAGATCGACAACTGGATTGCTGTGATCTTCCTTTACATCCCGTTATGGAATTACTTGCTGTCTGGTGCTGGCAAAGCTAGCCCTACCTAGGTATGCTGACGAATACTCCTGAAATCACGAAGAGCCGCAGTAAAAAATACTCATAGGCTTCTCTGGAGCTAGTGGCGAGCCTCCAGTACCACTAGTACGATAGCATTAGACAGGAATAGAACCTAAGTCACGAGAGATTCGACTGCTGTGACCGCATGCAGCATTGCGTTCACGCCACCACTTGCCATAGAGACCTAACCAATTTCTCGTGTAACAAGCAGGCTGTCAGTCTACACCTACAGTCGAATGATTCCGGTCTTGTCCTTCATAAATGCCTGACAGCCGCAATAGGTGGGCCCCCAGTGGAACTTGAAGCAATATATTCATTAGAAAGCAAGTACAACACCACTCTGATCCGAAAGTTGATGTTTCATCATGAAGACTCAAGACTAGGTTAGGTCCTTCTTTTGAGCAAACGTTCGTGGGTAAATTGTCCCTTACAATACGGAAGCCATCACGGCACTTCGTTTCTTGGCACATGCAGGCGCTGCATTATCACTTGCGGCAATACGGTCAGATTCTTCAGAGAAAGACTTCAATTCCTTGACGACGTTGAGAGTCTGGGATCAACATCATCTTGGCTACTCCGTATTCGTTGCGCCCTCAACAACGCCCACGACGTTATAACGCTTAGAGAAGAAAATCACCCAGTCGTTCAATACGCCCTTCTCCTTATCATTCAGGTCCCGCCACTCTGGTTTTACGTCCTCCGGCTTTGTCGAAGTCTTTGCTAGCGCACGGGAAGCATCATTCCCCGCAAATACTGGAGCGGGTTAGCAAACAATATTTCTCCTACAAGTGGCTATAGAAGCATGCTGTTGGCGAATATGTCGGCCAACGTAGGACATTGAACCCAGACTCTCTGACTCCTTTGGCTAGAGATGAAGCAACGACTGGATTATTGCCGCATGGAAGAGGAGTCATGTGCAGGCAGCGCCGTACTGTGTTGCATGGCTTATAAAGCAGAAGAACGAGATGCGTTTACATACCATGGTAGGAGCCGCCTTCTTGGTAAGCCTTATTCCCGGTCACATCGTAGACCTTGCCCTGAGAAGATACTGTTAGCTTGAACATTCATCATTGAGTCTTTTGCCCATGGAGTTGGCATCAATGCAGACCCTTTAACAAATGGGTGATAATCGACACAGAAAACCCTACCTTTATAGCCACATAGGCCTTGTGTCCCTCGGCGCCTGGTTCAAGACGATCAGCGGCAATTATCACAGTATTATATATATATGAATGCACATTCTGGATAATATAATCCAACAACACATAATTACAAAGGCTGCTCTAGCGCAGTTGTCCGAATACTTGTGGGCCTTCATGTAGATAAAGATGCTGCTGGGAAGCGTAACTCACCATCGGCCTTGGCTAACTCTTCCAGAGAGATGGGCTCATCCTTGGGAGGGTCAAGGTTCACAGGAACCTTAGGCTCAAACTTGCCAGACATTTTAATCGTGTGGAAATCCGGTAAGGAGTAGGAGGGGAGAGGTAGTTGAATGGTAGCGAGAGAGACTAAGGTTCGCCTCGGAATTAGGGTATTGTGGTTCCTGAAGTCGGATAATGGACTATGATAAAATCGGATGGTCCAAATACCCGGGCTGCAAGGTCAACAGGAGACTAGGAATGAATTTCGAATTTCATGCCAAACTACTGCAGATATTCGTGATACTTTTGAATACTATCGTCATTGGCATGGAAGGGAAGAGCCGAGGCAGCCAGGGTTGGGCATTGGCCAGTGCGCTATTTGTCGAGAGCAGCTGCCCGACGTCTGATTGACAGCTGGCATTTCCTTGTAGTAGAGCTAACCTTAATAATGGACATAGCTCTGATAAGACTAGCTTAAGTGCCGTATCACTGCAACCAACCTACAACGTCATAAGTCGACTTTTGTAAAAGTTTCAAACGTATCATCCGGGTTCCTAAATTCGCGAACTGTTGGATTGCAATGAGAGCATATCCATTATTTGAATTGTTGTCATAACGTAACAATGTCCGCCTTGCGCATTATTGCAGCGCGGTCTTCCAGTACCGCGCTGCATACTCGATGCGCTCGGCCGGCGTCATTAAAGCAGCTGTCGCGGTGTTATTCAACACAACTGGGACAATCTAGCCTCTCACTCACCAAAATGAACATCAATTGCCAATGTGTACAGAGGAGACACCAGTCCACATCGTCTGGAAAGGATACAAACCCACGGAAGCCGCCGAGGCTGTCATCGAAATTGCTTCTTCAAGCACTCAGACAGAGCTTAAGCATCCGTCCACTGGTCAGCGCTCTCCGCGGACAAAGTCTTCGTTCCCTATTTCGACAGAGCCCGGAGGAGGTTGTCCTAGCTATTATACTGTATGCTTTTCCCTCTCGCTGCTGACCGTGAGTCCAGGACACTAATGCTATGTCTGATTCAAGTTTATGTGCCATAAGTGGTGTGTGTGTTTATGTAGTCTACGCCTATTTCAACTATTTCCAGTCAGAACAATTCACTCGCTTTCCGCCTCATATCGCCAAATCCCTCCGCCGCGCGCTGTACTACAGCAACTACTCGCCTGACCCGAAGCTGGCGTTAAAATACTACAAGCTCGCCTTAGAGCAGTGCGCGGAAGCTGGTATTGATCCCTTCTCCGCGGAAGTGATGGGGGTCAAGATCCAATTAGCCGCATGGTTCGAAAAGATTGGAAGCTACCGAAATGCCATTGAGGTCTTGGAAGCGCTCCTTCGAGACTGCAAGAAATGGGTTGAAGTGATGGAGCAAAACGTTCGAGATGGACATGTGGATAAGTCAGGAAGACTTGCAGGTGTGGCGACCCAACCTAGCTCTACGACAGAACAAGGCAATAAGGTTGAAGGAGAAGAAGAAGACCCTCCAGAAAACCTATGGGCCAAACGAACAAGAGTCTTGGGAAAGACAGTTGGAATTAGTGTTAAGCTTGGAGAACTCTATGCCGATGAACACGTGCTTCAGGGGGACGTAGCCGGTGAACGTCTTATATGGGCAGTTGAGACCGTGTTGAAAGAGTTGCAGAGACGTCAAGTTGAGGGTGTAAAGGAAGGGGAAGGTGATTGGCTGACTCCGGAACAGGTTGGGGGTTCACTCGAAGGTATGCCGGCCTCTGTCATAGTCGATCATGTCTTATGCCTATTCCCCCTTTCATTTCCTGACTAGTAAACCACTGACTGTGAACAGCTTTGGGGAATCACTACGAGTCTAAGTCACAACATTATCTCGCGGCACCTCTTTTCCTTCAGGCAATATCGCTATCGCCACCAAATAGTTGCCACACTGCTGTTCTAAGTAAGTGATTAAACTTTCCTCGAACTTCTTTTCAATACCTGTGATGTTAAAGCTACCCCTGCACTCTCGGGACCATGCTAACAAGCAATTGTAAAAGTGAACAATCTTGCCATATCTCTTGCACAACAGCCCGTAGATTCGCCTTATGAAACCCCGGCTAGTGCCCCCAATAACTCAATCAACCAGACCCCAACGCGGGCACGTCTTCTTGCTAGTGCTCGTTCATGGGCTCTGCAAGCACAAGGAACAGCGGACAAAGTACAAGGCGAGGATAGAACGGAAGAGTGTGACGAGGCATGTGCCGTGGCACTATGCAACCTCGGTGACATTGCAGCCATGACTGGGGATGTTGAGGAAGCCAAGCGCCGATTCAAGGAGAGCCTTGCATTGAGCAAAAGAATTGCCTTTGAACCGGGAACTATACAGGCCCAGGAAGGCCTGAGACGCCTATAAGGATGGCGCCATCTGAGGAGCACCTATAACTAAGCAACATAGTTGATGAAGTTTTTGAGCTCTTAAGCCAATAACTGGATCCTAGGGTGTGGTCGATTTAGAAAAAATCCGAATCGATCACCTTAGAACAACTGCCAAGTCATTAGGACCAGCGACTCGCCAATCTCCCCTCAAAAGGAACTTTGAGACCCAGGTTGCGCATATGGGATCACTGACAACAGAAGTCGGGTGCACCAGTGCTTCAAACGTATCATCCTCAGCTCGAGATCGGTTTGATCACAGGATTCTACACTATGGGTAACTCGCACAGATCCGCTCTGTCTCATTCATCTATGGCTGGGTATCCAGTTCCTCCACTCATGCTGGTCATCTGTTCGGATGAATATAACCGGCGCAAACGTGGAGTTGTCAGGAAATTACAGAGTTGGCTATTGAAGGCCCATGTCGAAAGGAGTTCGAGTCAGAGGCTCACTCGAAGCCTAGGAAGATACGCATGGAGCGGCCTTCGCGGCCCGTGGCCCGTTGACAGATTAGCTCATTGTTCAATCCTCGAGGATTCAGTATGCTACATCGAGACTAGCCCCGCGGAAAGTCTATAGAGGAAATGACGCTGTACATACGTAATTGATGAAGATGTACGATATTAAGGCAGATATCTAAGTTTCGATATGTGCAGTCAAAATTTTCTAAATTCGACGGTGATTCCCGGTTGAGGCTAAGGTCACTAAGAGTTGTCAACATGCCTATCATATACTAAAGACAATAATATTGGTATTCTCTTACAAATAGGTGAAGGATCTACCTCTGTATCTATAATTATTTTTAGGTAGGATCACTTCATCTTTGATATTCCAATTTTGTGGATTCAAATGGTGGTCCCTGGCGGTCTTTGCCAGTAGTCTCGGCAGTATCCGTTAGCCAAACCATACAATCTGCCAATTACGCAAATTGGTTGTCAAGCACTGTAGTTATATATAGGTTTAGTATTGACATTGTCTTCATAGTCACCTCTTGTTTCCCTGAATTTCTTAGAACCTAACTCCATATGAATCTAGCCTTGATAGCTGATACAATATTTATAGAAGATTACCGCGGAATTTGTTGCCATGGCTTCTTTCCAAGAAAAATTTGGAGCAAGTAAATGATGGAGCTCAGGACCACCAAGCCCATCACAAGGTGCATGCCTATTTTATGATCATAGAGACTTGTCTTAGTATAAATAGATGGAATAGGCCACAAACTACAAACCATCCCAATATCTTTGGACTATCAACGGGCCCTCTTACTCTGTGTCCAACACGTTTGGTCCTCATTAACTCAAGTCACCACACAACTTTCTGCAGATATTCGGACAATAAGTCCGCAAACCCTCAGCTCGATGTATTTCGCAACAACCGCGGCGGTGCTGTTCTCGCTGCTTACCCTCAGCACGCAGACGAACTTCAAGGCCGATGAGTTCTCAGATGGCAATTGCCAGAACCGCATCTATGGACACATATCCAATATTGAGACGACAATGGACGACAAGAGCAATTCCGTGTATTTAGCAACTTCGGACGATGAGCACTATCAATACCAGGCGTACTCAGGCAAGACCAAGAACGGTGGCAGTAAGTAGTAGTAGCATCCTGAGTCTTCCGTTGTCCTACCCTTTCCCGTCCTTATCTCAGGGCCGAGATTTCCCGATAGTTCCCCAGGTTTTGTCTGGAGAAGGAGATTGCTAATCCGTAATGCTTTAGAATGCACAGGTGACGTGTTGGGCAACATGACGACTGGTGGCGCCGATCACAGTCCGTGCTACAACCTCAATGATACGTTCGACCGGAGAATTAAGTGCGTTAGGGCCTGTTACAAAGGTCCCTACGAACATTTGACATGCCGCTCTGTGTCATAGTATAATCGAGCCTCGTATATGGGGGAAATGGGAGCGACTCGGTGATCGTGGGTTGCTTGCGAGGTGCCCTGGGCACGTGCTATATGTAGTATCGGTCTCAAAAAGATGATGTATATGCCGGGCTCGCCATTACCGGGGTCGAAGACAGGATGAACGAGGGAGGGAATCGTGGTTTAATCGAGGCATTATTAGCATTCAACAGTCGTAGTGAGATGAATACTTTATCGAACATTGATATAATAAAAGACGCTTCAGGTATCAAGGCTCGGAAATAATGTCGCAAATGACGACCAATTTTCAGGCGGCAAGATTAGTGATCGAAATAACGCTTCCCGCCTGTCTAAACTTGATATCCTCGATGTCAAGGACCGAGTCGCCGAGTTATCTCCTCCCACAAACTTGAAGCCAATTAAACAGTAGCCGGCGGCGGTTGAAGTCCGATATCCACTGCCGTCCGTCACGACGTCCCGATCTATGGGCACTTGCCATCGAGTAATAGCAGAGTGCCAAATATTACACGACGATCAGGCATCGTGACCTTGTTTATGGACGTCATGACGGCAGTAGATATCGGACTTCACCCGCTGCCGAACTCGCATTCATAACTTCCAATACCAGAACTACCTAGTCCCTTTGGGAAAAGTACAGGTCGCATGCATGCGCCCCAGGCAACCATGTGAGACCAGTTCTTGATTCCTAGACTAGCCCCGTTGTACACTCCGGTACCGTCGTCCGTTCGCGGGAGAATAGGGCCGCGGGGAACGGCGGAGGCCAAGTCCGCAGACCCATCGGAGTCCCAGAATGCTGCTGCATCAACCTGGTAAAGACATAAACGAACGTCGATTGTCCCTCTTGATAGCACGCTGCTTTCCTTTCCTCGTGTACGAGTACTAGTTTATAATCAGTTGCGCCTATATGCACCTATTTTAACTGGCTTTGTCAACTCTACCCTGCTGACAGTGGATAAACACTCGCTGTGTACGGCTGCTTCCAGCTCGAACGCCATCTTACATGCATGGGACGCTTTAAGGTTATTACTCGCAAGGTCTGCCCTTAAGGTCGTATCCACGGTCAACAGCGACCAATCAGATGATGCTGGACAGCAGCCGTGACTTATCCACGACATGTACTCTGTAGTGCGGGTAGCTTAAACGCGATCAGACCCCTAATTCGGCCTCGACGTTTTCGTCATCTCTTGCCCCATGGCTTCTCGAAAGCTTCGGTACATCCTTGGCAAGGCTGAAGGGTCTCCTTCACACCTCCCAGCCCATGTGAGTCTCGGAACAGTCCGGCTCTGCAATCAAGCTTCCGACCTTCTGGTGCTAACTCGGGTATCAGATTGGACCGATCTTTAGATGAAGTTTTACATTCCCGCTAATTAGCCGTCTGGGACACGGACGACACTTGACCCCAATCACGCCTCAACGATGATAATTGGCGCTTGACTACAGTTCGTCATGGCAAATGTGCCTGAGTTGTCACCCCTTAGTGTCCACTCAATATCATTCGGCGCAAGTATGCGCCTATCGGCACTACTAGATGACGCTAAATGTCTCTAGGACTTGGCTCCAGATCTTGCCGGTCTGCCTGCCGCGACTCATTGTGAGGCTATACTGGTGATCGGTGGCTGTCGGGCTTAACGCTTGCAGCCCGATGGGTTAACCCCCATGCCACCACTTAGATGTCTGACACAAGTTGCAGGTGTGTACCCCCTCCTCCATATGTATGTACATGAGCGTACCTATTGTTGATACCATGCCGTTGGGGAATCTAGGTCATGGGTACCATGAAGGACCCTGAGGTTTCGGCTAGAGTGCGGTTCTCGGTGCGGGACGGTCTACTACCTAGTCGTATTATGCATTTGGATAAAGTGTCACCTCGCTTACCACTATAATGTACAATGTAGACAAAGGTTAGTTCACATTTCATGTATAACTTACCTAAATTAAAGGCTTACCTAATCTGACCTTCTGATTAAGCAGGGGATCGGGCTTGACAGATTTGACAGCATGTTGTGATTTGCCACCAGCTGTACGAGACCAGGTATGCATGTTATCTTTATTCTATGGACCTCTGGAGACCGTGTACTTTGACTAATCATTTATAGCGGTATAAAGAGTAGATTTGATAATGTCTTATGTAAGACACAAATTTAGAACCTGAAGACACTGAGCTAGATCTATACTGAGCTAGCTGGTAAGTATCTATCACCCCATATGGATCTTAGTTGTTCCATGTACTGCCGAGTCCCTTCTAGAAGGCAAGAAAAGAAGCGCGGCGCGTTTAAATCACCTAAAGGGTGAAAGCTCCATGCTTGTCAGATCTCAATGCCCGCAACTGCATGACGCCTACCCTAGCCTAACCCGCCCCATGGGTCGAAGGGGGGTTACTGTTGATCTCTTGGCTGGCTAGCCGTCTGCAAAGATCGCGGGCGGACAAACTTAAGCTTGGCTTAAGGCTGTGACACTCCACTCGAGGCACAAACAAAAGTACAAAAGGAACAATCTACCTAAAACCCGGAATGGATCTCGGCCTCGGCAGTCACCAGTATGGAGGATCAAGGTATCTAGCTGAGCCCAGCAGATCCTATAAGTGCTTATATTTGTACATACATACTATGTACGAAGTATCAAGGTAAGGGGCCCATCATGACGAGATCAATATGAATTCTCTATCGACTTTGATAGGCACTCGAGAACAAAATATTATGTGTAGTGTTGAGACTCTAACTGAACAGTATTCCCAAGCTTGGCAAATCTCAGGAAGCTATCCCTCAGCTTCCTGAGCCGTCTGCAATATAATTGAGCTCTAATTCTACGCCAGGGTCCATACATAGCCTCATTAGATACATAGTAAAAATATGTGTGGCCCTTTATGATCCCATCTACTCAGATTAGGTCGTGCATGGTTCATGCGAGGGTTATCCTAGGTACAGCTCTGCCTACATAGCTAGTTAGCCTATGTATTGTGTTTGTCTCTCGTAACACAATACGCGGTATCTTTTCTAAGGCTTGGGGCTGGTTAAAATCCATCGGGATTCCAGGAACAGAAATTGGCACGTACGACTCTTTCATGTTCCCGTTTACTGCTCAAGCGTAGAGTTTTCGGGTCTCACTGTAATGCAGCGGTACAACCTCTAGCTTTCTGACAATGCTTAATTGACATCCCAGAGTCGATGCTGCGAAACCACGGGTCTTTCTGTTATGTAATCGGCAACAAAGGTCTTCTTTTATCTACGCCAAGCCCTACTTCTAGACTCAAAAGCATGGAAGTCAACTTTCAAGTAGGCATAACACGGCTCTAGGAAACAACTAGTAGCAATTACGATGTCTAAAAGGATTATACGACTCTGCAAGACGCTGCATAGATGGGGCGTCCTGGCCCGCCACCTTGGGTTCCGGGTTCGTGGGGGGTTGTCTAACGCAACCGACCCTCATAATATGGGGATTTTGAGCTGTGTCTTGGCATCATCAGGCTTCCAATTTGGGTGCTTATATGGGATGATGGGCAATTGGTAAACTGCTGATGAAATGGTTCAGGGGCCACAATAATCAGTCTGACTGCATAAGACACATGCATAATTTAGAATGACATCGTGACAGCAACTCCCTAGGTCTATCACCAAAGCCCGAATTCATGATCAAAGACCTCAAACCAAAGGCCGAATATCGTTGTTTTCGTTCTTTGACGACGGGCGCCCGGATTCCGCCAGTGACAATCACAATTGCAATAGCCGGATAGAGTGATATATATATGTGAGGCAGCGGAACCTAGCCCTACCACAATTTTTCATGTGAGAGAATCGATTGGAGAGTTGCGAGAGGCTTTTGTCTTATTAGATAAGTTAGACCGGGCTGCCGGTGCTAACGGTTATCGTAGGATGGGTGTCGCACAGCTTTCGCGCACCAACGGCTCTCATAGCTTGCTTCTTCTAGAAGAACTATGAGCGACTGCTATTCCCGTGTTATGGTTCGCAACCCTCCCGGCAGGGTTTTGATGGCACCATGGAGGGTTTCATTGGTAACCTAATTGGATTTGGAGCCCATTTTATGTTCTTTTGATAGGCGGTGTAGTTGGTGGTCGCTCGTCTTTTAGGCATGGTATGTACTCCGCATGGAAGTCATGAGAGGCGTTTTGACGGGGCTGAGCGGCAACAGGTATCGTTCGATGGTACCTGAGATCCGCCCAGAATGGCGTGGGACAGTTCCGCGGTGACCAGGACGCGGGCAGGTATTTGCGATCAAGGTTGTAACGCGTTGATTGCAAGACGGTCTTCCGCCAGCCCTGGACACTGGGGTTTCTCTTATTTTGACGTCAGGCGCGAGATCTACCAAGCGAGTTATTGCTTGCCCTCCACGTTGACCCTGCGGGGCAGATCACTGCAGTCTAGCCATTCTCCTTGGGACCTACACTGCGACGTAATGGGCGAGTCACCGGCCAGAAAGGTAAATTATCGGTATATACCCTTGACCATCATTCAGCTTGATTTTCGGTGATTTCGGTGTTTACTAGTACCTACCTACAAAAATCGTCACTACCTAGGTGATTTCTTGCATTTGCGGAGGAGGAAGTCCTGCATTATACGCATGCCTGCAGATGCCACGCGCCACTACTGAACAGTCATTCCCGAGTCTTCTTTGGTTCTCCAGAGAGAGCAATCCCCGAGCTAATCCCTCCTGCTCCCTGGCCATTTTGTGATATCAAGGGTCCGGCTTTCGGGTTGTCTTTCCCAAGGTCTTGTAGAAGCTGTCCCAACTAGGTACCAGTGTGGACAAGCCTTCTGCGGTTGGACGGCAGCTCCGCCTGCACCTCCAGGGGTTATGGTACTTGGGAATACTTATGGGTGTACTTTGTAGTACTAGCTAAGTTGACGACGCATCGCCTTGCCTATCCGACTGGGTAGTCTGCTATACAGGGGTGTGTGTAAGACTAAAGCTTGGTTGATCGTTACGAACCTATGCCAGGAGACAAGAATGAGATATTATATCATTGATGCCCTCTCCCCTACAGACGGAAGCCCATTTCAACTCTTAGCTGAAAGCAACATCCTACAATATACTATTCAATCACTTACCAATTATATCTCTAAAGTGTGCAAAGCTAAAGTGCATTTCCAAAGGCCTAACTGTAGTCATATTGGAATGGCCCGAACGGACGCCCTCGTTGACCTTGCATCCCCGGCTGCATCCGTCTCGTATGCATATGGCGATGTAGAAGTGTATCTCGACTCTACAGACACTTCAGCAACTACTAGCCCAATGAGCTCACCAGTAAGTTTCCCAGGTCAGAATATCTCCACAACTTAGCTTACCATAAGTTTATAGTACGATCTATCTTACCAGGGGATGTATTCTAGCCCCGAGCATACGGAGGGGTCGGCAGAAATAAACCAGTCGGAGTCTCAACAGCCTGCTTCCAAGCCTGCAGCGAAACGGAAGCGCGAGAATAGGTACAAGAACGCTCCGCCTTCAGTCCTATCTGTAAGCTTATCATATCCTTTACAACAATGTAAACATCGAGTTCCGATCCTAACTGCGTTGGATAGCGGCGAAGAGCTCAAAATCGGGCGTCTCAACGAGCGTATAGAGAGCGAAAAGACCAACGGATTAAAGACCTGGAAATCATGCTTAGCGAGGCTCAGCAGAAGAACGACGTCATTAGTCAAGCCTATACCAACCTGCAAGCAGAATATATCAAGCTCAAGAGTGAACAAGAAACGGCAAGCCATTACCAACAACAGACCGGGTTGACATACGACACAACTATAGGGACAACGGGCGATATGGACGTGTTCCTATACGGTGACCCGTCGAGCTATTTGTAGGCATCAGGGGAGAGATTTCCTTTATCACGATGCTAAACATGGTGGATTTGCCTCATACGGGGTACGAGGGTCAGCAGGCTCTCCTTTAGACGACGATCAACGACCATACCAATAGCGCGTTGTATCTGGACAGGTTCATTCCGGCGTTCTTGGAAAAATTCTACACCAATTAACCCCGCAGCGCAAAATCCTGCCTTGACCTCGAACCATGAACGAGATATGACACCCTATGATTCCCACTCCACTTAAGGCGTAGCGACTCGCTACTTGAGCTGGACAGCTCCTATTGCTGCCTCAAGGAAAACATTAATATTCGACTTTCTTGCAGCTAGTCTTGGACCGGTTACTATCTTGCCGGGCTCTAGCACATCTGGGATTAAATTGCGGTGGCATGCCGTGAATTTAACTACACAAGACTCTAGTCCATATTGCAAACAGTCTGTTTCCAAAATGTCCCGGCAGATAGGGATAATATGAACCTAGCTATGCCTTTGATATAGCAGGATATTCATTATTACTTGTATATAGATTAACAAATGTCGCATGTTATCATTCTAAAAAGCACTTTTGGTTGAATATATTCATAACCATTCTTTTTAAAACAACAGTGGTTCCTTTCGTAGTCACGTAAATGGATTGTCGTAGAAGCCCCCTAGAATAGGTCGCCGTTGACGTGTAGGACTTTAACTACATAGGAGATAATGTCGCGTGCAGGCTCCCCGCGGAGGTTGTGCAATCACCAAAAACACGCAACTTTTCTTCAATCAACGATATGCTTTAGTAATATCCTCTGACTTTAATTGGTGGAATGCTTGGTGGCTAGCTTATCCCGCCCATAGTATGTATGCAAGGTTGTACCCAATGTATGTGTCAAAGTTGTAACGTCGACCTAAAGCAGATTGAAATTTTCTCCGTCATACTTCAGCATAATTTCAGAGAATTAGCTTGTCGATGCTTTCTGAAAAGATCATACATGCGAACGAGATCCCAATTATTTTAGCTAGTAGGCCCGGGTCTTCGTGAGGTTGTGCGGGAATCTCCAAGAATTATGGCTTAAAACGCACGCCATGACACCAATATAGAATAATCGAAAGGGACTATTCCAAGGGTATCCAGGGGTTGATGGACTACGGTATCGTAAGGCTGGGGGGCCAACTTCTAGTATAGTGCATCCTACGCTGAATGTCGATATCGTATTCAATGAAGACGTGACAAACGTATCGATAGCTACTTATTCAATATGCTAAAATTCGATGTTGTGATATGTCTCCATTGACCGCGTGTATGATAGCCTTGTTTCAACCCGTAGATTAATCTATGTGGGACATATCAGTTCCTTCTCGTATATACTTGTTACGGCATCGCATCTATGATATCTAATGGCTTGTTCCCCCATAACTTACAGACAGGGAAAACAATGGCCTGCGATAGGCTTTTCACCTTATCGGTATGAACTGTGGCTTGTTGGTGTCTACTGTTCCTATGTTGATCCAGCGAAAGCAGGCGTCCATGACTTGATTCAAGGATCGAGCTTCCATGTTCCCCTAGGAGACAGTTGGTTGATGAATTTAATACATGCCTCCACATGATCACAAAGACTTTAATTTCTCTTCCAGAAGCCTGGGGTCTCTGTTCACGGGGGACGTATTTTTTATATACTCCTTAGTAGCATATTGTCAACCCTATATTAGAAGAACGTAGAGGTTGATTGTCTCCTGCGAGAAGGTTAGTTACAGCGGTACTCGACAAGATAATGCAAATAACAAGTAGATATTCGATATCTTGGCATATGATTCATTAAGCATACACCGCAGAGGCGTGCATTCCCTCAGGTTCGGGATACGAGATGTTTAGGGGGGCTTACGTACCGTACCACCTTCAGATGTATAAGATTAGATAACCGGCCATCCCCCCCTTTTTATCGGCGTCAGAATGCTAATCCAAACAGGAACTTCTGCTGTCCGTAGATGCGACAGGGACTCCATTACATCCCATTTGTGTATGTTCAATCTTCAACGTATAGCGGTACCTGCTCCATAGAGTCGTGTTCGGCCATCATGCTTGATCGTTTTCGCGTACTGTTCTGTGCCATTGGCTACACGTGCTGTGGCGATGATATGGCCCCATACTGGCAGCAAGTCGTGCGTAATAGTGTTAAATCGAGAACACGAATAAGCCACGAATCTGTGCCAAGATTAAGAAAATGCTGAGTGACAGAGGCATCGAGCCATCGTAATAACTTGGATATGTGCCATCGTGGAGTAGCTTCAACGCTCAAATCCCGAAAATTGTGAAGTTTTCAGGTTATCTTCCTGTTTAGAATGGGATTGACGTTAGGTAGTATGCTTCTTGCCTGGGTCCTTATTCAGCAGTTCTGCCGTAAGCAACTGGGGCTCACGCCCGAATAACGAATAACATGAGACTTATATGATATGTAGGGGCAAACGTTAGAAATAACGTATTCTATTAGTCGGCGCTTCGTTACAATATATGTCGCGCCATCGTGTCTTTTCAAGATGTCATTGGTTACGGTTTTTATGTTGAAATTCTACGATGAGCCCAGACAGGGCTAATGAGTCGCAAGTAAGCTCCATGCATTATTACTACCACTTACTACTACCTATCATCTAATCACTTATATAATATTCTTCTGAAACACCGCCATCAGCGTTTACCATGAATATTGCGCCATCGGCCTCTTTAAATCTTGATACCCTCTTTTCCCAATATGTTTGTTGTGTTCTCAAACAAAATATGGGTTGACTGTCTTATCTATGAGTACGGTCCCAATTGGTACGAAATAGCCCATTTCATTTATCCAGGTCGTCAATACGCCTGCTGCTATTTTGCCGCCTTATCTGGATAACCGGGAGAGATTCGATATTGCTTCTAGTTTATGGTAGACTGCTAGGTTTATAAATCACATTATATTAACACAAACTGGGATAATGGCCGCGATTACCATTCCGGGTCCTTCGCTACGCCATCGCATCTTTCTGAATCTCGAAAACACTGGCTGACGTTTTAAATAAATTATTGAAATGTTTATAATCCAGCATCTGTTCTCCGACAAATTGCTTTACGAGATGACTATCTAGGAGGCCACGGCGGCCGCTTACATCTGATTACTTGTCCCTGCAAGGATATTTCGCCATGAAAATACAAGTAGTATCGACCATCTTGGTATGGAGTCAACTAGGGGCTCTAGCTATCGCCAGCTTCCAGAATGATTTCAAGAATGTCACTCGTGGATCCGACCTCTCGTTGAGATGGGACCAAGTTGACGCGGCCGAATACCCCCTTGTGATCCACGCTGAATTGATCAACCGAACGAGCGACTATCATGCCAACCTGTTGGAGCTCAATATTACAAGTAAGGGCCCGTATAGACATCGTGCCTAAACCATAGGCCTAATGAATGTGTGGCACGACAGCCGGCCTTTTGGCTAGCTCGTTTGTCTGGGAAAGCATACCAGAACCGCTTCCGTTCTTGGAAACAGCCACGTATAAGATTCAAGTGCGGCCTCAGAATTGGACTGTCGAGAGCGAGTCGGCGCCTACTTTCGCCTCGTCTCCCTATTTCTTCATATCTGAACCGAAAGATGAGAAGACGGACGGTCCGACGGCTGTAAGCACTTGATTCCCTCAAGTCACCTTGCTATTCAGGGGTTTCAAGACATTAATAGTGCATCAGTTATCCGGTGGGACGACAATAACTCCAGCTAAACCGACCAGCCGGCCAGCTTCAGGCGGCGGAGTCAATAGCAACGCAGCGATTGCAGCAGGATTGGTTGTGCCTGCAGTAGTCATACTGGCAGTCTTTGGGTTCGTGTGGATGCAGCGACGGCAGAAGAGAATACTCGAGGAGAGGAGGAAGCAAAGAGAGGGACTCTATATCGAATAGGTTATCAATACTCCTTGGGCGCAAGCTACCATAATTAGCTCTCGAGGTAGCACAAACCTGGAGTTGAGTACATAGATATTCAGAGAGTCGAGCACCTCGCTTACTCACTCCGAACTTGGCCAGAACCAACCAATGTCATATTTCGTATATGTCAACACTTCTAGTATCACCTAGGCCATATTAACGTTTCAGATATATTCCACGTAGACTCATTCCGTCACTCAATTTCGATGATTCCTAAAGGGGCTTTCTCGAAGTATTTCAGCTGTTCATCATGTGCCATATAACCATTGGCAGTAATTAGATCGCACGGCTTCTGTTGCGTACGCACCGGACTAATATGGAACAGTCCCAGACGGGTGAAGCGTGGTAAAGAGCCATCAGTCACAGTGGGCGTGGCCCGAAGAATGAGACCAACGGGCCCAGCTTTCTTCAATCCAACACAGTTGCCGATCTCGAATAGGTAGATCTCAATCACCGAGGAGGGAGATCTCGAAATGGACTCAGCTGCGTCGGGCTTGACTTTGGCGAGGTCTAGGGTCAGAGGCTTCCGATCGCCATCTTCTGTAAAGGCATCTTGTGGATGCTGCTTCAAAGCCCCTTTTGATACCTCTGTATCCCAGATAGCTCTTCGCAGTCGACCTTCGACGGTGATAATGCTATACCGAATTGAGCCACATGTTGCCTTCGGATCTGCAAGTTGAATATTTACTTGCAAGAGCTGAGCACGGCAATCCCGCCCGCATGATCGACCAAGTATGAAGAGGGTAGGTCCATTGACTGCTGTCCATGACTATGAGGGCCCTTGGTAAACCAATGGTCGCGGTTGAAGCTCTTGCTCCTCGCTGTTGATATACCAACATAGGTAGCTTAGTAGTAAGCTACGTACTGCTCACGTAGATGCGTCTTCCATAGTTGGGTGATGCCTGATATAGCGACAATTCGGTCCGTCAAGACAGTAAGTCTGCGTGGAGTGTAATGGCTCGCAATCCTCTCCCATCGGATATGCAACCATTCTCTAACAATCTCTGAGTTGGCGCTCCGTGACCTGAAATCTTCTAGATCCTTTTGGAGCTCTTGGTAAGAAGTCATGATATGTAAACCAGAATCTTCCGGATTGTATCCGCGTTTCCAGCCATCACAATATCCGACTTCTATACCCGTGGAACTGCAGGTCCATCGTATTTCATAGTCACCGTGCCAGGCGCTATCGAGCCATATACGGAAGTCACAACCATGATATTTGCCCTGAATCACATCAGCTAATGTTATGTCAAAGAAGAAGAGTCCTCTTTGAACCATCTCCTCTCGACGTGGTTGATTGCGAGGCTGTTGGCGGTTGAGATCAATCACAAACCTCTGGCAATATATGCAAGAATGGTATCCAGACAGATAGCTCATGTTTGATTGGTAATAATTATGCAGATTATTTGGAAAACATAAGAAATGTACGGCATTTATGTCGCTAGGTAATTAGCTCTTCGTTTGCTTTACTCACAAGTGTCTAAAAAACATCGAGGCTTGGGACAGGCTTTTGTTGCCTACTGACAGTTCCAGAGTCCTGCAACCCCACGTATTTCAGTCGCGCAGTTTGTGGCGCCTCCTAGCCAACCTATGATACCACTTCCTTGCAAGAAGCGACTTGCTGCCATTCTGTATAGGCACATTCATGCCCATGGTTGCTGTTGTGTTCGTTCCTACGATAACTCTATTGTTGCTTAGTTATCTCACGTCGAGCAACTCGGTTGTTAGACTATTTTGGCTAGGGTTATACCTAGTTGCCTAATACTCCATGATACATAGAAACACTTTGTTTCCTCTAATATACAATCGCCCAATATAAGAGGAGAGGAGGGGACAGCTAGAGACAAGAAGCTTCAACCGTTAAACAAAAACGAAGTTGAAGAGACCAGATTCAAGCTAAAGAGCCGCGGTGGATCGATTCTAGTCAATCATGGCAAGGTAAGTACTTATGTGTTACTTAACTGAATTACATTCAATCACTTACCTTGGAAGTAACCGAGTCCGGTGGGTTGACAGGCCTTTCGAGTTAGCGCCTCTTGGCTATGCTGTAATCGACGTAATACCTATCCTAGCTACACTATCTACATAATCTTGAGTCAGCTTGTTCATAATATCTGCTCTTTTCTATTTTTATTTATTTTATTGCTTTGGATTTCATGCGACCAAGCATTTTGAGGTGTCTAGGGGGACTTTATTCACTCCGATAACCTTCCGAGTTTCACGCCGATCTCTACGTTAGTTGATTCCGAGATTGCACGACATGAGATAGCATCATCACAGCTAGGTAGAATATGCTCTTGTGCGCCCAGCGCGCAAGCACCAACAGTTAGAATGCGATTTCTCCGACCTTTACGGCCTATACGGCAATCCATACTACTCCGAATACCCACCTCGTCCACCTCCCCGTCTCCCATCCTCCCCCGCCGCCTGCAGCCCCTCCGAGCGTTCTCGCAGTCGCCCCTCCTCCTCCGTTCGAAATGGAAGCTGGACCCCCCTCCCCCTCCCGACCCGGAGGACGACCCATACTACCAGCTCGCGCAAGCGAAGCCGCTGACGACGCCCGCGCAGACGCGGCGCTTCCTGCGCTCGCCGAGCCTGCACACCGTGGTCGCGCTCTCGGTGCTCGCCGCCGTCGCCTTCTACTTCAGCAACATCCAGACCGTGCCCGTGTCGGGCCGGCGGCGCTTCAACTGCTTCAGCGACGAGTACGTGGAGGCGGCCAGCGAGGCCCAGGTCAAGCGTCTGATTTGGGAGTTGCAGGAGAAGGGCGGGCGCTTCCTGAGCGATTGGGATCCCCGCACTGCGATGGTCAAACGGGTTATGAGGAGGCTGATACCCGTCTCGGGCATGGAGGACGCTAAGTGGGAGATCGCGGTTATCGATGATCCGAGTACGTGAGAACGCACCTCTACGGCCCTTTTCGTTTGGGGCAATAGTATACCTACGGGGGTTTATACAAAATTGTGGAAAGAAGGCAACTAATGCATCGTCGCGAACAGACACGGCAAACGCCTTTGTGCTTCCCGGCGGCAAGGTCTTCGTATTCAGTGGGTTGATCAATATAGCCAGAAATGACGACGGCCTTGCCGCAGTCCTCGGCCACGAGATAGCTCATAATCTCGCGGGGCACGTGGCCGAGAGAATGTCGGGGCAGATAGGGACCAACATCTTACTCTACTCGGTCATCTTTCTCACGGGCGGCATAGCGATCCTAGGCACGCACTTTATCGGGGGCGCGATCCTGGACGTCCTGTTCGAGCGACCGATGGGTCGGAGACAGGAGAGCGAGGCTGATTATATAGGTTTAATGATGATGGCGGAAGCCTGTTATGATCCGCGACAGGCGCTGGCATTTTGGAAGCGCATGGAGAGAATCCATCAGGTCAGTAGCCGGAATGCTTTCATATTTTGCCATCCAGTTTGTTCACTGAGCATTTTGCTCCCGAGATGTGACTTTAGAGTCGCGCGTCCCCTATTTACTCCTAATTATACCCCTAATGACCCCCGAAATATTACAACATGAAGCAATTACTGACTCCTGAATGCGATATAGGAAGATGAACCGCCTGAATGGATGAGTACGCATCCATCGGTACGTATATTGGCCTCTTGTGTACCTTCCACAGGTAAAATCTGCAAGAAACTAATAATTCACAGAATTATAGTCGAATACAGAAAATAGGGGAGTGGATGCCTCTGGCCTTGGAAAAGATGCAAGAGAGCGACTGTCAAGGAACATCGACCTTTGCAAACATGTTTAAGAGAGCTATGGAGAGAGGCACTATGATGGAATAAGAGCCGATGTACATACATGTAGTCAGGTTACTCATAGACGCCTTACATACAATATGAAAGTGATATAAACACTCGACTTTTGGAGCATATGCATTTTTCCAACACTATTAGCCATACGCCTCTTTTAGTTGAGCTATGATTTGTGTCAATGGCAACATTGGCTCATCAATTTTCGTCTCAGCCCTCTGCACATGGCGATCTGGGGTCAATCTGGGGGAGTTCTTGGCACGCCGGTGGAATACCTAGCCTCCCGACGGTGCACCAATGACGTGGAATGTAATTGAACCCCTGCTTACCTAGGCCCTCGTGCCGAGGTTCGTCTCAATTCATCGAGCGAGTGGGTGTGAATCGCAAGCAATCTCCCCGACCACTCGTATGACCGCATACCGTGATTCCAGTTTCCCAAGAACCGCAAGCTTCCAAACCCACCGCCATATGGCCGCCTCTTGAGATTCGACGTTCTTACCTTGATTGAATCACGTCGCCCTGCGTATATTGTGTGAACCCCACGAGCGCAGTCTATTATCCCGAGATCCCGAGCAGCCAAGCCGAGTCGCGAAGCCGGATTGTCGTCATCACCATGTCGAAGACATTCACCGCCAAAGATGTCGCGGAGCATAAAGACGAGCAGAACGGCATGTACCTCATAGTCGACAGCGGGGTATACGATGTCACAAGTGAGTCTACTCGCCAATTCCTTTGCGCGCGCGCTGTCCTCCTCAGGTACATTCAGTGCGATGCCCTTAGCTGCTGCTGACAATGCCGCCTCGCCTTGCAGACTTCCTCGATGAACACCCGGGCGGCGCCAAGATCCTCAAGCGCGTGGCCGGCAAGAACGCGACGAAGCAGTTCTGGAAATACCACAGCAAAACTGTGCTCGAGAAATACGGCGGCAAGCTGAAGGTGGGAGACCTGGCCGAGACGGCCAAGTTGTGAGCCGAGGACTTTGGTTGGCGTTTTGCAATGTTTTTATGGAGTCTGAATTTTCAGGAGCGAGGGTCGTTTTCCTATACCTTGTTGCATATATAAAGCGATATGTATAGAGATAGCATTTGCTGCCTGAAGCGTTCTTAGCTATCCTAGGTATCTAGAACATGTTAGGCTAAAGAGATGCGATTGTCCTACCTATTATATGGTGATATTGTCTTGATTAGTTGGAACACTCTACAACGCAATTTCTGGAAATAAGGAAATTAGTGGAATTTTTCTACAACTCGGTATTAGTCCAATGTAACGTCTCTTTGACACAAATGCAATAATTTGTATCATGGTGCTCTGATATGTCTACATGGATGGTTGCATCTACTTGATAACAATCTCATAAGTATAGACACATAGCGAACTAGAATATTTTAGGATACACCTTCCAGAGGAATAACTCTAGTCTAGTTTCGGATTATAACTCTGAGTCCTTGGCTCCCCTCATAAGACACAGTTGTTATATAGTCTGCGTACGTTGCTATGTCTGCTCTGGTAGTCTGGTAAAGTTCCAACGTCGGCCCATTCTGCTCTTTCTTAGTAGGGTCATAAATGTCATACCGACGGAAGAGGCCAGCAGTGAACGTTTGTAGCTCCTGGTAAGCTAGATTGATACCAATGCACTGCCTTGTCCCCTTTGAGAACGACATCAGATATTTCTGCAACTTCGGGTTCTCGATGTACCGGTCTGGTAGGAACTCGTCAGGACGATCGTATACGTCTGGGTTGCGGTTCAGAATCGGCGCTGCCATGCCAAACGCCGAACCTGCTGGGATGACGAAGGTTCGGCCATCTCGCGCTTCGTAAACGATATCTTCGTCGGGAGCTACGCGGTCCTGTCGGTGAGTCGCGCCGGGGTACAGACGGATGGCCTCTTGTATGATTGCGTTGAGGACCGGTAGCGCGTCCAATCTGGAAGCTACAGGTAGTTCGTTTGGATCGGGTATGGCAGTGTTCAATTCGGCTTTCAGCCTGGCCAACAGTGGACGGTCAGTAAGCAAGTGATAGCTGATGGCCGCCAACGTTGATGCGCTCGTTTCAGAGCCTGCAACAACCATTATCATAGCTTCATCCGTCAAACGTTTAGTTTCCTTCTCCGACTCCGGAATATCACTACGAATGATATCATGGAAGATAGTTCTACCCTCAGGGACCTCTTTTGCCGCTTGAATCCGCTTGATCTGATCGGCCAGTCCCTATGAGGCAGGTTAGTCACATTACTTGAGGTAGTCTCGCATCCTCAAGTTAATTCCTTACCACTACAAAACTCGCAAATACGCCGACCCTCGGGTAAAGGGTGGTCATGATGCCAGGAGGCATATTTGCCATTGAATAGGCCAGCCAGTAAACGTGGGTTCCCAGATGAGCCACCCTGGAAGGTGTCAGGATATCAAAGAATGCGGCGTCGCAGTCTTCCATATCAAGACACCTTCTCCCCTCTCCCCCAAAAGCATAGGCCTGGATGATGTCCTTGGTTGCGGCCCTGAATGCGACATTCATGCGGACAGGGGCACCCGCTTTGGCCCACCCGTCCATTCGATGGTATAGATTAGCGAGCGTGTCGTTGATGACCGGCTCCAGGCGTCGCACATTCTGTTGTGAGAAATACGGGTTCAGCGCTGCTCGACGCTTGCGGTGGAGATCATGGTCCTCGGTGGCAAGAATCGAGCCGGGAGCAAAGAGCGTCTGGAGGATGGTCCTGTACCTCTGGCGCCGCAGCTTGGGAGACTGCGTGTATAGCTTGTCGATGAAGGTAGGATCATTCACATGCACTACATCTGGCCTGATCCGAACAATTGGTCCATATTTGCGGTGCATCTCTTCCACAACCCAGACATACTGGCCGCCTCGGACCACTACTGCATGTTAGTCTGTTGGCCAGGGCTCGAAAGCTTTCCTTCTAGAAGGCTCATCCTCTTCCCCTAGACTAGGCCTAGTCAGACCTAGGAGGTGAACAACATGACATATGACATACTATGTAAGAGGTTAGCTACTAGCAGAGCTTGGGAAATCTCGAGAACAAAGGATTATGGTCTCGACAGAGATATTCATACGCACCCATCATGATAAGCATTGTACCAACTAGTCAGTGCTGTATTGCTCTGGTCAATATATGTATTGAAGCCACGGGAAACCTTTCTCACCCGCAATCTTTGGACCGGGAATCTTGGCCAGTGGACTGAAGTATAAGCGATAGATCGCGAGACCCGAGATGTATAAAAGAGCTACCAATGCCACAACCAGTAGCGGCGGAACATTAGTTATTAGCTTTAGGCCGTTGTCTAGGGCCATTTTAGCGTATAGAATTCTGGAGCTCGGGTAGATTGACACTAGGTTCACGATTGTCGAGGTTGCAGTGATACATAATGATAGGAAAATGTGTAATAGAGAACAGGACTTCCCATCCCTTTAAACTAGAAATACAATATACTCGGTTCAAAAGAGCAATCCCTTGCATAGCCAATCAAGTACTAGGTGAACAGGGTCATACGAGTTTGGTTTGATTAGAAATCACATAATTCTGTGCCGTTTTAAATACAAAGCTGCCCAGGTTTGCTCCATGCCTCTTGCAAGAGTGCAGCCAGCTAAGGAACTTGGCACCTTTTCATCTCGCCAGCTCGCCCAATTGAACTGAGCTCACACTCAGCACCTAGCAAAATCTACAGTATAGTTAGGATGAATCGTTTCTGATTGGAAGTCTCCGAGACATAAGGATTCGTGGATTAATCAAGTTCAAAAGGGTGTTACACGAGCGAAGTACCAAACGGCCGGGAAAGATGATTAACCAGATACGGAGTGTGGCAGGCAAATTCCGTGATGCTGCCGGGTACGTACGTACATACATATGTATCCCACGGACCTCTGCAAGCACGCAGCTATTTGTCGTTTTAATAACCCCTTAATCATCACCTGTTGAAGCTCCTTCAAAGGCTAAGACACTAAACTTGAATTTGGTAGTCATCTCGTACACCTAAGTATATGAAAAGAGCGGGATAAACACTCTTAGGCTGTACTATATAAGGATCCCCGCCGGAACGGCGCAGTTTTATGGAAACTGGAAGGTCGAAGCTGAAAAGGATCTCGTCCATCTCCAGTTAGGCATTTTAACTAGGAGGCAGGCAGGTATGCACCTGATCTTTGCTACTGAGTTCCGCGATAGGCTTTATCGTAGCCAATATTTGACCAGTGTAGATTCAACATTGACAAGAGATCGTGTCCATAGATCTTGCATTGAGTACAACCTTAAGCAACATGCTGGCTCGCTGTGTCTTTGCTTTCAATGTGAGGAAGAGTAGGGGCGCCTTGGCTTGCCGATATATTTAGTCCAGAGAGGTTGGCGGCAGCCTGCCAGCTTGAGTCGGATAGACTACTTCTCATCGTTGTTGGTCATGCGAGGTCCTCTAGGCTTATCTCTGTTTGTTACATTGGCCGAGGTCCTTGTGATTATATCATCATTGTCGATTTCATATGACCAAGCCGGGCGACGGCTGTATTTTCTGGCTTTGCCTGCGACGATGGGATCACGATAGGATGTACGAAGCAGGTTTCCGCGGCATCTAGTTAGAGATTTGCTTGACGCTGCTAGCCGATCCAAAACCGTATGGTTTCGTTCCTCTCAGGCACATCGCTCAATTTAGACCCTAGGAGAGACTTTGAATGAATCTAGAAATCCAATCTAGATGAGCGTTGTATCAGGGCTAGTGGCTAACAGGTTGAATGTTAGAAGCAAGTTGGTGAGGCGTATGGGTTCTTGGAGAAGATACTCTTTCTGAAATGACGTTACGCGAATTATGTTCAATTGTAGAACTGTTTACCATTTCGCATAGATATAGGCATATACTACGCAAGACTAGCTTCTTCCATTGTCCCAGATTGACTCACATCAGACCTGTGATGTAGCCATTGTATGGCCATAAATAGACTCAAGCGTTTGTGAGACCAACGAATGACCTGAAAGCTGGTCGGTGCTTTAGATACGTAGTCTGAAAGGGAGAAGCACTTCGATAGAAATGTACCGTTTAATTGTATGAGAAGACAGGATACCAAGGTATTCCTTGAAATGGAGGTAGAACTGAAACTTGGGACTACCAGAGCACGTTCCTCGAGAGGCTGAATATGGACGTGAATATATGAGCGAATTAAGGAACGGACCTGACGGATAACGCCTCATCTATATCTTATTATAGCATAACAGTGAATACCTCAATTACACTAGGGTCATAGCATAACTTGATATAACAATGTCGGTCTACAACACAAGGTGGTACTTGAGACAAAATCTAGGTGAAAATGAATGTAGGTTTCTCTTGACATGTACGTGAGGGAGCTTGCTTTGTGATACTTATAGCATTGTATCTTCGGTCCTCTACACTGTTGTGTACGTGTATATACATACTTACAGTAAAGCCGGATCATGGTTCCGGATGATTCTGTCGATGTTGAGCAGATTCATGAGGCCCTAGATCGGCATTTGACGGAAGAGAATGCATTGGAAGGGAGGTCTTTTTATCTCTCATATCGGAAACGCCGCTCCTGCGAGGTTTATCAAAGCTACCTAGCTTAAACGAATCGACGGTGTGCAAAAGGTCAGAAGCGGTGCGACTAGGTGCGACTAGCCCCGACAGAGCCGGCGTATACCCAGATAGGGATTTCTCCACCCCTGCCACCAATTTTCAGCGATTGTCCTTGATGCACCAACAGACCTAGTTAGACTGTGAGATTAATGGGTGCGCCAGGCTTTCAAGCTCCGACTATCAAATCCGAGCCGGCCTTTTCCCTCTGGCTCGCGCGCCTCGTTCCTGGATTCAGTGGTTGGCTGGTTGGTTGAATGCACCTAGTGCTATCCAAAACCATCTAGCTGAGCCTGGGGCTCTGAGAAGGATGCGATACGTCATATGGCTTGTTTATTATAAGCTTTGCTGCACCTGTACGATTCGCAAACTCTTGGCTGATGTAAAAGCTGTAAGTGCACACATACATGTACATACCTCAGTAATAATTCACTCAGGGTGTCACCTACAAATATATTGTCTTCCTGTTCCTTTTTGTCAGTGCTTGTCCGCAAGTATTAGACTTTCTGATGAAAGAAACGTTTCTCCCTCGGAAAGTGGGTTTTCCTGAAGGTACATGTACCTAGCTCATTACGCTAAGATGTTGTTGGTAAAGAAGGTATTCCTAGTGCGGTTGTCACCAAAGCAGTTAGCAACAGCCGACGTCCAGGCGCTTTTATTACGGTAGATACGCAACAGCGCTTGGGCCACCTACAATCCTGACATCACCCGCCAGGGCCACCACTGCACATAAACAACAAATCCTAGGCGTATCCACAACTCTCGATGGAATTTCTCCATCTGCAATTCTAATTCCTAAATCCTGCCATTGGTTGCCTACTACAGTCTAGAGAAGCTCTCGCTCACATTGGAACCTGAAGCCACTTCGGCATTCCCATCCAACCTTGGAGTCGGCTTCCATCAAACTCTACCAGTACAGTAGTAGTAGTTGGTAGGTGAACGTCTCTCTCTTTCCCAGTCCACGT
The DNA here is from genome assembly GCA_022497155.1 of Whalleya microplaca. Lineage (NCBI taxonomy): Eukaryota > Fungi > Ascomycota > Sordariomycetes > Xylariales > Xylariaceae > Whalleya > Whalleya microplaca. Next base: position 577,265 of record MU385723.1, read on the forward strand.
CGAGATATAGATCTTCCACCGCTCGCCTGAGCTCGGATTCTCGCGATTCTAATCGTCGTCGCATTCCCCATTGTCGATCGCATGTTCCCCTGCCCGAGTTGCGGTATTACATATCCACTTATGGATCCGATGACCCCAGCTACCTAACAAAATCGCGCAGAATTGTGCAGGCCTACCGAGCTCCCGCACTGGCCAAGCTTTTTGTTTCCTTCTTAACCCATCGCTTGAGCTCTAAAACCCGGACATTCATATTATTTCCTTCACGCCCCGATCCTTCCTGACTTTTTACTTCCTCTCCTCTCCTCTCTTCAACTCACTTGCCCCTGTGAATTCTACCCTCGAATCGACCCAAGGGCCTGTGTTGTTCGCAGTTCAAGCTTCTCTGACCATCATCAATCATAACAGTCCATAACAGTCCAGCTCCACTGAAGTGATCGAGTCAACCAACCTGTGCTCCACATAAACACCTACCAAAACACCCATTCCTCAGATCGCGTGAGAGGTAAGCCGCATCTCTTGTCAATTGGACCTCTCGAGCGCCCGGCAACATCAATTCCTACGTATCTGCCTCGCCATGTCTATTTTGCTATCGTCTTGTGCTCGGGAATGCTAGTAGTGGCAAATTCGCTCAGTGTGGCACCGAGGGCTTTCGGATTGTCGGATGCGTCTTTTTCTTGATAAACTTTCATGTGGCATATAGATCGTGAAAGGCGAGGCAGATACTCGGCGTCAATTGGCCTACACTCGACTTCTCTTTGCGTTTGTTGTATTTTCGACAATCGAGAAACGCTAATTATTCCCCACAGATTGTCGCTATGCCCGCTATCAACAACGCCTTGGTCGCTCGCGCAAGCGATAACATGAGCCACATTGTGCGCCGTGAAAACTGGGCTGTATGTCTACCGAATTCCTTTGTTTATTACGTTATATTCCCTATTTGACGCTCTGATGATGTTTTTATCATCCGAACTATGTACTTTGGGGGTGAAGATGCTAATACCTTGCAGCAACAAGAGGCCGGTGTCGTCGTCGTCTTTTGTATCGTCTTCACCGTCGGTGTTGGTTTGATTGCTCTGTGGATCTCTAAGGCCGTCGCGAAGAGAAAGGCCAAGAAGGCTTCCCTCCCTCAATAAACAACGACGAAGTAATGATGGATGGACGTTTTGAAGGGAAGCTATGGACGACGGCGGAATGATATGATCAGTAACGTGTTTCCTACGTCTCGATTCGACACGCATTTAACCTTTTTCGGATATGTGTTACCTTTGGTCTGTCATGTTCCGACGCGAGATTGAGATGGGTGCGGGAACTACTGAGGATGGTGGTCTAAGAATATCAGCTATGTTTCGCGTTAATACGCTTAACTTGATACCTGGGAAAGCTCTTGCCAAAGGGTGCTTATCTCAATTAAATCCCAAATACTTTGGTTTAATTCTCTCTAATACCAATGACTTACAATCAGTTACGTGCAGGCGTTCGCTATGACCACAAAGTGCTGTCTTATGTACTACGTATTCGTCGATTGAGTACCTAGGTACCTAATTGCTCGTGTGCTCCAACCATCCCATCGTTGGTGTCAAAGTCAAGTGACTCGACTCCCTAAACGTAATGCCACTTGCAATTTGGATCAGGGTCATGACGATCATCAATCATTAGTCTTGAACAGTGTACCAGACTTCAGTAGAGCTCCATTTTCTCCAGGTGGATTAATCCATTTGCTGGCTGTAGTCTGTCGTTAGTATAACCCCCTATATTACATCGAAGTCGGCAAAAGGTGAAAAGATGAGTGCTACTTACCGGCGAGAACTGTCTCAACTCGACCCCAGCCGTCCTGAAGACCTGCGCCGCCTCCCCATCCATACTATACCCCTGATTATACACGACCTCGCCGATGCCGACCTGCACGATCTTGATGCTGCACGTCAGACACGGACACGTATTGCAGTACAGCACGCTGCCCTCGCGGATCCTCTCCCTCCCGGCCTCGAGCAGCGCGTTCTCCTCCGCGTGCAGACACAGACAGGTCGCGAGCGCGGCGCCGCTCGTCGAGTCGCCCGAGTTGCAGCGCGGGCACCCGCCCTCGCCGCAGTTGCGCAGGTGGCGCGGCGTGCCGTTGTACCCCGTGCTGACGACGTGGTGGCGCGCGTCCACCAGCACGCAGCCCACGGCCCGCTTCATGCAGTTGCAGCGCTGCGCCGCCAGCGACGCCAGCGACATGAAGTAGCTGTCCCAGCTCGGCCGCAGGCGGTCCGGGTTCGTCAGGTCGAGCTTGCCGAGAGAGGCGTACAGGTGCGCGAGCGAGGTGGACGTGTTGAGGAGTCGGATCGTGGCCCGCGACATCACGGGGAGTGCTCCGGAGGTGGGCGAGTAGAGGTGCGCGTCGGAGGCTGAGACGAAGGATTCTAGGCTGATGGGTTCGGTGCTGCTGCTGCTGTTGGTGCTGGTCGCTTGGCTGGCCCGACGTTCCTGGTAGCGCCGCCAGCGCATGGTGACGGGGGAGTCGACGCTGATGAGGATGAAGAAGGGCCGCCGGCTGAGGGTGTTGAGCACGTCCTCATCGTGGATATCTGTTGTTACCCAGCGCCACTGCCAGTGCTTCGTCACGAAGTTGAGGAGAGCCGTTGCTGTTGGGAAGACATGAGAACTTGCTGCTGCTGGCTTCAGATGTACAGATAGACTTTGAGTGTGGCTCTCTGGTACCGCTGAGGCACTTGTACTTGGCTCAGTCTTGGGTATGTCTGATGTAGCGCCGTGTTCTAGTGGTGTGCGCTCAATATGCAATTTCTTGAAGCCGTGGTGGTCTATCAGATATTGAGCTACTGTGCTCTTACCGGCGCATTTTGCTGTAAATCCGTGTAAGTGTAAGTGTAAGTGGAACTAGGGTTTATTTGATATATGAGAGATATATGAGAGAAAGGAAAAAATAATGTTGGGCAGCCTTGGGAACCTTACCACCACAAATTCCAATAAGCATCTTCAGGTATCTGTTGGTTTTCTGTATTTATTTTATATAGCCCAATCATGAATCATTATGATCCCGATCAGACCATTTCTCTGTTACATGTGAAGAGCCGATGTACGGTACACTACTTTCGACGCGTCGCGTAGAAATGACCTAGATGGTGAACCGGTGATTAACCAATACATGTAACATAGGACGTTGGTGCCCCTCTTTGCCCTCGTGCTACTGTATGTATGTACCCTAGTTAGGTACCTACAGGGCTGCCTTAGGTAGGTACTCACCTTAGGTATAGTGGAGGGGTTGGGGGCTGCAGGCTGCAGGCGTTTTCCAGCTGCCCCTGGGACCTCCCAGCCAACCCGCCCTTGGCGCAGGTGTCCTTGGCAGACAGACTGGATGGACATCAGGTCACGTCAGCGGTGATGTCGGACTGTCGGAGTTTGTACATACAGGATGTACATACAGGATGTACATACAGGATGTACAGAATAGCACAGACTGGAGCTGCAAGTGTTCGCATGAGCGCGTCCCGTCCCCTCTTCCGCACCAGTGGTACCTAACACCCCATCTTCGAGGTACCTCTTGTACCTCCCGACGGTCACGGATGATTCACAAGCTCACGATTCGAGGGCATGTGACCCTTACTTGATTACATCTTACAACAGGCAGAGCTTGGCCTATGCTTGCCCTTTATATATTGTGTATGCCTACACAATCGTCACTGCTCAAGTGCCATGAAATCTGTCTTGCCTGACTAGACTACCAAACGTTGAACCACCTAACAATCCCATTCATTCCAACCCACAAACAAAACGCCGCCCCGCTCTCACGATCCTCGCAGCCGAACTGCCCCTCCTTCTGCCTGCCTACACTTATCGAACATCGCCCGAACTGCCCCGTCTTGCCAAAATACTCGTATATTTCGGTGTCGTAGTGAACTCAGCTTTGATTGGGGTTGTTTCATTGCCATAAGTCCACAGTAGACAGTGCCGTTTGCGGCATACTGCGGCATATTGCGACTACATCCTCAATAATCACCAGTCTCATCCGCGATTTACATACGTCTAGCACGTTGTGCTAGCTTACACGAAGTCGAAAATGGCCGCACTTAAGTTCGCACCATTCCAATCCGAGATCGAGTTGCCTTTCTACTCAGCCTTATTCGCGCTCAAACTGGAACATGATAAGCTCAGTGATTCGGCACGGCCGGTTATAGGGCTCTACGGGCCTCGTCCGGGCACAGCGCCAGATGACAGCGTGAGGATGCAGGTGTTGGCCAGCGCGTTGACTAGTAAGCAGTGAGTGGCTTTTCTGCTTGTATGACATTGTGTAGAGCTGTCTGTGTGCCCCTGTGCTAATAATGGGGGCGGAAGCGTGCCACAGAACGGCATACGGGCCGAGGGCATCATTAGAAACACAAATACCTTGGACGCTTTTAAGCAGGTAGACAAAACCCAGATGATTCACAATGCTGCTCGACAGGTTCGTATTTCTCTAGAGATCCTACCATTCACACTGAAGTGGTGCTGATTCACTATGTTCAGATTTGGGATGCCATCAAGGATGGTACCATCTACTCTGTTCCATCGCTACTCTCACATTACATCATCCTCTCTTATGCAGATCTCAAAAAATACCGGATGACCTACTGGTTCGGCTTCCCGACTCTTCATTCTGACCCGCAATGGAAGCGCGTAGGCGATATTGGACATTTTACTTCAGAGGAGAGCACTGCGTTGGTGGACCGCGTAGGAACTTGGCGATACACGGTAGATCCCAGAGAACATGGCTTTTTTCTTGCGAAGAAAATTCGGCATAGGAGGACACCGAGTACCCAGTCTCCACTTGAGACTCCCACCGAAGATATCGGATATAGATGGGAGGTTGGCTCACTCCGCGACTTCGAGAACGGATTCTTTAGGGGTGTGCCCCAGGATGATAAATACGTGGCCTTCGCGGACCCGTCTACATATAAAGAGCACCCGGCCTGGCCACTCAGGAATTTGCTTATCCTGATTAGACAGCGCTATCACCTCACCAAAGTTCAGATTCTGTGTTATCGAGACATACAACCACGCAGGCACGAGGCCCGTAGCATTGTCCTGCCCCTTGCTATGGACCCTGTGGAGAATATTGAGACGGCTGAGATGCCAAAGGCTACTGGTTGGGAACGTAACCCGGCCGGCAAACTTCTGGCGAGGTCCGTCAGCCTGGCCGAATCAATGGACCCTTCTCGGCTGGCAGATCAGTCGGTGGATCTCAACCTGAAGCTAATGAAGTGGCGGATCTCACCGAACCTGAATCTCGATATAATTAAGAACACTAAGTGCCTTCTCCTGGGGGCCGGTACACTTGGTAGTTATATCTCAAGAAATCTTATGGGATGGGGCGTGCGGAAGATTACATTCGTCGACTATGGGGCCGTATCCTTTTCTAACCCAGTAAGACAGCCACTCTTCACATACAATGACTGTTTGAAGGGGGGAGCTCCAAAGGCCACCCGGGCCGCAGAGGTGCTCAAGGAAATATATCCGGGTGTAGTAAGCGAGGGCCATGTGCTTTCAGTTCCGATGCTCGGCCATCCTATAGTAGGAAAATCGAAAGGCGACTTTGAGAAACTCAAGTCTCTGATCGATGAACACGATGCAATATTCCTCCTGATGGACAGCCGAGAATCTAGATGGCTTCCTACCGTGATGGGCAAAGCGGCGGGCAAGATTGTCATGAATGCCGCTCTCGGTTTTGATACCTATGTGGTAATGCGGCATGGTGCAGAGCCCTTGGATGGTGGCGAGGACACATTAGGCTGCTATTTCTGTAATGACGTAGTTGCACCTGGCGATGTAAGTGGATGACCAAAGGTGCTGCATATCCTTACTAATACTGGTCATTAGTCCCAGAAAGATCTGACTCTCGACCAGCAGTGTACGGTCACGCGACCTGGCATTGCTGCTATCGCATCCGCCCTGCTTGTCGAGCTCCTGACAAGTCTCTTACAGCATCCCCTAGGCCACCATGCTCCGGCTCCCGCAACTAGTACTTCGTCAGGCACCTTCCAGAGTAGGCCCGAAGATGAACAGGCTCTTGGCATTATTCCACACCAGATTCGTGGGTTCTTGAACAAGTTCCAGAATCTCATCATTAAAGGCCAATCGTACCCATCTTGCAGTGCCTGTAGCAAACCAATCTTATCAGCGTACAGGAATGATGGGTGGGACTTCGTGAAGCGTGCCCTTGAGGACAAAGACTACGTCGCTGAACTCAGTGGTCTGGCTGAAGTTCAGAGGAAGGCTGAGGCTATGGCTGGCGAAGTTGAGTGGGAAGAAGATGAGGGCGACAACGACGGTGACGATGAAGGAGTTCTCCTATAGCACCTCCTCCTTCGAAATCACCATGATCGCCTCGGTCGCCTCAGGAAAACACGCACGGAATGTTTCAAGTTCTGGAAGCGGCCTCGATGGTCCAAAGTAAAATGGAGTGGGTGGTCATATGGGTGGCCGTCGCCAAACTATTCACCCGAGTCCTCAATGAGTATGCCACCGCTCACGACACTAAACATTAGTACTGCTTTGCCTGGAGAAGTGGAAACGTTTGGTCCCAGACAACTACATTTACGTGAGAACTCAGAGGCGACGGTAGATACTATTGTTTCCTTCAGAGAGATTCTGAAGCAAGGACCGCCTTGAATGGATGGACGGGTCGTTGCATAGTATGTTTATGTGGGACCGTCGCTACACACCAACATATATGGCTCGCTCGGTGCTAGAGAAATGGGTAGGAGGTTTGGGTTGGGAAGGCTGGTGTTCGGGGTCCTGGGCTATAGATACAAGGGAGTACAAAGCGCGTTGCTTGCATAGGTTGGAAGACTCTCTCGGGCTCAAGAAGACAGGCAGAATACAATAGAGATGTCTAGCAGACGACGTTTGAGTCGAGCGACTTGTGTACTACTATGCAAATGTGGAAAGCTCTTACAAATGTAAAGAGCATTTGCAGGTCTAGAGCCCCAGGACACCTCAGTTGCATGCTTTTTACTGAACCAGATAGCGGAACAAGATACAACCATGTGTCTCCAAGGAGTCTAAGAACACTATATGCCTGAGTAGTCGGGATCACGTTTGATACTATAGAGATTAGTCTTACGAATTGCAGGGTCATCGGATGAGTATACGTACGAATCAACGCCAGTTATCTCGACGAGATATCCCCTTTTCTGACATTGATCCTCGTAATTCCTGTTCTGGGCCCAGAAAACACTTGACTAGATATGCCGAATGAGTACGCCGTTTGCCTCTTAAAATCTGCGAAGGTTGCTGGTTCACTGGGAAGGTCCCTGGCCCGGTTGAGCATCTGGAGATCAGAGTTCAGTCCACGGAACTTACCTGCTCACTGAGCAGCACACATGTGCATCGGAATGGTGGTCTGCATCCTTGTATAATGCCTGTATGATGCCTGTATAATGTCCTTTAGAATGCCCTACATGATCCGTGGAGGTTGTCCGCTGATAACCTAGAGGGAGGTTAGTATAATATAGTAATCCTGAGGACTGCAGCGTTTTACCTATTGAGTCGTTCTCACCTGTCAAGCCTCAGGGTGTCCTTGGCTTCGCCCTCCCCCCTCCACGTGGGCGGCATACCAGTCTTGAATCAGTCAAACACCACCATCTCTGCTGCAGTTAGCAGTCTGGACTCAGCCTAGTATCGACCTAACTAAGATATAGTAAGGATTCGTCACCACCTATAGAGCGGCTTGAGGAAGCGGAAGTCCGCTTCGACTTGTCAATATCAGTGCCGTTAGCCTGCCGTTGCCGGCCGTTGCGGCTGTCGAGTCAGGCGAACGCTACCATAATGCCCAGACCTATGTTGATAAGGAGGAAACATTTAGCGAGGCGGTTAAAGCTATAGGAGCTGGAATCGCTGGTATGTTAAGCTGAAACAAGAGTACGCATAGCTACTGCGAAGAGCTACCCAGAGTCATTTCCGTCCTCCATGCTGAGATTACAGGTCGCCCCTATCTATTACTTTGAAACGATGGCCCCGATGTATCCGATCTATCCCATCCATGATCGCGATCTAGTTTGCATACTACCCCGCGAGTCGGAAGGCCTCGATGTCGACTAGCTTAGCGCTGGATTACCGTAGAGCAAGGGAAATGGCTGCTAGAGCAGCTAGCAGTAGATTAAGCTTTTCTCCTTAACGCTGGAATATATAAGTTTCGATTCTCTCGGGTCTGTGGGGGACATGATAGCTTATTCTTTTTGCCAACTTAATCCACTCTCTTGTTCAGACATTTATTATAACTTCACAACGTTCTCTCGTGAACTTATCACTCACCTACGACTTGCTGGTTCAGGTCGTTTATTATCACTATTCACTACCCATACTTATTATTCTCACCCTACCAATTTAATACCTCACTCACTATGAAGACTGACGGTATGAGACCAAGCTTCGACGAGCTCGAGTGCGCGGCATGTGATGTTATCCAGATCGTGAAGCAGACGCAGGAGCTCAAGCACTGCAGACTGTCGGTGATTGGTGGGCTAGCATTGCAACATTACCTCCCGAAGTACCGCCCTACAGACGTAAGTTGACCTCAAGATATACTATATATAACAATAAATCTCTAATATGTTCCAAAGAACATCAACTTCATCACTAATATCTCAACGTCCCCGAGCTTAATAAAGAAGAGACTGCTTGAAAAGCCAAACTCTCCGTTTTTCCAGCGTTCGCAGGTGCTTTTCTACAAAGGCGAAGATGGAACGGAACTCCAAGTGGATATCAGTCCAGAATGGCTTGTAAGCTCACTTATATGCTTGATGGGCAATTTGGATATACACTTACACAGACACAGTCTCCCTATCTTCCCGAGTCAGCCACCAATGTCCGGGACATACCACAGGGAAAGATCCCCTACATCTCCCTGACCGATCTCATCGTCTTCAAGCTCGACTCCGCCGGCCTCCGCTCGAGTCCCGTCAAGAAAGAGCGCGACGCCCGCGACGCCGCGGCCCTCGTGGAGCACTACCGCGGGTCGATCTCGCTCTCTCCGAAGCAAGAAGAGGTAGCCGAGGAGGCGCTCTGCGACGTCGCCAAGGTCGGCACGAAGGAGAAGCACTGGTGGGAGCGGCACCTGCGGCTGGGCAGCTCGGCCGGCGCGTCGAGCTCTGGCTCCGTCGACGACAGCGTGATCCCCACCAGGCCGACCAAGGGCAGCGGCAACCGCCCGCACTCGAACTCCGACTCCGTGTACGACGGCCTGTACCGCGGCAGCGGCACGACCAAGGACTCCAACACGGCCTGGTTCTACGAGCGCCTGGACCGCGCCCACCTGCGCCGCTTCACCGCCATGCGCCGCACGCGCGGCGCCGCCGGCACCATGACCAAGCCCAAGACCACGCACGCCAGCTTCTTCCGCCACAGCAACAACAGCAGCTCCGTCAGCGTCAGCGTCGACTCGAGTCACGGCCGCGACTGCAACGGCCAGTACTACCACCTGGAGCCGCAGTGCGGCTCGTGGTCGTCCGCCGCCGGCGACAAGAAGGGTCCCACGGCGACCGTCGTCGAGCGCGCGAACCCCGCGACCAGGAAGAGGCGCGTCAAGTTCTTGGGCGTCGTATAAGTGAGCGGCCTTGACGGTCGCCATTATAGGCGTTTATACTCCAGCATGCTTGCGTGCTGCTTCTTTCTGGGTTGGGTCTTGGCGCTATTTTGACTTTGGGACCGTTACGACATAATGATCATACGGGCTGGGGGGGGGGGGGGAATGATGATGAATATCCTTCTCCTAGACACTCGCTTTTTAGGTAATGCTCACGGCAGCATCCGCCACTTGTAATCGTAGGATATACCCAGAAATTGTAAGATATCGTATTCGTTGGTCTCAATTAGTTTTCATGATAATAAAATAAAAATTAAAACACCATCTTTAAACTTCAGGCCGTCCAGTCTTTACTAGAACCGTAACAAAATGACCCGCTGAGTATCAATCTATACCTGTTCCGTATCATTTCTCTCCATTGAAACAACATGGTCATTCATGGTCCGATTGCCTAGCAATTGATATATTTTCACTAACAAGATATAAGTTATGCCGCGAGGCTGCAATGTCCCTCTATTTCACAAAAGGCAAGAGAATAACTAGGAGGTTGTCAAATCAAGCTTGTCCGACGAGATACCCGATGCCTTGTGTCGCATAATATGTAAGACCGATAGCCTCAATTACAATGTCACATGTAAACAGTTGCCTTTTTCAGGCCAAAACATCTTGTCAATGATTGAGAAATTGTTGATAACATTTAATGATAAGAAGGCAGTTGTCTTCAGGTTTTCGTACGTATGTACACAAGCGTCTATAGCTGTCGTCACAGTTATCGTGGGTAAGACCCCTAAATCCGCCATGCTGCATCTAAGCCCAGTGGGGTCAGTAGGGACATTAGTGGCCGGCCCGTGACGGGTCTCAGGTGCTTCCAGTGGTGGAGGAGATGAAGATCAGCTGCATGGCTGTGATCTCTAATAAACTTGCTTACATGAACACATAACCTGTGACATTTTCTCACTCTTTCAACATCAGGTCCTATCTTTCTATCGAACTAGATCAAGCCCGAGTATTATTGTTTCTGGTATAGCATTGATATTGTTTTTGGATCTGAAAGAATACCCCCTTTCGGCTAAGCTGCAGCAGAAATTGCTCTGCCCCCGCATCTTCCGATCTCTTGAAGAGATCGAGCCCGGAAATCCGGGGAAGCTAGAAAAGAAAGACACAGAACGTCTCACCCTCTGTGTCTCACCTCCTCCATCACGTGGCTTTCTAAGACAGTTTTCTTTGGGCCGTTTTCGGAGGGTCATCAATTCTCTGCTGTTTAAAGATAAAAAAACAAAAATTGAAAAAGGCAGACGTATTGATACGTCTGATCCCCAAGCTTGTTTTCTAGGAGAAGCTTTGAGGCTGCGAATAGAATAGCTTGCTTAGTAACGCTAGATGGGTAGTTGAAGTACGCGGCCCTCGATCCCCACATCCTCTCTCGATGGAGTTCCTGTCATCCAGATTTCGGCGCCAAGAGTCCGTCCACGACTACGTCGGCGTCTTGGTACCCCTCGAGCAGGCGCACTTGCACAGCCATTCAGCCCGGACCGGAAAATGCGAGTTCGAGGAGCGGAGAGCTAGTCACGATGCTGATGATGAAGATGTTGATGAGGCAAGAGGGTCGCAGGCGGCCAAGGATAGCGACAATGAGGACACTGGTATGCTACAGATGAGTGCTGCTGAGTATACTATTGAGGGGTTGAGGAGAGAGGTGCGCAAAGGTGAACGTGGAAGACAATGCTCGGAGTATGAGTGTGAGTTTTGCTCGATGATTTAGAAGGGAGAAAGTAGTGTTGATGAGTGGTGTAGTGAAGTCCAAGCTCATCAATAAGGCCATTCAAGACATCGGCATGGGGCGGTATAATTGGCAGTTATTTGTTCTATGTGGTTTTGGATGGTATGCGGATAAGTAAGTTCATCCCCTCAGATCCCAAATCTTGGAGTATCTTTACTAAGTGTTCTGATAGCCTTTGGATGCAAGTGGGTACTCTTTTGCTAACGTTGCTAATTCTCCGAATGCCCTGGAACTCTGTCTCACATAATTCATAGGGAGTTTCGTTGACCCTTCCTTCTCTGTCCGAGGAATTTGGTGTCTCGGAAAAACAGGTCAGGTACACCACAAGTTCTCTATACGTCGGCTTATGTGTAGGGAGTTTCTTCTGGGGACTGGGTGCGGACATCATGGGCAGACGAATTGCCTTCAACCTGACTCTACTAATCACAAGCATCTTTGGAATCTGGGCGGCGTACGCACCAAGTTGGCCGGCTGTCTGCATCCTATTTGCTCTCATGGGGACTGGTGTTGGTGGGAACCTACCGGTTGATGGAGCTTTATTTCTTGAATTCCTGCCAGATGCTTCAAGCGCGTTGTTGACTTTACTGTCTGTCTGGTGGCCCATCGGACAGCTAGTCTCATCTCTCTTTGCCTGGTTTTTCATCACCAAGTGGCCAGTCAACGAGGGTTGGCGTCATTTTGTCCTGGCTATTGGCATAGTCACCTTCGTCATGTTCCTCATCCGTTTCAGTACCTTTCACCTATTTGAATCGCCCAAGTATCTCCTCTCCCAAGGCCGTCAATCTGAAGCAGTGGCCGTTGTCCATGGCGTGGCCTTTCGAAACAACAGGAAAACCTGGCTCACGGAGGAGATCCTAGATGCTGTTGTAGATAGCGAGAGCACGGAACGAATACCGGCAAGCCTCTCCACTACTCATGTCCTTAAGCAAAACCTCACGTCCTTGTCTCTTGGCCACATAAAGCCCCTTTTCAAAACTCGAACACTCAAAATCACAACACTCCTAATCTGGTTCTGCTGGAGCACCATCGGCCTGGGTTACCCGCTCTTCAACGCGTTTCTTCCGCAATATCTCTCACATGGTGGCTCAGAAGTGTCAGCTTCTACCACCCCAGCAGAAACGTACCGCAACTACGCCATAATATCCGTGGTGGGCGTACCGGGAAGTCTACTCGCCGCGTATACTGTCGATCACGACTCGCCGTTCCTCGGCCGGAAGGGGACACTAGCCATCTCCACGCTCGTATCAGCCGTGTTCCTATTCCTGTTCGCCACCTTCGGCACGACGCCCAACTCGCAGCTATTCTTCACCTGCGTCGAGGCCTTCTGCCAGAATATCATGTACGGCGTCTTGTACGCCTTCACGCCCGAGGTGTTCCCCGCACCGGTCAGAGGTGCCGGAACGGGCGTAGCTAGCTTTCTGAACCGCAGCACGGGCCTGGTTGCGCCGATTCTGGCGGCCAATGTACCGGGGGATGGTACCAAGACGCCGATATATATGTCAGCCGTACTGATCATGGCAGCTTTTGTGGGAATGGTGTTGATTCCTATCGAGACGAGAGGGAGGCAGAGACTGTAGGTGCCATCCCTTGGGCTTCCACAAGACAGGCGCTTATTAGTGATACAATAAGCATAATATACTCGGTGTCAATACCTATGCAATTGGTGGTTATAGCACATAGCTCAGATCTAATCGTAGTACATCAACATGGAACAAAAGTGATCATTCAGTATGCTTCGCAGTAGTAGTTTACAACTAGTAATTGCGTTTACATAGTTCTATGAGACGCGGAATCTAGGTAACAGTTCATCTATTCCCCTTCGCTCCAGCCGGTGCATCGAGCCGTCGTTTCTGAAACGATCTCCCCAACGCATCCCTCACCATGGGATCAGCGCGAATGGTGTTCTGCACAAGCCATTCCTTGACCTTGGTGTACATCCCCTTGATCATCTCGGGGTCCCCGGCAAACGGCGCCATCTCCAGCTCCATGAGGCGCACGACATCCGCATCCATGCTCTGGGCCGTCTGCTCCAGCCTTTCCAGGCTCTGCCTCAACACCTTCTCCGAGGCCTCCTGGGGCTTCAAGCCCTGCTGCTCAGGCGGCAGCAGGAGGGGCCCGATCTGCGAGAACGCGACGTACAGCGTGATGCTCAGCTGTCTCGCGAGGCTGATGGCCTGGAAGGGCAGGTAGGGGGCGTGGGCGGTGAAGCGGGCGAGCAGGGGGTTGACGGCGGCGTCGAGGAAGCGCGGGAAGGCGGCGCGCGTGACCGTGTGCACCTCGAACACGCACAGCACGACCAGCGTCAGCCAGCGCCAGTAGCGGCCCCAGTCCAGGTAGCCGAACAGGCCCAGCACGTACATGGCGACGGCGGCGACGCCGTAGTACGGCAGCAGGGCCTGCACGCCGCGCGACACGTAGTCGCGCACCGTGGTGCAGTGCGCCCACCCGCCGACGTCGGGCCCGAACCGCTCGTACGCGAAGCGCGTCGCCGGGTCCGTCAGCGTGTCAGAGGCGCGCTTCAGGTGCATGAAGTAGTTGGCACCGTCGCCGTCACCGATGCCGCCGTTGGCGCCCAGCTTGTCCGGGTGGTGCAGCGCCGCCAGCCGGCGGAAGCGGCTCTTGATGTCGCGCTCCGAGGCCGCGAAGGGCACCCCCAGGTCCGCGTAGTAGTTCGACGCCCGCTGCAGCTCGTAGTCCGCCTCGTAGATCGTGTAGAGCAGGTACAGCGACACGACGAGGATGTGGATGCGCCGCCGGTGCTTCGCGTAGCGGGGTGAGTTCTTGGCGGGTTTCGGCTCGCCTGCGCGGATCGTGAGCCCGTAGTATATGGCTTGCGCCCAGCCGGTCACGAGCTGTGGGGGTGAATGCGTTAGCTACGAATATTCTTCGCTTTGTTCTATATGTGTGGAACGGGGAGAGATCGAGGAAGAGGGAGCATACGTTGGGGAGAAACGTCCATCCCAGGAGAGAGAGTATATTATTGCCAGCCATGGCGGTTGACTTGTGATATCGTATAGATTCCGTATAAGTCAAGCAAGAAGACTAAGTAACCAGCTATATCATGGCTAAGAGACTATGCATAGTCATGTGCAGATAGCGCAGAAGAAAGTAGAACAAAGATAAATGAAGGACACTTTGTGAAAAGTCGTACGTAGCCTGTTGCGTTCAACTGGTGTAGGAATTGTATGGAATACATGTACTAACTGACTAGGTATGATATAATGTTATACTTGTTAGTGGATAATCCAGGTTATTTTTAGAGTACTTTGGAGGATTGGACAGATGTGCATTTCGGACTTACATGCCAGGGTCCATGAATGATGAAAGCCTGGGGTCTGGCCACCAGCTGGCAAGCGGACCGGTCAGGCTAGAAGTGGCTGTCACTATCTGCCAGTGCCCGCCACTACTTGCCAGCTGGGCAGCCTCAGAATCACTTGGGCCGCTAGGTTACATGTTTCATAAAACATCCATGGATCCTGACTTCAACTCGACATCCTCTGAGAAGTGAGGCTTACGAAATTACAAATTACATGCGGATTGTTATACCCGAAGCTTAGTCTCTTCCCACGTTCCTGACTATATCAGCTCTTCCAAATTGCAATTATATATAATACATCGCCTTAACAACTCACTCTACTACTGACAAGAAGAAGCCTATGGATAGCTGGCATTTTATAGTGATCTATATAAATTACATTTCATATACAAAGCACTGGGCGACTCATCTATCTGCCTTGCTTGAGATTCTGACAAAGCCACTCGTAAACAAGCTCACTATCATCGGGTATTGCGGTATCGGCATCCCGGAAGATACCCCGGAAGATCCTCCGGCTGAAGAGCTCTGTTGCACCTGGGTCTCAAGCCTCCACAACTTGCTCATCCCGCCTCACCCTATCGTTCAACGAGGCTTCGACTTCGCTAGCATCCGCTCGACGTATTATAGGGCTTTGCTGTTTCGGATGGACGGAACGCATCAGCAAATGAGTAGTATCAAGTGGATTCGCCCCTGTGAAGTCAGATCATAGCCAGGCAGGCAACCATATCAACACTTTATAAGGATGGAAAGGATTGGTAGACCTCTCTCCCCGGACCTTGACTCCCTCTTTCGTTTCAGACCGCCTTAACTCCAATCACGCCAGCCATTACCAGGCCCCGGACTCCTGTCACGACCCGAGGTCCGCAACGCTATCCTCGAAGTTTCGTTGTGTACAATCGGCACAAAACCCGTTGACGATGACTTCCTCCTTGAGAAACTTGAGTGGCTTGTTGCAGGCTAGCCATGTACCGGTGTCTTTGGCTTGCTTGCACCAGCGGTCGTCCATGACTTGGTCCGTATAGATCTCGTCGCATCTTCGACACTTGTATTTATATGGCTTCTGGGAGCACATAGTCGCCGTCCTGTTTTGATCCGTTTAAGTTGAGCGAGCTTGGTGTTTAAAAAAATCAGGGCCGGTGTCGGCTTAGTCGTCTTACGACAAAAAAGACGCTGACTCAGATTCGCAGGTAAGAGTTTTACATCTGATAGAGCACAGCCAGTGAAACTTGTTCATACGCACGTAGGTGCTATTCGATTGTGACTGTGGCCGGTGGCTTAACGGCAGGCCGCAGCTAAGTAGAGCAGTTGAAATTGGTCAGTTGGTTTTGTCCAGCTTCTCCGGAGCGGTTGCATATGTAGAATCTAAAATGTGACTTGTCAACTTTGTGATTCTTAAGCTCGCAATTTCAGGAGACCCTGGATGTGTCTCGAGCCTGGCTTCATGAGTACTCTGTTATCAGGTAAGGTTTCAATCATCATGTTTGCCTGGTAACAAAACGGGGTCATCTTGGCGTAAACAGCCAGCCGACACGAGTGCGCCTTCTGATCATTTGCCTCTGTGGGCAGCGGCCTCGGATGTATTATTGAAACATCCCTGAAGCCATCGACAACAGCCTGGGGCAACGATAGGGCAAGCAGAAGCGAACAGATGTCTAATGAAGGTGTCGTTGTCGAAGGGGCTTTAAATGAAATCTCCAGGGGTCGATTGTTAGTATGAGTATAGTGTTCCAAAGACTGCTGATGTAGGCCGAAAAGCATTCAAGTCATACATCCACCAGACCGCGTTGATCTGGATATAGGGGCAACGTCATTGAAGTATGATGATGAGATGCAGGAGGGTTGTAAAGCAGGTGAGCGTCCTATTACAGAGCCGTGTTCGTAAACGGTCACCTTCCATAGCTTCACGATGCGTACGAATAGAACATGAACACTGATGCGTGGACCCTGGGAACCGGACAATAGACGTGCCGCACCAGCAGTCACCTCGCACGGTGTGATTGGTACGCGTGGCTTCAGAGTGCTATGCAGCCAATTTGGGGTCAGGTGAAACTTCTTCCCTATGTGCACACCGTAAATGGAATGTCACAATCCTGTGATTGTATCACGCATACAAAGGGGGCCTGCCTACGGAGAACACCTTGCTGAGGTAATACGAGTATTGGGCATCAAGGAGTCTACCTCGCAAGCCTCCGCCGTCGATCTCGTGAGTCTCGAAAGCGGTACGTTGATTAACGGTATAACTGCCGTCGATTTTCCTTCTCTCATCGCCAGCCTTCTCCGGATGGCCTCATTCCGAGATGACTCTCTCCTGTAGTAATGACGTCCCTGCGAGACGCGGCTTGAGGACCGAGTTACATCATAATAAATCCCATCCAGCTGAAGTTCATGCGGCGCAGGCAGATTCGATGGGTCTTGTAAAGTATTTGTATTACTTCTCTCCTCTATCGGAGCCGCCGCCAGAGTAAGTGTACTGATGCCTTTGCTCACGTTCGATTTGCTATGGCACGTAAGCTATATGAAGATCCCACATGAGTGGATCTGTGTGACACAATATTGCGAGAACATACAGCATTTCGACGGGCTTCTCTCAATGAAAAACGCGTGTAACTAGTATTTATTCTTTCAGCACGTGGCCGCAAGCTGTGCAGGAGATGCAGGCAACCCTTACGCGAACAGAACGAGAGCCATAGAGAAAGCGGCAGCGGGAGCCATGAAACTCTGATGGGCCAGATTAGTATCGAACCCGCATAACATCACGAGGCGTACCATACTCGCGGCGTAATATTCCCTTTGGGAGCCATCTTTTCCTTCCGGGGGGATGCTTCCGTGGCTATTGATAAGCTTGATGAATGTGAGTGTAAAATAGCAGGTAGAGTAGCTGAGATGTAATGAGCACAGGGAACGCGGATTGGTCGCTAAGTTTCCAGCCACTAGTCATACGATAATTTGTACCGTGTCATAAAACCATTTAATACTGTCTTTTGAGTGCTTTCTTCTCTACTTCCCACTGTGCCCGAACCACGGAGTTTATAATAATGGACATGTTTCCGAACTCCATATCAATACTCATCTTTCCCCTCTACAGAGGACATGATGCTCACAGCCTGATTTCTCCCAACATTCATATGCATGCATGAGTCAATTATTGATGCGCCCCCTTTTTGAAATAGGAAGTGCTTGTCAAGCTCACTGCTTCTTCTTCTCAACATTTGTAACCTAGAAGGATCACGAGGAGGGAATGACTGCTGGGGGATCTTCTACGCCCATTAAGTTGCAGCGCGTGCTGGGCGAATGTCTTAACCTAACGGTGTATGGCTATCCTCGAAATGCGGATCTTAGCTGAGTGTTGTCCGGACATGAGCCAAAGTCTGTTCCAACCTGCTCAAAAGTCAAGGTAAGTGGTCACATTCCGAATGACAAGTCTAGATTTCAAAATTAATCATTGGAGCACACCTGTATTCACCACCAGCTGACCCCCATCAATGCGAAAGGGTTCAATGCCCCGAGCCTTACATGTTGGTACAAAATTTCGTTGGAATTTTCAGTTATAGCAACTCCATTACCAAGAGATATTCATCCTTACTGGGAGAAAACGGCTTGGCGGCTGCTTCAATGTGCACATTAACTCGCAATATCAATACATTTGGCATACCCATCACCTTACCGTCTATTCCACGGGTACACCCTCTCGAGGTCATGCCACGCTCATTGGTGAAGCTGTATCAGCTGAGCCTTTACAGCAATGTCGTCTTGCTGGCAATTACTCACAACACATGATCCCGCGTCGGCGAGGGCACCGCCACCCCGGTTGTTGTAGTGGTAGTGGTAGTGGTAGTGGAGGACAAAGATGCAAGACTCGGGCGTAGCTAGAAGGACCTTCATGCGGAATTTGACTTACCTCCGTGATCTCCGGTGTCATCTTCGTCAAGAACACGTAGTGGCTATGGTCCTCCCGGAAGTTGTCGCATTTCGCACTTACCTTAGGATTTGACATACTGGGATGCTTGATAAGCATGCTATAGTTGCCGAGTATATCCTGATAGGCTATGCGGAAATTGATTTCCTAGTAGCCTATGCAATACTTCAGGGAATCAAGGTAAAATCTCAGATATAGGTAATAAAATATATCCCAAATCTTCATTAACTCGAGCATCTTAGCAGACAAGACCGAGCCCAGCTATAGCTTACATGGCTATTCCAGTTCACGTATCCGAACGACTGCACTCCGGGCTATTCATGCAAGAGCGGAGCGCCAGAGGTTGCCAACAAGTTCGACCTATCTGGACGGTTACTGCTAGTACGCGTCATATGCACAAAATCACTGGGTTCGCTCGACGCCGAGGTTGAAATCCCAGATAATCAGGAACAAATAAGAATGGGAGACTGTTGCGCACTTCCTCGCCGCATAGCAGGCTGCAATATAGACGATGTGCTTACGTCGAACGATCACCGCTATAGTGGCGAGCTGAAGCTCCTGCTCACCGCCGGACTACCGGCGACAAGAGCCGCAATTATGGGGAGAACGAGCTCACATGGGCCGAAGAGCACTGCTTGTCTTGTGAGAAAAGTCGAGGCCTGATAAAGAGGATTGGAAGGATCGCAAGGGATGCAGCACAGGTGGCACGATGGGCACAGTCCTACAGGCCACCCTGTGTCTTCGACGAGTATAGTCAAAGTGAATGATGTGTACAGATCGCTCAGACAAAGCACTTACAACAAGATTCACCTATCTTGAGAGGGCCCACCTGGAACTGCAGTCGAGATGTCCAACATTATGGCTCCAGCCGTTACACTGTGGCGCAATGCCACAGCCCGATGAACGACACTCGTTATTTCAACCTCGGTTACGGATGTGAAGTATTATGTATATCGCTTATCAAGGCCGGTCCAATCGCGTGTGTTCTCAGGCAGCACGCGTGGTCTCATTCCAAACCCATCCGACCTTTCAAGGCCAACACGAGGAATCATCGATATCTAATTCTTCCAATTCCTGGTCACGTACTCTCCTAGAAAACCCTTCCTGCCCTCCCAGAGCAAAAATCTTCACCGATACTTTGGAGGAGGTAGTTCTCGTATCGGTGGCGCAGCTGCTCAGCGTCGTCTTCCCAAACGCCATAATGGCGCCATATCAGCTGACGAGGCACCAGGACGACGCCAGACTATTTAATACATGACAGTGAACGCGTAGGTGAAAGGGGTCTGCACCAATGATGCAAGGGGCCGTCTCATACGTTACATCTCTAACGCAAAAGTTGTAGCAAGATTGTGCCTAAAAGCCGCTTGAGGCTCTTAGGTGTAACACCAAGACTGCAATCAATTAATATTCATTGATCAGTAGAATATTGTGATAGGGGTAGGATTGGAAAGTGACACGAGAACGAACTACGTGCCGGCCGAGAGTCCTCGACTTTCGGACCCGAACCAGTGCTCGCGATTCTAATGTGTATATGTAAGTAAGCACACCTGGTGCTTCCTGACTAATCAATATCGACCCGAGATTTTGCCTAATACTACGAATAACGCCAGTCCATGGTATTTGGTCGTCTGCTGGAAGATCGTGCCTATCATGTGTAACTTCTTCGTTTGATACGATCGTACGTATTATCAAGCTTCAAGTAGCTATGGTATAGATGTCAGTTTCAAGCTTCGTTGGGCGATGGAGGGTAATTTTTATACTGTAAAGTAAGCTGTTGTGTTCTCGTCAAGTTAAGTCTTGAGCCGGCAAGTATGGTGAATAATTCCACCAAGCACTATCTACCTTTAAAAAGGATAATTTCATTTAATGCCTCTCATTCAGGCTCATGATCATTGGGATCTTCCATCCAACCACGCCTCTCATAGTAGGCTTCCAAATAGACAAATTTATTGAAGTTTCTATCTCTAACACCGACAACTCGCTGTAGATAACTGGCGTTGCTTGTTGAGGATACATTCTGTCCAACAAGGCCATCTCCGATAAAATTTTGAGCACAAATTCAAGTTGTATGGCCAATAAGTGCTGTCCCAACCTATCGGGTCTCCTAATTTGTGACTCATCAGAATGGTGTTGAGGTCATTTGGGCCCGCACAGAACTCTCAGCCCGAGATGGCTGTGCCTGGGACAAAACAGTACCCAATTTAGGGGTATGGATATACATGAGCGTAAGACATAATATATCTTTATTCCTATTAGTGGAGGATTGATAATGTCTGTAAGGTTGGCTTTCTTGACGGGTGATTTTGGGCAGCTGTCAATTCTGGACTGCTATGTAGGAAAGCCCGTCGGGTCATATTCATTTTAAAAACAGGCTTCACAGCCACTTGGGTATTTTGTAAAAAGGGGTAAACGACAGCAGATTGGTTCGTGGTTAGCCAATAAGCAGCATTAGCAAATTCGAAGTCACTGGACAGCTAAGCCCTTCACCGTTCTAGTGGCAATAGCCTCAATATGAGTGTTTCAACTTCGCTAAAAGATATCATAGTCTAGTTCTAATCATAGACTGGATTTGAAACCTGGAACAACGTAGATTGAAAAATTGTCTCGCAGTTGAGTGTTTGCCAGTTGCTTATGCCGGCCCGTTTAGACCGCAGGCAAGATCCCCTTGATTCACGCACGCCACCTCCAATTATAAAATAATCCAGAACATGAGCAGTATATCTTGTGCCTTGGAAGTAGTTGTGGTCAGCTAGGTCCACCTCATTCATCATGGCCACCTAGCTTCCTCGAATGGCCTGGTCAGCGTTAGGCTTGTGCTCTAAGCCCAATAGCAGCTGCAGTAGCAGACATTACGACTTCGACGTCTCACTAGTATGGTAAGGTACTACCGCAGTGAGCCAAACGGAGTTGGCGGTCCTTATAAAACAAGTGTGATGTAACCTGTCCATGTAGAATGCTATGTTAGTCTAGGATCTTGGACAAGGAGATGAAGTTACCAACCTGGCATACTGATGAGATTTTCACAGCACAGAGTGGGATCCCGGTCATCTAGACCCTTAACAGACCAGCATTGGTCCTAACCGCACCTCTAACGATTCTCATTCCTAGTCAGGAGGCAGGCAGACCTTACCTCTAACTCATGAGCAATGCCCATCCACTTCTGTCAGCCACGCTTATTTCATACGACAACACGTGAGAATCCTCAATCGGTATCTTCCACTTACATTCGAACACGTGCTGGTTCAAGATCGCCCTTTACGGCCGAAGAATAACGAGGGCCTAACTGACGAACGACCGGCTGTACTTTGGGGTGACTCGACGAATTCTAGTATTAAGAAGCATTGCAATCAAAACTGTGATAGCATTGGATAGCTGTTGATATTAAGACACCATAAGCTGAACCCCGGATTTTGGTTGACATGGTTAGTAATCCAAGCGGCCACGAGGCACAGGCAGGCTCGCGCCAATAATTACCCAGAAGAGCTCAGGCTTGAACATATTCTGTTTCACATGTAAGGATCAGTAACTACTCTGTTGAATGACTTCAAGGAGTTATCAGGAGTATGATTGGGAGTCATTGGAGGGCACATGACACCAGAGTCATTGTTTAGGCGTTAATTACTCCTGAGAAACAACCCAATGGGCATATACAAGAATTCGGAGACTGACCTGCTAAATGGCCAAGGAGTGTGACGTTGAAATAAATGGCTTTCTGCAACAAAGTCATAACACGGGTGTTGTTCTGTGAATACTGCAACCCAAGGAGGCTTTCATGGTTACCAAGCTGGTAGTGCGACCCCATTCTAGAGCCACGGCATGAGCCGCTGCGCAGCCATACGTATCATATGTGATAGGTCTCGTTTTCGCTACCTGATGTACCCTATGGAGACCTCACGGAGCCTTACCTCTTTAACCAACAAGGTTGGGAGGTCATCGGGCCGTAGCAGACATGTAGTAACAGTAATGTATCCTAGTGCCTAGTGCTTGTCAATGGCCAGTTGGTGTGCCTGTTGTTGGTCGGAAGCTCGATATTTCCCGCTCCCAAAATGATCAAAGATCCATTGGCCTCTATCGAAATAATGAGGGCTACATTGTATTTTGTGAGCAGGCCAGACGCGAGATCGGATGTGACTTAAGCAAGGTTAGGTGGCTAAACCCAGAATGCATACGAAATGCATGTTGTATGAACAGAAGCAGGCTATCAGAGAAGCTTCACCCACTACATGGAGCTATTGGTGTTGGGGTCCATGCACCTGAGGCTCTTAGACCCATTATCAGAGCTGCTGCCGATATCTGCAGATCTAATCTGCGTGTACGCATATAATGCGCCGCATGGTCCCAATATGAGCGGAGATTGGGGTCTGATCAGACCGTGGGATACTACTTAGTAAATAGCATTCGGAATGAGCCATCAGTCATCAAGAATTATTCGACGGGTTCAGACATTCCATATATATAACTGAGAATGGGGTCGAAAACTAGGAAAGTTTGCTAAGAATGCGCAGGTCCGAAGATCCCTGTGAAGACTTCCATGTACATGGATGCGGCTCTGCTGTTCTGCTGTTAAGGGAAACTAACCTAGCGAACCCACTAGTTAAGTACAGTGGATATGGATTTACCATATTAAGTATTTACTCCTCACCAAGCTAATCCCTGACAGGATATAGACCGGGGGCTAGACGAACACGAGTCTACAGCCCTACCTGAACCACTTCTCTTAAGAATACTGCCATTCATAAGCTTTCGCACTTTCTTCCCTACAAACAGACAACGTTTATCAATTAAGTAGCAAATAATGTAATGAACAGAAAATTCCATCATTTATTCATGTAGCTCGTTGCTTCATGCCCTCTTGGGGGTAAGGGTAAGTCTAGCAACGATGTTGACGAGGCTGCCAGGTGTCGGTTCAATACGTACATTCCTACCTCGGAACGAGAGCCTTATGTACATCCTCCCTAGCTTGACGTTGCTTGTGGAGAATACACAAGATAAAGCCTATATGTACCCAGAAGTAGATATGGCAAGCGGCTTTCAGTTGTATTACCCTAGGGATTCGGGGCTATATAGGTAAGTAGATATCAGTCAGTCTCCCCAATAGCCTTACATTATTTTCATACAATCGTTCAAGATATTGATAGTATTGGCCCTTAGAAGCCCCACGAGACTCGACTCTCTTGTACCCTGATAATACACCGCCCGTTTAAGATCAATGTTGCCATCCAGAGGTGAGCCAATAACATGGCAAAGGACGTCAGGACTGCATCGTACACCTTATGAAATCATGGCATATATTTTACAGTATTTAGACATAGATGATATATTTAATCTGTCACTATGCTGCCACCATCTTCAGTACATAATACTCGAGGAAAGTCTCTGCAAGGCGATTGTTACTGTAAGTTGACCCTGGAAGCTGACTACTCGAGAATAGAGTTGTGAGACCTTATGTGATCTACTAATAACACTATCAAAGGCCAAAGCTTATTACACATTGGAAGCAGAAGAAGCACGACTGAATGGTCGTTTTTCTCGAGCCCTTCGGCGATTGATAAAGCGACGACGAGCCCTCTCTCAAGCCTCTCCGTACGTAGTAGGCATCGTCGGATTAGCCGACAATTATCAGTACATTCGGGGTAAACTGTGTTACATCATTGAAGCACGCCCAAGGAGATGGCTTCGTATCCTGGATCTCCATGACTCCACGAGCCACGAGCTTGTCATAGACATCCCAGCTCTAGTCCGCGAGGCTGTACCACGGTCAGCGAAAAGTCGCAAATATAAATTTCGAACACTGTACCACGCGAATGGTATCACATCATGCTTATTCTCATTTGCGTTGCCAAACACAGAAAACTGGCTTCTGGTCTTTAAAGCCGGTGAGCAGAGTATTGTGGAAAAATTACAACTTGAGTCTACAGCTAAGTTATTTGTACGGAATAACGAAGACTATCTATATTTTGGAACTCACTCAGAAACTGGTGCCGATGGCCTCCGAAGATGGGTCCTCCAAGGCTTTAACATCAGGGATCGCACTTGGTTTCCCCGGAAGAGGCATTTACCAAACTTAGTTGGATACGACACTGGCTCTACAGTCTGTTTTGAGATTATAGACGAGTATTTTTATGGGCTCTCCAACCAAACGGCTTTTGAAGTCGAAGAAATTGATTGGACATCTTACTACTATTGCTTCCGTTTCCGCCTCGATGAGCCTGATCCTTTGAGGACAGAAATTATGGAAAGGGATAGTAGTTGGAGAAGACAGCACGCCGATGGGCCTATAGACGACAGATGGGGTTTCTTAAAGTTGGATAAGGACGAGGCTTCTGGCCGAATCAACATTATCGAAGCACGCAAGGAATGGCTTACGGGCCAGAGTGGTAGCCGACGCCAGAAGGGTACCAGACGAAATTATTACATTACCGAGGTAATTTTCCCTGCAAACCGCGAAGATGTCAGCACAGAGCCATCGACCATCCACGGTGAGAGGATGGACGACCAAGGATCTGGTCTTATTGGATACATAGACAGGCCAAAAGAGATAACTCAACAAGACCGGTCACCACAAAATGTTCATCTAGGAGATGACAGCTCGGTCACGTCGATTTTGACTAGGAGCATGATACATCTATGTGCATACCAACGCTGTTGCGAGACCTTTTTTGACCTGATAGATGATGCTTCTACCGGAACTTCAAGTCACCAAAGCTTATACTTAAGGACTGGACACAGGAAGCCAAGACCTACCCCGATCTCCAGAGCGAGCCTAGCATATCATAACGAGTTGACACTCGAGGATAAGCACTGGCAGCACTACCTACCCAATGAAATATATAGATGGCCTCCGAGGAAAACACAATGGAATTCCGATCTCTTAAACGATGTCTATCATATACTCAACCCGCCTGGTTTTCAGGGTAGTGTTACTGCCTCAAGCGATGAACGTTCCATCGTCTACTCAATCGGCTCAGATTCGAACGGCTTGAAAGCATTGGTCTACCTCAGCTTTGATCCAGCGGCCAAATTAAAAGGAATGGTATGTGGTGCAAGAGTGTTGGGCCAACAGGATATGGCGGACTCACAAGGGGAAACAATACATTTCGGTTTCAGTTCAGAATTGAGGATGGATGTAACTTCGCAACATTCTCAAGACGTTATATCCGGAGACAAGGGAAAAGAAAAGGCCATAGATGTCTCTCATGGCCAGTTGGCCTCATACGTTGTAGCTCCTCCTTCAATGGAGGTTCCATCCATGCATCCGTCATCACCTCAGCCCGAAGAGGGCACGCGCTGGGCTTGGACTGCGAAGCCTATGCATGAGGATCTCCCAGGGAAAAAATTCAACTTTGGAATTCCAAATAGGCAAATAGATGCGTAAGACATGTCTGTTTGTTCCTCGGTGTTATACTCTCGCTAGAAGTAGGTTACATCTAAGTGCAGCTATCCTGCATTTTGAGAGAGAGAGAACTCGGTGTCTCCGTGCCAGCTCTTATATAATTTGGAACATCAAAAGGCGCCAAGGTCCGTTTCGGCCCCGTTCGAATGCACGTCAGCAATGTTATAGAGCTAGATTGGTCACACTACCCCTATCAAGCTGCAATATATACCTTTATCTGAGGTTCCTACGCACCGAATGTCCATCTCCGGGACTAGAGGCCGCGTTGGGGGCGGTGCAATGGAACTAAACCCGACCCCTGTATTGTACTCGCAGTACTGCGTACCTATTTCGCCCGAGTTCAAAGAAGGATCCATGCTACTGGCTTGACTCTTGTCGTAATACTCCATTGATTTGCATCATTCTTAGATCTCTGATAGGACCGCTCCCTGCCTTACCGCGACTTCCATGTAATTACATAAACATACATCCACATGACATAAGTATGTAAGATAATATATGTACGATAGCCGACGAATCCCATCTTATTTGGTATCTGAGAACGTAGCCGACATATTAGAGCCGTTTACGTGACCATTTCTGCATGGACACCATTTAGAGCTACCCCGAGCCGGAGAGGCATCAACGGAAAAGAGTAGATACTAAGCAGATCGCCCCCAGATCTCCAAGACAAAGGGGTATGCCGGTGGATCTTTCCGACCTATTCTCGTCAAACGAGCCGAAATGTTGTACTCGATGGTCATACTGCCTCGGACTACCCCAGACGGCCTTTCGATATCAGTTTGTTCTAGCCTGAAACCGTGTTCTGAGGGATTCAATTCTTGGGTTGTCTGTGTGTGTGTGCTCCCCTAGAAAGAGTAGGATCCTACGGTAGCCTTGCTTTAGGCACACCCAAATTGTTAGGAGATGTCTATGATAGGGCTTTCCTGGATGACTGCCGATTACTCGCAATAGGTACATCTGATAAGAATGATCCTCATCCGATGCCTGACACATGATATCGGCTAGGAAACATTAGAAACACTTTCCGAGGTATCGACAAGACCCTCTCATACTCTACAACCAATACTCAAGCATTCAGATCCAGAGAAGGTCACAATCTCAGATCGGAACCCGGACACGCAACACCGAACACGACACTAGAGGCTCTTCGTCATATCCGAATACTGTTCGTAAGACGCTAAGCCGGTGGGCCGGCCCGATGAGAGATCAGGTGTAACAGTGTTTCATCTATGTGCGAAGGTTCACACGAGGAACGGCTAGGTATCTAGATATGTTTTTCAAAGTTGTGTATGACAGTAGGGCTCACTTATCAGACTTCGTAGAGCCTTCCACAGTCTTCCTTCACTGACACTTAAGTCCCACAGCATATGCGAGAGGATAAGCCTGAGCCTTCTCAGACAAGCAAGCAATGCTAGTAGTAGTTTCATTTTGAAGTGTTTCTAGGACGAATTTGACTTGGATCCTATGGTGGCTTGTTCTGGTGCGGCCCCTGGCAAAAGGAGTCGAGGACTGCGTTAAGCGTTAACACAATCATATAAGCTTTAACCTTTCTTCGCAGGACACATGGATGTTCAGATTGGGCAAGAAAATGATAAATATTTATTCCCGTAAACAGCTGAAACACAGCCTTACACTGTTCTTGCAATGCTCTGTTGCTATGACCGACTAAGATGAAAGCGACATGTTGGCGGAGGCGTAAAAAAAAAAAGAAAAAAAAAAGAAGAGATTCGTAATCCTTTAAATCTTTTATTAAACACCAATGATTTTGATGCCTGTGATTTATCTCTTTCACTCCATAACTGGATATTGCTGGTGTCGTAAGACCCCAAGTCAACTGGCCCTTAAGGCAGAGGACTGTTTACACAGAAGGTACAAGCCTACACACAATGTTCTTTACCACATGGGCTACACATCACCATCAATCAAGTATTATCTTATCTTATAATGATCTAACAACAGATTCCTTGAGTGGAGTCACTAGACTTGATTGACCAACCTGGATCGATGTAACATCTGGAGTATCTCTATGAAGCCGAGGACTGTGTATGAATGGGAGTTGATAAATGACCATATGTAACTAGTCGGACTCCTGGCTAGTTGTCAAATTTCGACATATCGCTAGTCTAAACTCTTTTAACAGAGGAAGTCAAAGACATATCTTGCTTTATAATTCTTCTTCTATGATGATCTCATCTAGTTGTGTAGTTCGATGCCCTATAATCCAGGGACAGATGACAGATGACAGATGACAGATGCGCAAGATGGCAAACTCCTAAACCAGCCAAAGGACTCATACCGATCATCTTGTTTCTCACACCTTATATCTGGTAAAATGTTTATCTATATGCTAGTAGTAAAATGGCACTATTTAAACGACACAGCCCTTTCACCTTTCCCTGGAAGAATGAAAAGTGACCTATAAGGAATCTTCTCACATGATTGAGGATATGTACTATCTGTTCTAAGGCAATCGTAGTTTGAACTAATTCGTCATCGTCGCCAGTCACCAGGCAGCGTGACAGTACTTCTTCACTATCTAATATATATATTTGCCCAAGACGTTAGAGCCCAACAGTGAGGGCTGGAGTAGCTGTCCCAATGTCACGTGAGAAATAAAGCACAGCAAACGGCCTTGATGCGGAACATATATAGTATCATATCATATCGCTCGTTGGAGTTTTGTAAGGACCATGTTGATGAAGGCAAACAAGGCCATGCGACCGATCTAACAGGTAGGTATGAGATGTTAGCTACGTAGAGAGTAAGTAATAAGGATATATTCGAGAGCTTATCCTAGAGATATAACGATTATACATGATAAATTTTCTCTTTGAGTGATTGTCTAATATAGGGCATAACATCTGCTTGAGCAATGCCTCATGAATCGCCATTTGTTAGCTATAAGTCTACCTATGAAGGTGCTCTCAATTTTGAAAGAGGCTGACAGAGCTAGACAAAAGCTACCCCGTATTAATAGAGCTCTGTCGCAAAACAGCTATAGCAGATTACCAACAATTCCACACTGGCGGGTGTGGGGTACCCCTTTTGCGTACCTAGGTCTACGGAATTACACGTATAACGTATGTACTACGGAGGCTGTGGAGGTCTGTGATAAGGCAGGAAGTGGGGTCGATTACCACACGCTCTTGCCACTGCTACATGGCCATCAGCCCTTGTGGCACCACGATTTAAAGTGATTGGGTGAGGATCGCCAATTGGACCCCCTGGAAACAGCCCACCAAGCCTCGGGATGGCCAGATAGAGGGCCGAGTTTCTTCACCGCAGTTGGAGATACATAGTACCTACAATACTTTTTTTGTACGTGTATTACACAGCAGCGAAAGAAAGTGCCCCCTCTCTTTCTCGAATTTCCTTTTTTTTTTTCAACCTCTCAACCCTCAGGTGCTCTTACAGGTTGGACAGCACGGAAAGGCCCTAGGAGGAAGACGGATAAACAGACAACCCAAGGTTACAAAGATGCCTCCCTCATCGGCTTCGACGGTCACGAGCGCCTCCGAACTACCTAAGGAGAAGACGACGATCCGTGTCAACGGCAAGGGCGGGGATGTCCAAGATGGATCGTCCGAGCTGCAACGAGATCCCATCGAGGTCAAGTATCGTGACTTCTTCTGGACCTACACCGAGGAGCCGCATCGGACCAGGCGGTTGCAGATTATCAAGGCACATCCCGAGGTAACTAACTCCCTCCCTCCCTTGCTCTCTTATGCCTCCTCTGCCTCCGCTCTACAATGCCCACCGACTTATTATTCACTTATGATAGAAGCTATAATATTAGAGACTAGCTAGCTAGCTAACACGTGCCATGTAACCCCCAGGTAACGAAGCTCTGCGGCCCCGAACCCCTGACCAAGTACGTCGTCCTCTTCGTCGTGGCGGTCCAGATCCTGTGCGCCTACATCCTGCGCAACTCGCCCTTCTTCTCGTGGTCCTACTGGGCGCTCGCGTACGTGGTGGGCGCGACGGCGAACCAGAACCTGTTCCTGGCCATCCACGAGATCAGCCACAACCTGGCCTTCCGCTCGCGGACGGCGAACCGCCTGTTCGCCATCGTCGCCAACCTGCCCATCGGCGTGCCCTACAGCGCCTCCTTCCGCCCCTACCACCTGACGCACCACAAGTCGCTCGGCGTCGACGGGCTCGACACCGACCTGCCGACCGCGCTCGAGGCCGTCTTTCTCGACTCCATCCTCGGCAAGGCCTTCTTCTGCACCTTCCAGATCTTCTTCTACGCCGTGCGCCCCATGTGCGTCTACCAGGTGCCCTTCACGTGGGTGTCTGGCGTCAACGTGGCCGTGCAGGTGTCCTTCGACGTGCTCATCCTCCGCGCCATGGGCTCGCGCGCGCTGCTCTACTTCCTGCTCTCGTCGTTCCTGGCGGGCAGCCTGCATCCCTTAGCCGGCCACTTCATCGCCGAGCACTACGTGTACGAGACGGTCACCCCCGCGCAGGCGAACCCGGACAACCGCACCCCCGTGCCCGAGACCTTCTCGTACTACGGCCCGCTCAACCTGCTGACGTACAACGTCGGCCTGCACAACGAGCACCACGACTTCCCCGCCGTGGCCTGGACGCGCCTGCCGAAGCTCAACGCCATCGCGCGCGAGTTCTACGACGACCTGCCCCAGCACCGCAGCTGGACCTACGTCATCTGGCGCTTCATCTTCGACGAGAACGTCGGCATCCGCTGCCGCGTCAAGCGCAAGGAGGGCGGGCGCTTCGTCGGCCAGAAGGCCGACTGGAAGCAGAATGAGATCGAGGCTTAGATCATGTAGATCGCTGGTACATACATACATGGCTGGTAGATTTGTACCTAGGGAGAGAGCTTTAGACCGGCGGCGTTGCTTTCTACCTACCTACCTACGCATATGATATGGTGGTGGTGGTGGTGGTGGTGGTGGTGGTGGTTGTCGTATTGTACAGTTCCAAAATGTGTGGGTAGGTAAGTATGGGTCGAAATTTGGCGTTTGGGTATATGGGGAAATAGAATAGAGATAACTGGCTAGCTGGGCATACATACATTGCCCAAGTTGGCCATTCATGGCGTTGTCTCGATCTCAAGAATCCAGTCATCCACACCCGTCCTTCTTGTGTTGAACTGTGCTGAGGCAACGTGACTGTGGTGAATACATCTAATATAGTGAGGAGTAATGACTATACAAGTTGGTATATAAGCTGACGATTTACATATCATGATATTATTCTGTTATATATATAATAGTATCACATTTATATGTATCTCGAATTATACAAAAACCAGTCCGAAGCAAAAAACCCATTCTGAATCTAAAGATCCATCCCATGGCGATCTTTCATTAAAAAAAAAAAGATCGATCACCATTTATAATAACCATTGTGCGAAATATTTATCAAACTACTTTAAAAACTTCTTGGGCTTCCTAACAGACCAGACGACTACGTACTGACGGACGGACCACAGTCAACACAACGCAACAAGCAACAAAAGAGAAAAATTTAATGCTAGAGTACAACGGACTTATCTTGGTCGTAAACACAACAGAGTGTAGTAGTGTGTGGCCAGCTTGCTTTCCCTTATGAATGGTGATCGATCTTTCTTTGTCGTCGTCCTAGCTAGCTTTCTCTGCTGCCCCCCCTCTCCAGCCCAGCCCAGCCCAGCCCAGCCCAGCTAGCACAAACACACACTCACACTCACACCCACTCACCCATTCACGGCAGAGTTCTTGACAATCCCCGTTGACCCCTGCCCCTTACTATACCTATCTCCCGTATTCAGTATGTATGGTAACCTGTATCCGCTTCACGTACGTAGGTAAGGCAGGCAGGCTAGTCGTACGTAGTCTCCCCTTTTCGTATGTATCTAAAGCACACGCCCCCTGCCCAAAGCGTGGCCGTAACAAGCAGTAGCAGCAGTCTTCGATGTATCACACTCCTCGGGCAAGATCTGCAGGAACATCCTCATCGCAGCCTAAAAGAAGAGGTAGGCGAGCATGAAGCTCAGCAGGCACAGGATCGCCGTCAGCTTGACCGGCACGCCCTCGGTGCCCGACCGCGCCGCCTGAGCCACGGCCGGCTTGCTGCTGCTGCTGCTGCTGGGGCCGGCTTTGCTGTTGTCCTCTGCTGCACCGCCTGCGCCCGACTTCCGCTGTCTTAAGCCGCCTTGCTCTTGCTTCATCTGCGCGATCAGCTTCTCGGCTTGCAGGAGCTGCTGCTTCAGTTCCTCCTTGCTCGGCTCGCCGTGCTTGATGACGGCTGCGGCCGCGGGGCCGGCGGCTGATGGGGTCTCTGCGCGCTTGTATTCCCTTGCATCGGGGGACGACTTCGGTTCGGTTTGGCCGGCGACATAGTCTCCGGGAGAAGAGTAGGCCGGCGGCGCTATATCAGGCGTTGCATCCTGCTGTAAGGGGGAGGTTAGCGGCGTGCGAATACAACTCAACTAGACTGAGTAAACGTACTCCATTGGTTCCGGTAGTTCTATTGGGTGTCTCTGCCTGAGAAGCCCCGGAAGCACCTTCAGGAGGCAGGAAAACGACTCGGATCTTCTTTTCTTGCACCGAAGACTTGTCAATGCCATCCCACTTTGCACACGTTGTTAGCCAAGAATATCTCGGGGTTATTTGAAAATTAGGGGGCTATCAGGCTCACAATCGACGCTAGGTTGGCAAACTCCTTATCGCCGGTGATCGCGACAGACTGCACTAGGAACTTGTCTCGGCATTTCGTATCTAGGGGAGGCTCTTGCTTCATAGCCTGGAGAATGACTGAGAGTGGTGTTAGCAGCGGAACAGCGCAATATCTCAGGGGGATGGGGGATGCGCACCGGAAACTTCCACCTCCTTGCCAGGCTCAACCCGACCCGAGTTCGGTCTGACGCAATATCTGGAGAAATGAAATCTTCGTTAGCACTCTGGCTAACAGCCTGATCGGATGTTTCGCCATAATCGAGAAAGGAGGCATACTGCTTCGGTGCGGTAGTTTTCACCTGGGATTCATTAGTATTAGAGTTCATGGACTGCGCATAGGGGTGCATAGGAAGTGAGAAGCATACCTTGAAAGCTACCGGGTGAGTATTCGGGTTTCTAAGCCGCAGGACTTCGGAGACCTCGACCGTGAAAGGCCCTACGATGTCTTGTGTGAGCATGCACTACTACAGATATAGTGATATTGGATTGGGTGTCGATGATGACGTACGACGGAAGCCGAGCTCCTGAGGATCGATCTCGACAGACATGTTTTGCTATATATCGATGCGACAGTACACAAGGCGAGTCTGCAATACCTCGAGTGATAGATATCGTGTGCTGAGGAGTCGACGGTTGGGGAAATTACGGCACGGCACCAAACAACAGGGCCACGTATATGCTGGGAGGAATCGCACGCTTCGTGTGTCGTCGGAAACAGAACAGGCCGGCAGCGGAAGTAATAAGGTACAAAAGAGAAATGGATCGCGTCGACGGTATTCAATAGAATGATTTATGTTCTTAGCCTACGCTGTCCAAGGCTGCAGGTCGCAGGTCGCAGAATCGAAAAAGGGAGCTTATTATTAGTAAGGAAAAGGTGAGGATGGGAGACAAGGAAGCACAGCTGCACGGGCTGACGGGTGGTGGTGTTCAAGGTTGTGTGGTTGTGTGGTTGTGCAGTTGTTGTGCAGTTGTTCCAGGTGTTACGACATGGTTAATAAGATACTTGTTATACTTGGTATACTTGTTATGATTACAGTAGTTAACGGTGGCAGCAGTGGCCCTGTCCGACGCTCTGGGAGCCCTGGCAGCCTGGGACCTCGGGACGATGCTGGGCTGACATTCACTCATTTCAGGTTTAGGTCTCATTTCGGGCGCCCGTAGGGGTCCCGGCCTCACATCATCAGGGCCATCTTCAAGGGATTGGCTACCTGGATGCCAACTGTAATTCAGCGCGTCCAATAGCATCGGTACACCCGACTACCTACTTGTACATGCATACAGGTCAAGGCAGGTCCAATTGAATAAAAATAACTAGGCACGGACCACACGATGAGTTACCTAACGCAGAACCCGGGTACAGGTAGGTCTGTACCTCGATAGACGGATGGAACATCTCTGCGGATTGGAGGCAGCATCTAGAATGACGTGTGTGCTTCGGAGGAATCTAATAAAACACCGTGAATCGTCACTCTATTCCCAACGTGAAGGAAGGTTCCTGAGTAGCCTTCGATTCGATTTATTAAGGTATTCTATAGCTCCGCTAGCTCCATTACCTAACATATTAAACTCCCAACCAAACATTACATTCGTTGTTCCCGAGGTCCCTTCTCACCTCGCTGATCCTTGTAATTACATCCTTAGTACACACCTGAACAGTCGACATACCACACATCATCATCCAATATGTCGCAATCAGTCCAAGACCAGCTGTTGGAGATGGGCTTCGAGAAGTCACGTGTCGAACTGGCTGTGAAGAAGTCCGATGGATGTGAGTGTGCTTCCATGGCCGAGCAGGGTCAGATTACATCAAGGGCTATGGGCTAATAATATCTATTCAGTGCCCGATGCGATGGACTGGTTAGAGAAGACTCAAGATACGCCCCTGGAGGAGCTTCTTGAGGAGGAGGAATCTGGCGCCAACGTGGCCAAGGTGGAAGACGGAGCTGTCGCGCTGTCCCTGGTGTGCAACGAATGTGGCAAGAAATTCCGCTCACAGGGTGAAGCTGAGTTCCACGCCAACAAGTCGTGAGCATTCCCCTATCTGCTCCTGGACATGGAGAATTTACTAACCACTCACGCGGTTTGAAGGGGGCACACTGATTTTGCCGAGTCTACTGAGCAGATCGCCCCTCTGACGGAGGAAGAGAAGAAGAAGAGACTCGAAGAGCTACGAGAGCGAGTGAAGGCCAAGAGGGCCGGGCAGGCGGAAGTAGACAAGGAGGAGCAGAAGCGCAACGAGGTATACTCCATTCCCTCCCTCACTAACCACATAAACAATCACTAACCGACAGCTCCCCAGGCTATCCGCCGAAAGGCGACCAAGGAGACAGAGGACAAAAAGGAGGAGCTCCAGCGCAAAGAGCAGCTAAAGGAAGCCGCCAAGAAGCGCCAGGAGAAGGCCGACGAGGCCGAGGCCAAGAAGCGCATCAAGGCCAAGATCGAGGCCGACAAGGAGGAGCGCCGCCGCAAGGCCGAGCAGGCGAAGGCGGCGCGCGAGGGCCGCTCCATCCCCTCCCCCTCGGCCCCGGCACCCACTACTACTACTACTACAACACGTCCCGCGGCCACGCAGCACAACGAGGCCCGACTGAGGCTGCAGACGAGCGGGGGCAACGTCATGAAGACGCTGCCGGCGGACACCACGCTCTTCGAGGTCGCGCAGTTGCTGGAGGCGGAGAAAGGGCTTACGGTTACCAAGTTCGTGCAGAATTTCCCGAGGAAGGTGTTTGAGGGGACCCTCGATCTGGGCAAGACGTTGAAGGAGGCTGGATTGGTTCCTAGTGCGGCTCTGATCGTGCAGTGAACTGGTTCAATTAGGGGGCCTTGCGTATGATCATCGTGAGTGCATGACATGGTAGGTAGTGGGACCCCATGGGATAAGATGGGGCAAGGGGGGAATTCATCAACATATGGCTACTCGCAGGATTTGAGGCAAGAGGATTACAAAAGTTTACGCTCATAGGAGGTATGCATGTGATCCCTTCTCGCGGCCGATTTAGGGTCATTACATGGCTTGGGGAGAGAATAAGTTCCCATGCGGTTTACCCCCACAGCCAGCCAAGCATCTCACAGTATAAAGGGGTCCGAGGTTCAGTTCCTCATGTGAATTTCGTTCTTCAGTGTGCATTGTCATATTAACCTATGACATAATGAACTTTGCCCAAGGCATCCTGATATTGCCTCCTTCACGCCACACCAATGGTGTATTAAACCCCATAGCCATGCAGTTGAAGTACAAAGGGAAAGGAAGTCGTCGTCGCAGCAGCACATTTTTAGTCGAAGAGACCGAAACCCATGTCGTCGTCTGACTCTTCCTTCTCTGTAGCGGAAGTTAGTAAGTGACCATTGTGTTAGAGAGGCCAGGGGGCGCGAGGATATATATATATGCGACGTACCCTCTTCCTTTGCTTCTTCCTTGGCTTCCTCGGCAGGCGCGCCGGCACCACCAGCGGCAGCGGGGCCACCGGCGGCGGCAGCACCACCTCCTGAGCCGACGTTGGAGAGCAGCTCCTTCACGTCCTTGCCCTCAAGAGCCTATATGTGCGCATCAGCAAATGAGATCGATTCCCCTCATATTCGGTTATTGGTCGGTCGTACCTTGGCGAAGAGTTGCGTCCAGATGGGCTCGACATCAACGACCTTAGCGGCCTTGAGGAGAGTCTGGAGCTTGTCGGCCTGTTGAAATTGACTGTTAGTATTCCAACTTCAATTTACCTCGTCTCTCCTCTTCCCCAGGGGCGCTCGGAAGTCCGAGGAAAGTTAGGAGGGGCACATATGCACATATATGGCTGGCTTACAGTGATCTCAACACCGTCATCGGCGAGGATGAGCGCGGCGTACGACGAGGCGAGTTCGGCGGTCGACATTGTTCGTAGATTCTGTCTTGATGACGGGTCTGTTTTGTGTGTGTTGTGGGCGGCGGTCGAGATGGCACGTCGAAGATCTTGAGGATTTGCGCTCGTGGATTATGGGCCGAAAGTCACTTTTCCGATGCGAAATTTCTGGTGGGAGAGAGGTAGGGCTAGACCGGAAGGAAAATCGAGCCTTCCGTTCGCGAGGTTAAAAGCGATTTGATTGGCTACGTATCAGAGCCAATCAGATGTTAGCGCACTGATAAAGAGATCCATAGACCCCACTTAAGAGAGTTCGATTGAGAAAGGTTGATGATGAGCATCGAACATTGTACATATGTACATCCGCACATACGCAAGTACTGCGGCAGTGTGCGGTACATTGAATTGATTGACTGAAGTGGGGTAACAATCACCCCTCCTTACCCTCCCACCAGCTTCCGCCTTCTTCCTGCCTACGTAAAGAAATCGCCGCTGATAAAGCAGGAGAGTTCTAGGTTTCCAGCACACATGCCAATCAGAGGTGCAGCCAGTTATAAGAGAGGTTTTGTTTTAAAACAGGCCTGCAAGCCAGATACATATTACATCCCTCTACACCATACATGTATGTAGTCTCGAAACTCGTTCACATATCCATGTATCCCTGCCCTTCCTAGTTCCCTAATTCGTGAAGTCACAGAACGTCATTGGGCGCTACCACGTACATGCATCTGCCGCTACTACGCTACTTTGACTAATTCCAACGTGGTGGGCATCCATTTACATAGTACACGTACAGGAAATCGGGGACACGACCGGTGC
The DNA here is from genome assembly GCA_022497155.1 of Whalleya microplaca. Classification (NCBI taxonomy): domain Eukaryota; kingdom Fungi; phylum Ascomycota; class Sordariomycetes; order Xylariales; family Xylariaceae; genus Whalleya; species Whalleya microplaca. The sequence continues at coordinate 614,564 of MU385723.1, forward strand.
CGGTTTAAGCCTAGCACACAAAGAGTAGAGCAAGAGAGACAGAAAGGCTCCGTCTTTCATCCATTCATAAAAGCATAGGGGCTCTTCTCCATCTTCCGTACCGCCGACAGACAGACCATAGCGAAGAGTCTACTGACTGCGACGGGATGGAAACCCCAAAGATACCGGGCCCCAGCGATGAGGGTGAGAAGCAGGTGCTCGCCAAGCTGGTGGCTATCCGCGACCAATTACAGCTACGCAAGCTGGATCGCACCACATATGTTCGATCGCAGGATGTCATGGTTCTCTATAATCAGACCATCGAGCAAGTCAAGCGTCTTAACGAGATCAGAGGTGGGAAGGCGACGGAGGAAAACCAAGGTACGGCTCATTGGCTCCCAGTGCTTGCAGCCATTATCTGCCTAGTATTATAGCTAATCCGCCGTGACAGTCGACAGGGTGGTAGACAGCTGCTTCCAGCTCCTGTCGTTGTTCTTCATGACCATCGGCCGCAACAATGAAGCACCCGCCGCGTATGCCCTGACCTCGACGATCAAGCGTCTCCTGGACCACCTGACCGAATCCAACTTGTTCTCGGCGCAGGATCTCGAGAGCATGTCACAGACTCTCGAGCATCTCTCAGAAATATTACATGCCACTTCTAACACGAAGTCCGCCCCTTTCCTCGAGACCTTGATCGCGAACCGGATAGACCGATGTCGGGCTTCTCTATCCAACCTACAGAAGAAGATCGAAGATGTCGGCGAGCCGTTAAGACCAACAGCCGACAAGCTTGTCTCGATACTAAGGCAGATGGCCGTGGCCAACACCAGATCCAAGGTAATTCCTCCTTGTTGCATTTTCACAACTCCACTTTGTTGACAATCCACTGCAGTTCTCAGCGGCAGAGATACGCAAACGTGAGGCGGAACTGAACGAGATCGGTAACAAACGGAAAGACGGGAAATTCGTTGATCAAGACGGGAACGTCCTGAAAGGAAGCGATGACGTGTCTAATCTGCTAGAGAGATGCTTGTTGTATACGCAGATCGTGCTAGAGAAGTATGTTACGCTTACTCGTATGCGGGAGCATGCTGACTTATCTCTTATTCAGAAACGGCCAGTTTCCGGACAAATGGAGACCAATATATGATGTACTTGTTGGTATTAGAAATGAGCTCGACAAGTTGTCGTTGACTCAGGCATGGTCGCTTCGAGAAACAGATCTATTTGATTACCAACGGCAGCTTGACAAGATTGACGAGAGCAGAGTCGACGGCAACTGGCTGGACGAGAATCGACAACCGGCCGAGCTATATGTTCAGCGAGTACGTTTTTGCTTTTTGCGGAATCGTAGTTATGTCATTAGTTGGTAGGCTGACTTGTGTTACAGACATTTCTTTACCTCATCCGAAGAAGTTACGGTTACATCTATCACCTCATGATATCGTCGGAGCCAGTTTCCGAGGCTCTTCTACCAATTTACAACCAGCTACAAACCCTCAAGCGCTGTCTTGTCCAAGTGAAGGATAATGGTGGCGTATCCACGGTCAGAGAGTTGTATCCTTACAGCATGAAGGTAGGTCCCCAAAAGAATTCTTAGAGTACCGCAATGCTGACTATCCCGACTAGCTCAACTCCATTGACAACATGAGAGTCGATGGTAAGTTTATGGTTGGGGAGGATATCCCCGAAGGTCAGGGCAGTGTGACTGAGCTCCTAGCCGAGTGTTTCGACCTGAATTATGATCTTAGGGTAGCCGCGGAAGCAGCTGAGGAAGATAAGACGCCGGAACCATAAAGGCGCACTGGCAACATCGTGGGATCATTGGGTACTGTTGACTTGATTTGTCTGATGCGACTAATTCATTGATGTACGATCCGCGTGTACGGGCTTGATAGGGTCACTCGAGGCCAATTCTTGGAGGGGCTCTGGTGTAATATTTCTAAGTGCATCTAAGAGCACTGCAATGTAGCATTAATACTAGTTGCTGGGAGCATAGGATTGTGACGAGTCAGCTCTCGAACCACCTCCTATGTCTGCCCGGCTGCACCCAATGCCAAGCAAGCCAAAACAGCCATACCACCACTCAGCTCAGGGGTTTCTGAAAGCGATCTTCACCTAATGCGACGAATAAGCAGTGATAGATAAGTCTGGTGTGAACGATCTTACAGCCCAAATTTGCGCCTATTGGTGATTATTAGCGATATACATCTTCCAATATCTATCTATATAGAACGAACTTACATTATCAACATCCCACACGCCACTGGTGGAGTAAATGTCCTTGGCAATAATACTCTTAACCTCCTCTTTGGATTCGGCGACTAACACGAATGTGCTGCCATACCAGTCGAACGTGGTTGGATCATCGCTTTCGGGCTTATCGCTCAAAGCCGCACCTTGAATCATCAGAAGAGCTTTAATCAACTCATCTCATATCACAGGAGGGAGCGTATTCGTTTAACTAGGTAGGGGGACCTCGGAAACTAACCTCCCGTCTTCAACAGGCCAGACTCGACGAGCGGCTTTAGGCCCTCGAAGTGCTTCCTGGTCAGATAAGAGTTGCACGTGAGCCGATGAGCCGAAAAAAAAGAGCACGTAGGTCGTACGATGATCGGAATATAGGAGAGATGCGAAGGATCGACTCACGGGCGCACCTCAAGCCTCTTCTGCACCGTTCCCGGCTTGTCGGGCACTACCACAAGCCACTCGTGCTTGCCGGGCGGTGGAGTCGAGATGGGAGCCATTGCTATCCGGATGGGACGATGTGCGAGTCTAAAAGTGGTTTGAGATCTGGCTGACGCCTGGTGGAAAAGCCTGGGAATCGGTCTGAAGCGGGATGCCATGAGTACTTATTTATTAATAAGTCAAATAGCTAACTACCTTGTAACCTAGCCTAGAGGGCAGTGTAGACTCCTCTGATTGGTATCGTTCATGATTATTTGCCGGCATCAATTGACCTCGGATGTCACTGTAAGGGGACGGGGCTAAATATTGGTATAATTCTATCATATCTAGTGCTATGAGGCGCGCCCCGCGAATGCATAAAAATAATAATGATAAGTCAGTAAAACCCAACTAAGGTTATTTCCCCGCAGCATCTTGCAATCTGCAATAGAAACCTGCCCATTTCACCATTTTCATCCAATGGAGGAGATCTACCAGATCACATCGTAGATGGCTGGATGGCCGGCTGGCTACGTGCCTGGAGCCTGGCCTCTTGCATCTCGCTCGCGTGTACTTCCCTTTATTTCCCTCAGGCTCAAGAGCTTACCAGTTGCTTCCAGACCGGATCGCATGGCACTGAGTGGTAGGTAGGTAGCTAGCTTTCCCGGGCTTGCCGGTGCTCGCCCGGCCAGCTCGATCACGCCTCGCCCATAACTCGGGAATACTACTTACCGCACAGTTTACATAGTACATTGTTATAGGTATAAGATTCGACTACGGTATATTGAGTCACGACTGGACCGCCTTTATTAGACGTGTTGCCCAGCTGGATGCGTGGTAAGAGCTGTGGCTGATCCGTCTAGGCACATTACCCTTCCGGGTAGGTAAGCTAGCGCAGCGATCTAGGAGGGCATGCTTTTTGCTCGCCTTGGCATCCATGGGTGGAACATAGCCTTCCCGTCTCAGAAAACCCTCTCGGCAACGCTCAGCCAGCCAAGGGCTATCATCGGCGTTGCAGCACTGTCGTCATCGGTCGTGGCCACATGGCCACCGCAACTTGCTTGGACCCTGAAAAGGGACGATGGGCCAGGCGTGTGTGAGTGTGTTTTGCCGAGCTTCAGCGGGCAGGGCGGAACTACCCCAAGACCGAGTGAAATCCATTATTTATTATTATCCATATCCAGTGATATGTATATATATAATAAAGCTGTGTAGCCTCGGCGTAGATCTTTGCCAACGAGTTATTTTGTTCTATATTTACTGTATTGTCTTGGTATAACTTATTTCATATATTAAGACGAGAACGGGAAGAGAAACATTCCATACGAAACAAACCTTCTTCCCCTCTTCGACGACTCAAAACACTTTCAACACATCATTGACACCTACTTAATACTCGCCTACTCTTCTACGGTTGCTACATATCAAAGCCAAACCGCAGTCCTATACCACACACCCATTCGTCACAGTTGACCTTGGACAACTTACCAATCCATCCCCTCAACACCACACCACACACCATGCTGTCCCTCTACCTCCAAGCCGAGTCCCAGAGATGGGCAGCAGCACAACAGCAACACAGCTACAACTACCCCGCCTCGCCCTCCTCCACCATCTCCGACAGCGACTCAATCTTCTCCGCAAGCAGATCACGGCGCTCGTCGGTCTCGAGCGTGGCGTCCGAGGACCTGCAAGCCCCGGCGCAACAGTTCGAGCAGCCGCGCGACGTCAACGGCGCGCCCATCACGGTGTACGCCTCGCTGGCGCAGGCGGCGCAGCGCAGCGCGCAGGCCGTCGAGGCGCCGCGCCGCCTGGTCACGCCGGGCAAGCTGTACGAGAACGAGGAGGACGACGACGAGATCGTCGAGTACGAGCCCTCGTCCCCGTCCCCGTTTCCGGCCCAACAACTCACCACCACCTCGAATGTTGTGGCCGTCGGTTGAGTTCACAGTAGTAAAACGCCAAGTCCCAGGTTAAGATAGTGGGTGTGGACTATAGCCTTGGCTTGGCTCTTGGGAATGATCGTCACAGGTCTATTTCTGTACCCTACCTACGACGTGGATGGTACAGTACCGGTATTGGGATGGTTAAAGTGGGTTTTTACTACTATGACAGCAGCAGAGCAGCTCCTGAGCTCGCAGCTCGCAACACCTTGGCGCCCAGTTTTTTTTCTTGAGGAGACTGGACGGACGGACTTGTGGGACTTTTTGATTTATTGGATTACGGATTACGGATTACGGATTGCTTGCGCGTTATGAGGCTACATAGTACAGCGGGAAACGGGCGTTCAGGATGGGGACAATGATGAATGGCTAACCTACCGACTAGCGAACGAGAGAATATCTCGCAATGGGATGGATGGATGGTCGGTCGGCTGTTTTATTGAGAGCGAGCCTGCGAGCGAGAATGATGATGCAACGAAGATACCCCCCAACCAGACAAGCTTTTGATAAAATAAATTCGAAATGTCTCTTCTCTCTATACAATTAAATGAGATTCTAACATAACTGGTGGTATTGATTGATCTTGATCTACGTTTCTTTCTATATATGTATATGTATGGTGTGATAATCGTCTCTTTCTGAACTGCTAAGCTCTTCCCCCCCCTTGTTCGATGTATGTTGACCTAGTGATCTATCTATTTAGCTTGCCCAACCGACCGCATGCATCCTCAGTGAAGTATTGTATGGAAATTGGGAAAAGTCTTGGACCACCACCCCAACGATTGATTCCAAGCCTGGGCGCTCTAAATTTTATGAGCAGATATGATGCCACTGGACATGATCCGAGTATGATCTGAGTTTATCTAAGTATATGTGATGATTTGAACTCTTCTAAATTGAAATAGAAATGGGAACGGAAGTGATTCATAAGTCCTTATAGCTTGGCCTTCGGCGACCCCTGCTTCTGCATCGTCTCGGCCACGATGCGTCGCTGGATCTTGCCCGTCGCTGTCTTGGGCATGATTTCGGTGAAGTAGACCTGCCGTCGTTAGCTAACCTGATTCTTATGATTTACCTTTGAAAGATCCGGAACACACGAAAATGCAATGAAATGAGACAGAAACTCACCTGCTTAGGCACCTTAAACTTCGCCAACTTCTCCCCCACCCACGCCCTCAGCTCATCCTCCCCCAACTTCGCACCCGTCTTCAGCACGATGGCGACGCCGATATCCTGCCCGTACAGCTCATCCGGGATCGCAAAACTCACAGCCTCGGCAACGGCCTCGTGTTTCGCTAACACATTATCCAGCTCGATGGGGCTGATCTTCTCGCCGCCCTTGTTGATGAGCTCCTTGATGCGGCCCGTGATGACGACGTAGCCGTCCGCGTCCTTCTTCCCCTGGTCCCCCGTGCGGAAGAAGCCGCCCCTGTGGAACGCAGTCGCGTTGGCCACCGCGTTGTTCAGGTACCCGGACGTCACGTTCTCGCCGCGGATGCAGATCTCGCCCTCGGCGCCCTGTGGGAGCTCGGTGCCCGCGTCGTCCAGGATCGCCACCTCGACGCCCTGGCCGAGGCCGACGGTGCCGGGCTTGCGCTGCGCGGGCGGCAGCGGGTTCGAGGTCATCTGGTGCGCGGCCTCGGTCATGGCGTAGGCCTCGAGCACGGGGGCGCGGAACTTGTCCTCGAGCTGGTGGAAGACGGTGGGGGACAGCGGCGAGGAGCACGAGCGGATGAAGCGGATCTTGGGTAAGGGGTTTGGCGTCGGGTTCCGGAGCAGGATCTGGTGGATCGTGGGCACGGCCGTGTACCAGTTCGCCCCGTGCGCGGCGAAGTCGTGCCAGAACTCGTGGGCGGAGAATTTCGTGGGCACGATCATGGAGCCGCCGGAGTAGAGGGGTGCTAGGAGCGCGCAGAGGAGGCCGTGGACGTGGAAGAGCGGCATGACTAGCATGGTTCTATCTTGGGCTGTGAGCTGATATGTCGCCTGGATGTTTTCTATGATATAGATTAGAACCACGGTCCTTTCAACTCCTGATATACGTTCACAAGAGGCTACGGCTACAATTGAAACCAAATTATCAACTTACTCATTGTCCGTGTCAAGTTACGATGCGCTAAAGGAACCTAATTCAGCCAATCATCAGCAAAGGCACACTCATAGACGTATGACAGGAGACTCTACATACGACTTTCGGTCGAGACGTTGTACCACTAGCAGCCATGTAAGTCAGTGGTCAATTCTCACAGCCGGCAGCAGCAGAATTCAGCTCCCTACCTTGTATGCAAGACCAGCGCCACATCGTCAGGCTGCGGCTGCAGCACCTTCTCTTGGCCCTTCCCCTTCAGCTGGCCGAGATCCTTGACATCGAGCGCCACCTCCCTCTTCACGGGGTCCCAGTAGCACTCGGCGACGGCGGCATTGAACTTCCTGGCGGCCTTGACGGAGGGCGCATTGGCGGCGTAGGCGCCGCGGGGCACGAGCACGACGGCGGACTTGATGTCGTCGATGTAGAACTCGAACTCGTCCTGCTTGTAGGCCGGGTTCAGAGGGGCTGCGGTGCCACGCTGCCAGGACGTGGCCAGGAACGAGACGATGAACTCGTAGGAGTTGACGGTGGCGATGGACACGGGCGAGCCCTTCGCGATGCCGAGGCGCGCGAGCTTGCGCTGGAAGGCGGCGCACTCGGCCTGCAGGTCCTGGTAGGTGACGGTCAGGGGGGTCGGCTTCGAGGGTATTATGACGGCGACTGAGGAGGCGGCCCCGTGGATGGAGCTTTGGAGGGTTGCCATTGTTCGTTACACCGCGTATGTATATCAATGGCTGGCTGGCTGGGCATGCAGAATGCAACCAATTCTAAGACAGGATGGACAGGATGGTCCGAGACAATGCTACCAGTGGATATGAGAATATGATACGTCTATGTAAATAAAAGGGATGAGAGCCACAGTCCACACAATCTAGGTTATAGGATAGATTTATGAATCTATATAAATTGAGAAAAATTAAGAAGAAAGCAGCCCGTGATATTACAGCTTTAAACTCGCGACAACAACATCTGACAGGCAATGGAGGATCCACGTCCCACGTCTCCGGCGTTCAATGCGTTCGGAAAAGCTCGAGCATCACGTTAGAGCATCCAGTTTCCCGTCATCGGCCCACTGTCGGGACACTGTCGGGACACTGTCGGGATAAGATTGCCGTGCATCTGCCTATCATTTATACCTCTTCTGTAGGTATCTACGTAGGTACTTCAATACACTACCACATTAGGTGTACTGTACAAGTACTGTACAAGTACTGTAGCGACTATGTTTGGTCGTACTGATAGCGATAGCGATAGCGTACCTAAACACCAATATTTACATTGGTGATCCCTCAGAGCTTCTAAATTCTTTCTTTACTATCTAACAGTCTTCCAATATAACCCCCGTAACTTCAGTGCTGCCGCCCCCGCAACCATGGCAGCGCAACAGTCGCCGCCGCCACGCTCCGGCCTGGCCCTCTACGCCAACCTTCTCGAGCCCGAGGGCGGCGACTCCTCCGCCTCCATATCGCGCGCCCCCGTGGTATCGCAAGAGGCCCTCGACGCCGTGAAGGAGCAAGGGGCAGCGGCAGCAGCAGCCAAGAAGCCCCTCGAGGCCGCCCTCCGCTTCCAGCCGCACCAGCAGATCCGGCGTCCGCAGCAGAAGACGCAGAAGCCCAAGGCCAACTTCCCCAAGGTCCCGCCGACGGTAGCAGGCGCAGTCCATAATGCCCCCTTCTCCTCCAGTCCTGCTGCTGTCAACAGTGCTGCCCCGGCCCCGGCCAAGAGCACCCTGGCGGACTGGGCCGCGGCCGAGACGGACGATTACGTATACGGCACTGGAGAGAAGCGGGCGCGCGGCGGCCGCAAGAAGAAGAAGAAGAAGAACAACGCCGACTTCCAGCCCGCCGAGACCGACTGGGACGAGATCTACGACCCCTCGCGGCCCACGAACGTCGACGAGTATCTGCGCAGCGACGAGCGCATACGCGAGGTGCAGGAGTGGAAGGCTCTGCTGTACAAGCACAGGCGGCGCGAGAACGAGAGTCCGCGGGCTAGCTGGGACAGCGAGGATGAGGAGGATAATAGACCGCCTCTGCAGAGTACGTTTACTTCTCTACTAATATTGTTCATGGTATGTCTTGCTAACTGACTACACCCCGACAGACCAGTTCGCGCCGCCAGACTCGTACTCCTTCGCCCCGCCGCCCCCTTCACCCCCGCGCACCGCCGTGCCAGACGACAAGACAGGCGACGACGCCTATGCCCGGCGCCTGGCTCTCTCCAGCGGCGCCGCTCCCCCACCCCCTCGCTCCCCTACACCACCACCACCTCCTCCCCCAACATCCTTACCTCCTCCACCGGCACCAGCCCCAGAACCCGCAACCTCCACGATCTCGCGCGCCCCCGTGCGCTACGCACAACCCTCCCCTCCCCCTCCTCCCGACCCCGACACGATGGACGTAGACGAAGAAGAATACGTGCCCGCGGACGCTCCCCTACCATCTGAGGAAGCAGCGGAGCAACCGCGCAGCAACCGGCCCGGCCAGAAGGGCTTCGCAGCCCGCCTGATGTCGAAGTACGGGTGGGCGAAGGGCCAGGGCCTCGGCGCGGACGCGAGCGGGATCACGGCGCCGCTGCGCGTGCAGGTCGAGAAGCGCAAGAAACGGTCCGACGCCGAGGGCGGCGGGTGGGCGGAGCCTGGGGGGCGGGGGAAGATCATCGGGCCCAAGGTCGGCGGGAAGTCTGCACAAGCGGAGAGTAGTGGCGGTGGCGGGGCCGGGAAGATCAGCAACGTGATCGTGCTGCGCAACATGCTGGACGGCATGGCGGACCTGCAGGGCGAGATGGAGTCCGGGCTCGGGCAGGAGATCGGCGAGGAGTGCGGCGATCAGTACGGCAGGGTCGAGAGGCTGTATATTGATGTGGAGGGGCGGCGGGTGTATATTAAGTTCACGGATCAGGTTTCTGCGCTGAGGGTGAGTCTGTTTATTTGTCTGTCTGGATGTCTATCTTGACCCCCTTTTTACTTCCCCCTTTCCCTATCACCTCCCCCCTCCCCCCCCCTTTTCTCTCTCTCCTCTATCTGTCTCTTACATACATACATACACACACATATCTTCTTCCCGTTTTACCAACCACAAATAAAGTCCGTCGACGTCAAGTCTGAAGACAGGCAAAGCGGGCAAGTCAGATAGCTAACAAGTCTCACGTCCCACAGGCAGTCCAAGCGCTCGACGGCCGCGTGTTCGCCGGCAACACCATCGTGCCGCAGTACTACGACGCCGACAAGTTCGAGCAGCGGATCTACGAGTGAGCTGGTCGTTCGATCAGCTTCCGTAGGACATACACACATACACATACACACACACAACACGAGACAGAGGCAGAGAGATGATAATGGGAGCACATGTGAGATCCAGGAGTGTGTCCGTAGTGGTATAGTGTATGACGATAGATAGGGGTGTGGCCTCTGATGCGGCCTATCGGGGGACAAACAGGAGTATTACGTACGAGGTTACCAACCCACGACTCTTGACTGACTTGTGCGCGAGTGTGTGTCACGGTGTTCTGGACAAGCAGTGCAAGTGCAACATAAGCGACATATCTACGATCTGCCATACGTTAGTAGCAACGTACAACAATTCGGAAGAGCACATGGCGATGGTAATAAGGTTTCTAAGCCACGGTCATAGACGGATAGCACTACACGCTAAACTATTACTTGATACTCTACGTCAAAGTCTGATATACACTTAGTCCCAAGGTTCAAGATCAAGTCAAGATAAAGGCAGCAGCAGAGTAGTAGGTAGGGTAGAAAATACAACTGAATTAATTACGCGAAGCCTATAATGTCGTGTTCCATTGATACGTGCCACCGGAGCTCTATTGCATACGCTCATCGAATTAATACCATTCTCTCTATTCCTCTTAAAAAAACCACCACCCCCTTCTTCACACACAACACGACACACACACACCACAGACAGACAGATCAGATAGACACGAGACTCATCAAAGCCTTATAATACAACGAACGCAGTGCTGCCAAATCAGTTGAGCCACACACAACACAACAACAAAGAGTTTTAACGCCCGTACTCCATGCCAATCGACTCATCAGCATTTCCAATGCAATGAACCGGTAGAGGGTTGTCCGCCAGCAATGGAGACGGGGGGAGGATGTGTGTCATTTGAGTAGTGTGGTCCGGTCCCACAATGTCGAAACATGCTAACGAGTTGCACATATCACGGCGGCAGAGGACATGACATTCTCCTTTTCCAATTAACACATGCGTCGGTATTAAAGTCTAGCGAATCCTTGGTACGTAGCCCGAATCCCAGGATTGCGGCTATCGAAACGACAAATTTTTATGACACGGGGAAAGGGAAAGCCGACAAACGTCTCCTTGCTCCAATCGAGGGATCATGCCATTTACAAGAATGCGGTGACAAGAGCACCGAGCGCAGCGAGGCTGACCATGGTAGACATGCTAGCACCGATGGGGGAAGCAGCGTTCTTCTTGTCATCAGAGTTCCCAGAGCTCGAGCCGTCACTGGAAGCCGAGGAAGTGTCGTCGTTGGCATTGGCGACGTGACCGGTGCAGTTATACTTGCCCTGGACGACGCTGGTCTGAAGCTTTCCGAGAGTGTCGCAAGATGAGGAAATGTCCTCGGTGCTAACAACTTCGAAGGCACCCTTGACATCTTGGACGGCAGCAAGCTCGACGTCAGTGAAGGAACCTCCTATTTTCACTGCACCTCCAACCGTCTGCAGTTTGTTCAGACCATCAACCTTCTTCAGTGCGGTGTTGTTGGCAATGGTGCATCCACCACCAATACGGGTGAGCGTCGGGATTGAGATGTTGGTGAGCTCTGGGTTGCTGACGAACGAAAGGTCACCGTCCTGGATCTCAGTCAAGTTGGCAGCGCTGAAGGTCTCGAAGTAGTTCGAATCAAAACGCATGGAGCCGTTGACAGTCTTGAGCGAGGGAACGGAGAAGGATGTCACGTTGGCAATCGTCATGTTGGCAATCCACTCCAGGTTGGGCATCTCCATAGTCAAGTTTAGACCATTGGCCTGAACGTACAACGTGTTGCTCAAGCTCTTGATGCTAGTCGAGAACTTGGTCAATCGGCGGTTGTTGTTGATGTTCATGTCAGACAGAGAGTCGACGTTGATTCCATCGATGTTCTCGATGAAGGTATCGGCAATCGTAACGCTCTTGGCCTTGGTGATACCTGGGGTTCCGAAAGTTGGCTCAGGTAAAGCGTTCAAGGTGGCCCAGTCAATGGATCCCACCTCGCCGAGGGCAGGGAAGTTCAGGGTAGAGACCTTGGTGACGTTGTTCAGCTTGAAAGAACCTCCGATCGTCTGCAGCGAAGTACTGCGGAGACTGTTCAGGATGCCGTTGTTTTCGCAGGTAAGGTCACCACCAATCTCGGTCAGCTTTCCACCCAAGTCTAGATCGGGGCCCGCATTCCGTCCAATGAGCACACTGCCCTTGATCGTTTCACAGCTGGCAATCTGGGTGGCATCCGCAGCAGATGCGATGGTGGCCGTAGGGTCACTGCAGCCAACACCAAAGACACCTACAAAAACAACATTAGAAAGCAGATTCGATATATACATGAGCTGGTCGTTCTCTTACCAGACGCCATGCTGAGCGCCGTAGCGGCAGACAGAAGCTGTTTGCTGAACATTTTGCTTGTCTGTTGGCCGAATGGTTAGTTAAGTCTAATATCTCGACGAATCTGGAGGAATAAGAAGAATATGATTGTGTGGTGGTATAGAGAGAAATGGATTAGTTCTGAGAATTGTGTCGCCGGTTGAACCCCAAAAGTGCCAAAAGTGATGTTGAGATGGCTGACACGGATAATTGCTGAGTTGTGCTGCTTGCTGTCGAGATACTAACAATCCAGTCATCTGTTGTTGGAAGGTCAATTGACCCAGTCGAATCCCACATGGGACACCACGCCCCAGTTCATTCATCCAATGACGGGGATGTCTTGGTATTTACGGTAGTCGCAATGATAATAAGTCGTTGGTTGCTGCCGCCAGCCCAGTACCTGTACGATAGAACCACGGAGCCTAATTCCCAGTCGAACAGCAATTGCCAACGATGTCAAGCACCGGTTTCATTCACGCATCGTCTATAGCGCGATGTGTCCCAGTGCTAAACCTTAAATGACCAATTGACTGTTGCGATGAATGTAGCTAGTAGTGCTGAATAACACGTGCTTGACAGGCCTCCAGTAGTGTTGACCAAGCTCTCGGGCAACACCCGACCGTGACGCCGTCCATGCTAGGTTACAACCAGACAGCTACTAGCAGGTAGCTTTGCGTATCCAGACAGGTGCCACACGCCAACGTGAACCTAATTGATTGTCGCGGGCCTAATGGTCGTTCCGATCATGCAGGGAAACCCGGGAAGTCCGTGCCATGGTGTAGAGGACGTTGGGTAACTTGATGGGATTGATTGATTGCTTGGTGAAGCACAAAATACATACCTTATACAAAATCCGAAGACTCAATTTTCAGATATCTCGAGAATATTTGCAGTCGTCTGCTTCACGGCGTATTTACTGCCGTTCGTGTATCGGTCGACGCGCACAGGAGCGAGTGGGTAAACCTTGTTGTCGTGTTGATTGGTCGCTGTTGTTGGACAGGAAATAGTGGACAGTAGTCGACGGGGTGAAATGTGCAAGTAGTCTTCTCAGGCGGATGTGTATTAAAGGGAGGAAGCTATTGAGCGAGTGGCTCTTCCTCTGTTATGATGGGAATATTGACAAACGAATGAATCCGAAGGGGAAGAAGGGGTAGGAGGAAGTTTGGGAGGGAGCGAGGGAAAGTCAGGACAAGAAAAGGCCGAAACGTTTTGGAATTCTACCTGAGATAGATGGCGTGGCTCTTGCGTGTTTGGGGGTGTGTGGGAAGAAGGAGGGAAATGGGAGTGGGCAGGAAATTTTGAGTCTCGGGTGGGCTTTAAGGGGGCAGACAGGGCGGGCTAGTGGGCATTTGCCATAAAATGGGCCCGCTGTATGGCCGGGAAGTGGCAGAGAGATGAGGATTCGCCTTTTGGTTGGCAGGCGGGTTGGATTAGTGAATGGCCCCATTTTACCACCCGGACCCAAGACAGACCCAGGTTAGCCAGGAACGATCTATCAAATTGTCCATTTTGCAGGTACCTCGCACCCAGCACATCCCCTACAGTAGCATCTAGCACCTAGCACCTAGCACCTAGGTAGCCTGCCAGCCTGCTAGCCTCGATTATTACAGTAAAATGTTATAAAAGTTTAGTTTTTAGTTGCAAAAAGCTACATGGGGGAGACCAAGCAGGCCAAGGATCCTCATAGATGACAACCAGTGCAAACACACATGCACGCAGGCTTTATTATCGAGAACTCATAAATGATATCTACGACTATGCAAATGAAATCTGCCTGGATACGATATTGCACTGTTCCTTCGCACTATACATACATACAGACATTTTGATTCTTACATACATACATGGTATAGATGTATGTACACTACATTGTAGAAGAATCCTGCATTAGTAACACGAGACAACCAAACTATTTACATATGACACCCAGCTCAATACTATTCCCGCTTAACAATTTCTTCGTATTACACCACCACGAACACCCTCTTTACTTTGTATTAGCAAATGAGGTATCTACGTCTTGCGCTATATCTATGCGGTTGGAAGACCACGACCACGACCACGAGTCCCTGCAGTGTCAGACCACGATAGATCTACATATCTCTTGTGATATATACCTACGAGACGCAAACGTAATCAATGCATGTGGTTCCAGACGGTAGGCAGGTAGGCAGTACACACTCGCATGTGTATGGACTAGGTAGGTAGGTATGTTTGGGCTACCTAGAAAATACAGTGTTAGCGTTACAGCGTTCATATCAGATTCAGTCAATTGGCGAGATTGGCTCTTTTATTTGATGACCCAGTTCGGCAAAGCAGGGAATTGCTGCAAGGTTTGGAGCATCCATCCGCTAAGCCCACCCCCTGTCCGTTCTGCATATGTATGTACATGCGTACTATCTATGTGCGTGCAACCTGAGTTTACATTGAATGCCTCCGAGCATGATCATCATCATCTTGGGCCATGCTTCACCTTGTGAGGGGGTTCTAGAAGGGTTTCTCCCTCGTTTCGCATCACCGGTGTGCGGGACGGATCACGCGAGCCTCTTTCGAGCAACTTAAGAATATCAAACTGCCGCTAGATCTTTCGTGAGTTGAGCTCTGTTTTCTAATAAGTTCTTCAAGCCGGTGCCAAGCTAGACTATGGCATCTAGAAGACCCAGCGATTCACGCACGGCGGTAGGTAATCAACTTCCCCGGCATAGCTTGCAGTTCTAGCAGATTTTCCGGAACGCCTACCCCCCAGAAAGCCTCTTGTGCATCTGCATACTAGTAGTACTATGTATGATATGTTACTGGTTACACCTCTGTCTAGTCCGTAAATGGAGGGAAAGGAACATTATGATGTTCTTGACTAGAACGATGGACTGCCAGACTGCTAACCGTACTGATGGCACTCAAGGCACTAGCAGAAAAGAGTCCCGTCCCATATGAAACAGCCTCTGGTTGTGAATTACTCAATCGGCGGCAGACTCTCTCCATAGATGACGACAATTCAGAAGGAAGCCAGCTTTTCATTCTCTCCTTTCAGCTTAAATCCGCTGCGAAGGCCCATTTTTATTATTCCCAGCATCACGGCCGCCACGGGTGTATCTGCATCACCGTCATTAAATCGCCAATCAATTCCACACCAGGGATCCGTCACCCCCACTCCCCCCTTTTTAGCTCAATGCTGGCACAATGCTGGCTCAATTGACAATGCTTCATTGCTTCACGACGCGGTGCGGTTCGCTAGCGCTGGGCTATTTTCGCTCATCCCAAATCCCTCCCTCCTACGCGTACGTACGCACTCAGTACAGAATAGGTATGTATATATATCTACATATACTTATGCATTATGTGCAAAAGGTCCAAGATATACCCCCCAGGCGGGATCGACGATGGTCGAATTGTTCGATTGACTAGGAATGGGTACACCAGATCGACGGCTGAGTGGTCCTAGGGGCCCTATTTGCATCATAATATTTATTTTTTTGAAGTTCTTATCACGCCTGCGCGCATGACCGACCGGCTAGTCTCTGGATTGTGGTCCGTCTCATCTTGGATATTTTGTGGCCCTTCTTGTCTTCTGCCAGGTCCACCAATGATAATGTATGTCCAAACTTAATCTTGCAAGAACCACAAGTACTTCCATGACAGCAGGTAAAAAAACTCCCAGGCAAAGGTTTTGGTTTTGAGATTCGGTATGAACCCGAAGGCCCAGAGTCCAGATCTATATCATCCGATTATATCAATATTCGCGTTTAGCGCATAACTCGAACCTGAATTCGACTTTGTGTGGCATGAACACGAACATACCCGCATGAGCTATTCCTCGTATTGCGGCGGAAGACAACCACATTGTGGCAATTGCCCATTCGGCATCCAGAACACCAACCCCGGATAACGATTCTTGTTTCTTCTGTAGTGGTCTCACATTGCTCGGCGGCCTGCGACAATTTTTCAAACAAAGGCCCCATTCACTACTTGCTTGGCTCCCGAATGGTTGGTAGATTGTAGATGTTGACTTACATGATCCTGGGCCGGCTTCTGGATCAAGATACGTCATTGCCGAACAATGAAACTCGGGGCTGCCAATCGATATCTGCGATCTACATAGCAGCTTGCTAGACTATCTCAATTTGACGACCTTTTTTGTTATGATTTCGCGGTCTCTCCGCCAATGGACTCGCACTACTGCAGGTAGTCTGCCGTGTTAATAAACGTACCGGAGCCCCTTTCAACGACAATCGACTTATGATCAATTGACTGGCAACAGCCTTCTTGCTATTGAGTCACTGTTGGAATGATTTCGAACATGTCCAGTTAATAACTGCTGGATTGAGGTTTAATCCTACGAAATTTCGATGTCTAAGCCCAATAATCTCAACAGCCACCTCTAGCTGCCCGCATGCGCAACCCTACAACAAAAGAGTAAAGACAGATGGATCCCCATAGACCGCTCCGTCCATAGAACGTGCTTACCCGTCCCGAATATGCATTGCATACGCGTCGCATGCGTGTCAGCGGGTCGAATCAAAACCACTCGATAGCATCGATCGAGGTCTCATGTATAAAGGGTTGACCCAGCAGCTTGTTCTCAACTGTTACACGAGTTCCTCTAATGTTGAATATGATATATTAAACTCGCTTATTAAAACTATGAATAGGGTCCTTGGTTACTTATCCAGTTCAAGTTATCTAGCTTGTTTGTATGCTATAGCGATCTGCCCTTATCACACAGCTTCATCCCGGGACGTAAACAGGTAGTCCGACATATTAACTGGAAAGGTGTATTCACGGTGAGAGTAAGTCTGTAACAGTCATCTGTATGCTATTGCCTCTCAGACCAGTGCTATATGTACGGTAAAATTACCAGCAGGAGTCTTCAAGCTGTCCAGAGGACTGTTAATAATTAGAACATGTCGAGAACAAGACTGAACATTGCTGTTCATAGTATGAGTAGAATTTTTGGCTCAGAAGCCACCTGCTCTAGTGAGCATAATAGATACAGGACCTCTTGAACGAGATGACTAGAGGGGTCCTTTCTTTCGACTCCTGTAGGCATCTCAACTGAGTCTCGTTCACCTGCCATGTCTACCTATACCTTTTCGCTTCGGTTTGGTCCTAGGCATATACTATCAGAATAGGCTGTTTATATCCCTTGGAAGTTTACATGGACGCAGATAGCCTCTCCCTACTCTCACGAATCTGCAGATCTCTATCTCCTAGTCTTGCTTGTAGAGGCGACCTTCTTTCTACGCACGAAATAATTGCATGAGCAAGCTTTTGAGGAGGAGACTATTCCAGTGTACTGATATCCGTCTCCTCGACCCTCCACATATACCACACTACAACATCCACGGTCAGTACCTTGTCTCTCTAGGTAGATAAATAGTTTTGGCGAATTAAAGAATCTTCAACGCCTGAAAGGGGAATTCTTCAATGTAAAAAAAAAAAAAGACAGAAGGGGAAACAGGCACACGACCAGAAGACACTTACTAAACACACTCCGAAACGGCTTGAACCGCTCCGAGATCTCCAGCATCTCCTGCTCGGACATATACTTCCACTTGCCGCCCCCCTTCCCACCACCCCCCTTACCACCGCCAGCCTTCTTCAACTTAGCGACGTCGCGCCCCACGAACGCCGCCATCCCGCGCTGCACGCCCAGGTCCCCGAGCGAGAAGACGTCGAGCCGCTTGAGCCCGAAGCACGCGAACATCTCGACCGACCACCGCCCCAGCCCGCGCACCGCCGTCAGCACCTCCAGCACCTCCTCGTACGGCGCGTCCGCCAGCAGCTGCGCCGAGAGCTCCCCCGTCGCGAATTTGGCCGCGAGGCCTTGCACGTACTCGGCTTTGCGCTGCGAGAGGCCTGCCGTGCGCAGGCGCTCGATGGTGCAGGGGGCTACCTGCGAGGGGTGCGGGAACGCGCTCCCCCCGCCATCACCACCGTCCTCGTCATGAAACAGATCGATAAACCGCTTCTTGATCGCCTTCGCCGCCGCCCCCGAGACTTGCTGCGAGATGACCCCGCTGCACAGCGACTCGAAGGGGTCGATCGTCTCGCTCAGGCCCTCGGGGCTGAAGATCCGACAGTGGTGCCGCTCGACCAGCGGCTTGAGGCGCGCGTCTACACTTATTAGATGCGCGCACGCCTCCTCCAGTATGGTGGTCGTCGTCGTCCGGTGAGTTGGGGCCTTGGAGGGCGAGACGGTGGGCGCGCGCTCGCGCGTCACGAGCCGGGAGGTCTCGGGCGAGAGCAGCGGCGCGTTCGTGGCGTTGGGGTCCGCGAGCCGGGTTATGGCTGCGGTTTTTGGCTTCGGCGTTGTGGTTGTGCCGTTGGGGATGGCGCCGGCGGGCTCGCCGAGGAGTTTGGCGGTGCTGGGTGTTGGCGTCTCGGGTGGTGGAGGAGCGGCGGCTTTTGGTTTACGGCCCCGCCGTTTGTTGGGCGTTGTTGGCGCTGGTGCTTCTGTCTCCTCCTTGGGGTTCTTCATTGAGCCCCCTTCTTCTCCTATCTCGTCGGAGACTGCCTTCCTTTTCCGTCCCCTTGATGGCGGTGCGGGAGGTATGGCGGGTGTGGGTGACTTCAACTCCGACGCCGCGCTCAACCGCGCTGATCTACGTGTTGCCATGTTCGCTACTTGCTTGTTTCCTGCTAACGTGACTTTGAGATGTTGTGAGTGAAGCTGTCTCGGGTATGTGTACAACCGCTTTACGAGTCCTTTGGCGATGGTATGACAGGTACGCTTGTATGCTTCTGTTCTGAAACCTGTAGATTTCCAGCTTGGCCTACTAGTCGTCTGCGAGATCTGAGATGGCAGTTTTAAAGAGTGACTAATTGGTGACGAGATCTTATAAGTGACTGGGAGAATTGCAGTTGAGAGACCTGTAGTAAAGAGTGAAACTTTGATAAGTAGCAAGATTGCTCCGCTGTTAGTATTCGGAGTGACAATCATGCCCAACTACTATCCTTCATATTCTATCACGATAAATACCTTCCTTTCAAATTCAATAAGATTGTAAATGAAAAGAAAGGTATGTATAGAAGACGTGAAGAAGATTCAGGATGTTGAATGTAGGTCAATATTGAATTCAGTCAGAGCTGTATACTATGCATATGTAAGCAACCAGGGCAGCTAGGCACCATAGTCGTAGTGCATACAATTGATGTCGTCAGCTCATGCCCTTGCTTTGTCATCTGGTCTCGATGCCTCAAAACAAATAGGTTATAAAGTCAAGGCTGTGCGCACCATCACTTACCAAGTACTAACACATTTCATTGCCTATTTTCAATCACATTCCTCATGAATCTCACAATACGTCCTGACCTCTCAAAGCGTAGGGATTAGCAGCAATGTTGGTGAGGTGGCATAAGAGACAGGGGGCACGCGATAAAAACGACGATCAACAGCAAAGAAAGCCTTGTCAACTCAGCCGAGCCAGGTGGCTCGGTATAGATGGACGAAGGGTAGGAGACGAGGTCCTCTTTTATAATAATAGAGTTCGTACAATCTTCTGTAAGGGACACGGCGACAAAAGCCATAGTCGCAATCTCGAGCATCGCTGCTAGGTACCGTATCTTCAATGATATTCGTAACATTACATACTTTCTTGATTAGACATACCAGGTTTCTAGCCGAGTACCTAACCTACATATTGCGTACTCATGTGAACAATACATGTGGTATCAATCAACATGCAGTATCAATCACCTGTCAAAATTGATCAACGCAAACGTTCAAGACATTTACCTAATCGCCGAGCAACTGGTAGGTAGCGAGCGAACTGTCCCGGTGCCTAGGTCCGGTCGTCAACTCGTACGGGGCCTTGATGACAATTCCAAGATCGCCAAGGGCCTAAGAGCACGAGATTTCTCCACGGCCACCATTCATTAGCAGTTAGAGCTTGCAGCTAAAAATGGCTCGGCACCACAATGCGAAAGGGGATTTATTTTCCTATGCAACCTGCCGCAATGCATGTTCGTCACGGGCCGTGTCTCTTTTGCGTGTGTTGCGAAGAGCCTCGAACACGAGAAGAGGGAGTGAGATGATTGATCGATGAAACCTTGTCGATGCAACGAGATGTTCGTTTCTTCGCGTTTCTCATCTTCGCCTTTTAATCTTGGCGGCGTTATAATTTCATGAAAAAAAACGAGCTGCATGAGAGTGAGGAGCCTAAGGTACCTCCTAGCCGATTAGGTACTTCTGCGGCTAAGACGTGCTGGATGTGGTCAAGAGACGAGGCATGTATTGGATGTACATAGCTGTAACCTAGGTTAGTCCATTTGACACGATAAATCCCTAGCCACAGGCAGCTTTTAAGCCGCACGTGGATTCCCTCCGCGTCAGCTGGTGAGGTTCCTGTGCTGGTACCTTTTTCGTACTTTTCGTACTTTTCGTACCAAAGTCTAGAATCGCCGTTCGTGTCTCGAGTGCTCCAGTTGCTCATAACGGAAGTATCCAGGCACCTGGGCAGCCCTGGCAGCTAGTTAAACCTGTTAGGTTAGGCAGTAGAATTGAGGATTTGCCATCTGGCGCTGTGTACATACATACCTAATACATTCTAACTGACTACCGAGGTACCTACTCCCCCGAATCCCCCCCTAAAATGCGATAAGCCCTGTTGGGTTGTTCCAATTACAAGGTCTGACTCTGCACCTCTGGGGGGCCGTGTTCAGTGCGTTTTCTACGCAGCCAACCAGCCAACTGGCAGCCAGCCAGCCAGCCAGCAAGCGTTGATGCTGCTGCCAACCACACACACCCAATACCAATACCTGCCAATACCTACCTACATACATACATACATACATACATACATACATCCGTACATACTGCGTACTGCTGCACGACCTGTCATCTTAACATTTTTTTCAACATTGCCGGTCCGTCTACCCTGATCCGTTCTCTCTCGCCCAGCGCCAATTCACCCATTAATTCCATTAATCTCGCCAGCGCCAATTTTATATCCTCGTTCTCACTACATACAGTAGACACAATAGACGACCGCGATACTGGAACATCCGCCTTTCCGCCAGCATCCCCCAGCTGTCTGTCGATCGTACCCCGTTGACAGGATTCGCTGCCAGCCAAGGTTGTTTCCTGTAACCTTCGTGTTCCCTCCAACCAAAAGACGTGATACCCTCCCCGTCACCGAATACAGAATACACAAGGTCGGCCAATTTGAGCGAGTGCCTGGCCCACCCCTTTAGTATCACGGTCGTGCCTCGACTCGCTATTCACCTGTCTGCTCTCGCGCTATCTCGGGGTGGTTGAGGGCCACCCGAAGAGCTCGCCATGCTTCTTCCCAAAGGCGGCGTGACGTGGAAATCCGCAAAGGCACAACTGCCCCCTACCAGAGCGATATGGGTCTTCTTAACAAGAACGCGACTGCTCCTCTCCATCGCCATTGCTGGCATCGTCTTATTACTATGGCGCGGCATCCGGTCATCGGCAAATGAGATGCAAAGGTATGTATATCCTGTCTGGTCTACGATACTGAGTGTCTCACGACGGCGGCTTGTGCTTGTGCTGTGCTGACCTGACTGTGCCCTCTCGAAAGCTTCTACTGCTGGGGTCCCTCAAAACCGCCAATGGACATGACCCTCAACGAACAACAGGCTTGGAACGCCCACCTGCAGACGCCCGTCATCTTCAACCACCACGCTCCGATAACTATCAACGACACCACGATATCGCACGTCAACCTGGATGGCATCCGATCGACGCGCCAAGCTATCGATAACGAAGAACGAGTCCTCATTGTCACTCCCTTGAAAGACGCCGCGCCCTACCTTTCCAAGTACTTTGAACTCATCGCCGAATTGACCTATCCTCACCACCTCATTGACCTCGCCTTCCTTGTTGGAGACTCGAACGATGATACCCTTGCCGTGTTGGGCATGGAACTAGAGCGCATTCAGAAGCGCCCGGATAAGATCCCGTTCAATAGCGCTCTGGTCGTGGAAAAGAACTTCGGTGTTCAGCTCAGCCAGTCTGTCGAGGACCGGCATAGCTTCGAGGCTCAGGGCCCCCGACGAAAGGCCATGGGTCGCGCCAGGAATTTCTTGCTTTCCGCGGCTTTGAAGCCAGAGCACTCGTGGGTGTACTGGCGTGATGTCGACATCGTAGACAGCCCCAAAAGGATCCTAGAGGATTTCATTGCGCATGACCGAGACGTTCTTGTTCCAAGTAAGTGGATCTCTCCCGGCATGTGAGGCTCTCTGCTGACGTATGCAAGATATCTGGTTCCACCGATACGAGGGCAAGGGTGCCGAAAAATATGACATTGAAGGCAGATGTAAGCTCTTCTCTTCTCAGGATGTCGGTTTCCAGCTGCTAACGTGAGGGAAACAGTCGACTACAATTCTTGGGTGGAATCCGAGAAGGGTCTGAAACTAGCATCCAGACTAGATAAGAACGTAGTGTTAGCGGAAGGTACGA
Source organism: Whalleya microplaca (assembly GCA_022497155.1). Lineage (NCBI taxonomy): Eukaryota > Fungi > Ascomycota > Sordariomycetes > Xylariales > Xylariaceae > Whalleya > Whalleya microplaca. The sequence goes on from MU385723.1 coordinate 637,274, forward strand.
GATGTGTACCCCTGAAGATATAATGGGTCTAGATACTGACTTAGGTTCGTCCTACAGGTTACAAGCAGTATGACACTGGAAGACAATACATGGCTCGGATGGGTGACTGGCGTAACGACCCCGATGAGGAAATCGAGCTTGATGGCATTGGCGGTGTCAACATTCTAGTGAAAGCCGATGTGCATCGATCAGGTTCGTATCACATAGTACACCCAAACCACGAAGTCGGTGGAGACTAATGGTGACATCTACAGGTATTAACTTCCCGTGTTACGCCTTTGAGAACCAAGCCGAAACGGAGGGTTTCGCAAAGATGGCCAAGAGAGCCGGCTACGAAGTCATCGGTCTACCCAATTACGTCGTCTGGCACATCGACACGGAAGAGAAACCCGGAAACGCATGAGCCAGCGATACTCGGTTCTTCTTACTTAACGCAACGCATTGCATCTTTTCTTGTTTATCCACTCCCCCCGTTCATATTTCTTCAGTGTACCAATTTGGTCCGCCTCAGGCAGCAGTCGATTTTTCCAATCGTGTGGCAGGGAAACGTAATATTTTTTGTACGAGAAGCTCATGATACACACAACAACTGCATCCATTATCAGAATCATCATCAGATATGTAAGCAAAGCGGCGTTGGGAAAAGGGATGGGAACATATTTCTTCGCTTCTCACACACCACCTCCTTTTTTTTCTCCCTCTCTTACTGGCAATATCACTCAACTTTGGAACTGGATGGGTCGGTCGGGCAGCGTTCAAATATCAAACAGCAAGCAAGAAAGTATACCTTGAGTCGTGTTTCCTTTGTGTCGGCTGTTCAGATCTCTGTTCCCCGAGTGATTTTGCCGGCTCGCCATCCACCGTTTACCTTCAAGGTATACCTTTGCCCTTGCTGTTTCTTGGTTTGGTTGAGCCCTGCGGGTTGGCCTGTCTGCCTTCTTTCTGCCTTCTGCCGTCTGCTGAGGGTAGAGCAAACACGACCGCATGATATTGCCGAGAGACGGCGTCTGCAGTTTTTTCTCTGTCCCCGTGTAATAGAGATTTGGCTATTCATACGGCATTGATAAGGAAGGATATTATTGGAGGAGGAGGGGAATCGTGGTGGTGGTGTGGTGGTGATGGTGATGGGACACAAATGTATCAAGGGATGGAAGGGAAGGGGGGGAGCTTGTATGGAGAGAGAGAGGAGTCTTTTGTTAGCAGTGCCCGAGTTAGTTGTTGGCAATTTCTTCACTGGTTCGATGAGAGCATGTTGGCAGCTAGCTAGCTAGCTAGCTAGTGTAGAACTTTCTTCAACTTCGTTGCTCGTCCACGGGGAGGGGAAGAGAGGGGGGTGTTTATTTCGGGCGGCCTTGGGCGGAGAGGGGCGAGGAATGAACTGCGCTGCGCTGGACTGGACGGGACTGGACTGAAAGAAAGGGGGCGGACAAAAGACTAAGACTAATATATACAATCTCTTCCATCTCACCTTTTATGTCTGGTTCTTGATGACTCGACTATAATGGCATACAGGGGAGCAGTTGGCATATGAGATGAAGTCAGTACTCGCTATAGCAATTTGGTAAGTTCAGAATCCATACCCAGGCAACTTAAGAATATGATAGATAGCAATATCTATTTGTTGCTCATATGATCCCTATAATTGTGACATATTCACGGATTCGAGCCATTTGAGGATAGAGCATCTCAGTATTAAGTTACTCCTTTCGAGCTGCATATGGGCCTATACATGGCCACTGCCTGTACATATACAAAGGGGCTCTACCTTCGTCTAACTTCACCTTGCACTAACCAAACCACTGTACTCCTCATTACTTGATCTCATATTATCGCCCAGAGCAAGTCGCTGGTTGCAATGATCCAGGAATATAAAGATATAAAACAATCTACTGTATACTTTTTCCCTTATTTACCACTTATATCATCGTATATGTGAGACTATTTGCCATTGGACTCGGACAAAGTCCCAACATTACTACCCAAGGGCCTATCAACATCACAGCTGGAACCGTACTACAAAAAGCCAGATGAGGGGGATCTTCTGGTTTCGCAAGCCTTCACAGTCTATGAGTGTATATACAGTCTCCGACTCTCCTGCCAGACGTGTGGGATCTTTGTGCAACTGGAGTTCAACCGTTCTATTGCCTCGCTCTAATGCAACTTATTTATACAAGTCTGTCCACCTACCATCCCCCACCGGAGCTTTCTTTACTTGTTACCTTCGTGTCCCGTCAACTCGTCTCAGTGAGATCGGATGATGGTCATCGAGTCCAGGGCCGCCTTCTCCTTCTCCTCGGCGCGCAGCTGGTCGATGAGCGGCTGCAGGTAGGGGACGTCCTATTCCACGCGCTTTACGTTAGCGCCTCTATCCAGAATGAAGCCATATGTATTATATCGTCATAGGCCGGCTCACCTCCTCGGGCTTGGTCCATTGGTCTTTGGACAGCAGCTTGTGCGAGATGCTGCACTGGAAGGCGCGGCGGATGCGGTAGACGCGGTCGTAGGACTCCTGGGGCGGGAGGCGCTTCAGCGCCTTGATGACGTCCTCGTCCTCCTCGACGATCAGGTCGTCGGCTCTAGAAGACAATTGTCAGTTCCCTCGACACTTGATCCCAACTAGTTATCCGCCCAGCTATCCCAATGGCAGAATGCACGTCGTTGGTAGGGTCGGCTACGCACCTGAGGCCGAGTTGACGGTAGCCGGCGGACTGCGAGTACCAGCCGGCGAGGGGCTCGAACATCTTGCGCAGCCACGGGCGCTTGAGGATGAAGGGCGCAAGGCTCGGGTAGGACATGGCGGGCGTGGCAATTGGTGGTGTATGTGTGTGTGGTCTGCGGTAGTAGTAGAATTGAGGGGAGCTGGCTGGAGGGAGGGGGGGAAGAGAGTCGTAATATAAACTGGTGATGCTATTATGGAGGCTTGACAAAGTTCCAAAATGGCTCTCGGCTTTGGGGACCCAGATCACGTGATTGACTTTGCACGCTTATTGCTTAGGTATTCCTTGGTCCGACCTACTAAAATACCTACTAATACCTACTAATTCATTACCTAAAAGTACCTGTGTGCCCCAGTGCTTCCAGTGCGCCGGTAACGCAAAAAGCGATGTTTTGCATATACTTTACGTCGTCTGTTATTGAAATTCAAGCTTTTATATTATTTTAGAGTTTCTACTGCATAGATGCTGTGTTAGGTCTTATTAGTAGTTACTTACTATATCTATTATATATATATATATAGATACAGATGAGATACAGATTAGAGTGACGCCGATGGAAGGGTTCATTGTTGGTCACTTGACTTTGAGCCTCAGATAGCGGAAGTGCCTCGGAATGCCAGGCTACCTAACTCGGGTAGAGGTCGGTACATGCACACATGCAGTCGAGTACATACGGAGTTGAGGTAGCAGAAGTACATACACATATTATATCGGAGTGTGTACCACATTGAATACGTCACAGCTGGCAAATTGCGGCTTCGCTCCATTCAATTCCATTCCCTGCTTACCTCATGTATGAATGTATTTCTTCTTACAGTGCTAGAACGAAGTGCCTGCCTTGACTTGAACTCAAACTTAACAAAGAGATACACTTTCTCTTTTCTTCGATGGGTGAAAGTTAATTGCCGCATCTTTCCAGGTACGCGGTCTTTTCCCTAGTCCATTCACATATCCATTCTATCACACTTTCTATTTTTCAACACTTTATTCTGTACCTAACGTAACCGGCTTTGCAAGTTTGCAACCGTGCGCTAACAGTATATAAGTGAATGCTCTGAACAGTCGAACATTTATAGCACCAGAGCCCAGAGCACCACGGCACCGCAGCGCACTACAGCAGGACACTGCACCACACTGCACCATACAATACAAGCACCACACAATATCCAGTCGGTCTAAAATCGCAATTCACAATCAAGCACGTTAGACGCCGACCCGCTTCTCTTGCATCTGAGCTAGAGAGGTCCGATAGATATCCTGGCTTCCGACTCCTCACGCCGACGCAACTCCAACACCGCAATACTCTCCCACCCCTCTTTCTTTTCCCTATTTACGGCTACATATCATCCCACCTAGTCCACCATCGTACTTGAACGACGCGCCCTCGTTGCGGATGTCAATGGCATGTGACAATCGGTAGCTCCTGTGTTGACGGTGGATTTGCGAGGGTGCATTCCCCGCACACCGCACCACAACGCCTCTTCGATTTCCTTTTCGACCGTGAGATCGCACGACCTTGTGCCCATCTACGCACTACTTATACCCACTGTCGCTCTTTGACCCCTTCAGACGAGCAGACACGAGCCTGCGTCGCCCATCGCCATCTCCGGGGCCTCTGCACATCCCGGAGGCCCCGACTTCGCGACCCCGTCATCCCCGTCATCCCCGTCCTCGGACTTAACCACCTATAGAGGGGCATGTCTCACGACCAGGCCCAGAGCCATCCGACAGGACGGTCAGATCCCGATCCGACAGAATATGGGATTTTCTCCGATAGACCCCCTCCAACAGCACCCTCTACCTCCCCTACCACCGAGTCCTCAACCTCGACAAATCGCCGTAGTCAAGACGGTCAGGGCCCCTTAGCCTCGGCGGTAGCAGCCATGGAGTTACACGACCCCCGCGGTCTGACACCCTTACAAAGGTGGGCCGCAGTGGCCTCAGAGCCTCAGTTCAATGCTTTGTCGGGAGCTGTAGGCGGCTTTACCTCTGGCATTGTCACCTGTCCACTCGATGTCATCAAGACGAAGCTGCAGGCACAAGGAGGATTTGTCCCCGTCACAAAGGGCAGGCATGTCGGCCAGAGCAAGGTATATTCCGGCTTGGTTGGTACCGCGAAGGTGATCTGGAAGGAAGACGGGTTGCGCGGCATGTATAGAGGCTTGGGACCTATCATTCTCGGTTACTTGCCCACTTGGGCCGTTTGGTTTACTGTTTACAACAAGAGCAAGAGATTCTTGGCCGAGCAGAACTGTAAGTTGTCCCACGCAAACATGCGAGATTTACCTTACCGCCCTTACTGCCATCCTCCCTCTCCCGCAGTCACACACACCACTCGAGGGAACAGATAGCTGATCATTGTCCTACACTGTAGTACAAAATTCATTCGTCATCAATTTTTGGTCCTCGATCGTAGCTGGAGCCAGCAGCACCATTGTGACAAATCCAATATGGGTTATCAAAACCCGACTTATGTCACAATCATCCACCGGGTACAACAGAGATATGTCCATGTTCCCGAGGTCGGCTAACACTCCTACGTCTAGACCTACTATCAATTCCCCTTGGCACTATAACTCGACGCTCGATGCTGCGCGCAAAATGTACTCTTCGGAAGGCGTTTTATCATTTTATTCAGGACTCACGCCGGCGCTTCTTGGTCTTACGCATGTTGCAGTTCAATTTCCTGCTTACGAGTATTTGCGGACGAAGTTTACGGGCGAACGCATGGGTGAGATGGGCAGCAACGATAAGAAGAATCATTGGCTCGGCGTACTATCCGCTTCGGTAATGTCGAAAGTTCTCGCGAGCTCAGCCACATATCCGCACGAGGTAATCCGCACAAGGTTGCAAACGCAAAGACGGCCAACCCCTGGAAGTGAGTATCTACAAGGACTTGGGGTCTCCGAGCCTACGTCGAGCAACCAAACCCAACCATCAAATAACGCAAAATTTACGAGCCCACAACCGAAGTATAGAGGCGTCGTCATGACTTTCCGCACTATCCTGCGAGAAGAAGGCTGGAGGGCATTCTACGCGGGTATGGGAGTTAACATGATGCGAGCCGTGCCGGCGGCGACGGTGACAATGATGACTTACGAGTTCGTGATGAGAACACTCCATCACGCACAGTTAGAGGGTCAGCAGAAGAAGAATCTAGGCGCAACGACAATACGCGAATCATGAGCACAAACAACAACAACATTCAAGAGGGGCCACGCGGGCGAGGAGTTATTAGTTGGTTGCATGGGGTGTGTGGGAATTGCAATTGCGTGTGTTGTACATATTATCATCATATTTTGTGCAAGAACTGTTCTCACCACACTAGGAGCGAGCATGATTGACCAAAACTTGTTAAGGTCAAAATACACAACTGGACTGGACTTGGGGGGGGGGGGGGGGGGGTGTGGGTTTATTAGGGGGGCGGATGGATGGGTCGGTCCAGAACGATACCCTTCCTTGTGTATGTAGGTATAGACACATGTTTTTTATGTTTTCGTGTCATGATTGCAAATGGTAGATAAATCACTAATCTTTTTGGTGAAGTGTTTTGCTTGCTTGCTGCTCGGTAATGCCGTCTTTGTGATTCAGCGTGATTTGGACGTAGGACGACGCTACGACGAAGCGTTCAGGCATGACTCGCGGGCCTGACTTGTAGGTCATGCGATCTTGACGATCCTGGGAAGGCACGGAGCGAGGAGTACGCATACGCAAGGGGGGAAGTTCAGCGTCAGTTTAAAAAAAGGCGAGAGTGGCGGTTCAACGAGACTTGTTTGAATGCTGGTATCCTCTAGACTTATACTGAAGATATAAACAGCTTATTTGTATACTGCATTTCTTCCTGGAGTCATGTATAGTCGCTAGCTTCCCACCAACAGATTTAATATCAAATACAATGTCAGAGACCCATATCGTTTCGTTCTCAGACCTGGTGTACTCCCTACGAGGGTAAATCAGTTGAGATAGACAGCATAGACTGAAGATCTCTGACAACAACTCAGGTCACTTTCACATTGTAAATATAAGTCATCGTATATGGTATATGACTAGCAGACTATAGCAAGTGTTCACTCATGTCCCTATATTGCTCCGTTCTAGACATATATGATCAACTCTCACCCCTTCCACAAACTCCAAGTTACCTATGGCTCACCTAAGAAAGGTCCGCGTTCCATGAGTAGTGTAGTCTCATGCTAGTTTCCTCTCAGTAATCCTCACCAGCATACCCTTCTGGAAGAACATGTTGGTGTTGATAACATGCGGCATCGGGTTCCTCGGGTCTATAAGCGTGAAGTCGAAATACCGGAACAGCTAAACAACAACAACACCACATCAGCATATCAGTCTAAACTCCCTACCACAACCACAAGTGTGCAGAGTAAAATTAGGTGAAATTCATGGAACAACTCACCTCGACATACACCTTATTCAGCTCCATAAACGCGACGCTCTTGCCGCTGCACCCCCAGCGCCCGTACCCGAACAGCAGCTCGACGGTCTGCACCATCTCGCGGCGCTTCTCCTCGGCGATACCCAGCCACCGCTCGGGCCGGAACACGTCTGCGTCCACGCCGAACACCGCCGTCGAGCGTTGGGTTGAGAGGAAGTTGTGCGCGATCCGCGTCCCGCCCGGGATCCATTTCCCGAGGATCGTGTCGCCGCCGGGGGGAACCTGCTTCATTGCGAGACCGGAGAAGGGCGGGTTCATGCGTAGGCCTTCGTAGATCACGGCCTAAACGGTATAAGCAATGAGAGGTTAGGAACCAGTGATTACCTCCTGTGTATATTAAAGTAGGTGGGTGGGAATTAAACATACCTGTAGGTACTCCAACTGCCTCCCCTCGTCCGCTCTAATGGGACTCGAGACCCGCCCGGCCGCGATGGCGGCGTCGATCTCGCGCTGCAGGCGGATGTACGAGAGCGGCGACGCGAGCAGGTTGACCATGGTCCCGCGGATCGCCGTCGCGGTCGTGTCGGAGCCCGCGATGATCTGGAAGAGGATCTCGGACTCGCACTGCCGCTGCGAGAGACCGTGTCTGACGAACGAGCCCTAGATGTGTGGATACATAGTAAGCATGAAAGCCGAGATGAGAGGGGGGGGGAAAGGGGGAAAATGGGGGAGGAAGGAGGAAGAGAGCTCCTACCAGCATGTCCTTCCGGTCCTTGGCATCGGTGCCGTAGCGCTCGCCTGCGACTTTCGACGCAACCCTGTGGAGAGGTGATGTGTAAGCAACTGTCTAATTGTTTCACTTTCGGTGGAAGGGGTAGGTATAGGTGCTGCTTGAACGACTTACGCCAACATCTTGCCCATGCCCTTCTTGTCCGTCGGCTTCGGGCCGATGAACTTGAGCACGAATGGGTGGTAGAAGATGCGCGAGAGCCAGGGGATGTCCCCCATCATCACCATCGTGGGGACGTGCTCCTCCGAGGACGCGATGTACTTGTGCACGTCGGAGTCTGTGTCTATGAAGCCGAATTCCTTGCCGTACTATGGCCGTCAGGGGTTAGCGGTTGTACACTCTAATGTTAGAGCATAATAGAGCAGATGAATGACCTAGTGGGCACTCATGATCTTCCTCTAATGGACAGACATCTAAGGAGACGACGGGCGGCAGGCCTCTTGAGATTCAGATATAAAAGGGATAAAAGGGGGGAAACGGAACTCACCGCGATTTTAGTAATAGCATCAAGCGTGAAGAAATTAACACGAATAGCGAAGTCCATAGGTCTCAGGACATCATCAGTCGAGATATACTTGCGCCTGATAAGCGCCACGAAGTTATTCAGCTGGATATCGATATCAGTCTCGATGTCCGGGTTCTCCTTCCCGCCATACCCGTAGGCCAACTGCGCCTTCATGCGGTCGTGGGCGACGGTATCCACGGTGCTGAAGAGCGACGGCTGGTACGGGTCCATGCGCATGGCATTGTACCAGGAAGAGCGTCCGTAGGTCGAGCGCGCGGCCCCCATCCGCCGCGTCACCTCCGGGTCGTCCGTGATCAGATCATTGGGCCCGATCCGGGCTAGGGGCCCGTACTTTTGGTTGATCGCCCGGTACCGCGCCGACTGCCTGTGGGAAAGGGTTATACGCAACATGTACAAGTACGTCCATGATGCGAGCCAGGGCCCGTCCACGTGCCGCAGTCGGTACCAGGCGGAGATGTAGGAGTAGAGGACGCCGAGACCGAATAGACCTGCTAGGATGGGTACTAGGAGTGAGCTGGAGAGGACGCCGTCGAGTTGAGGGGCCATGGCGGTGGTTTCTCAGGAGAAGTACAGTAGTAGTGGATGAGTATAATGAGGATTATACTGAGGCCGGTTCAAGTTCGACTTGCCAATACCACCTTATATAGTAAATCACATCCATTTTAACGGGTTTGTATTGGATGCCCGAGCCAGCTTCACACATGCCAGCCTTCAAATGCTTCCCACACCCAATGGATGTCGATATGCAACCCAAAATGATTGTTTCGGCCATCTACCGGGCTTTCAACATTTCTGTTCATCTGCACATAAGCTAAAGCTCACAAGGGGCTTCTTCGTCGTTCTGCGATTGGATCGGTCAAGGGCAGACGGCATACCCACCACTATAGGAGCCAATTAAAGTTTCTATATGACAGTCAAGCCATGCTGCACGAGGCGTCAGCAGAAATTGGGGTCATTGGAGTGGACGGCTTCGCACATGTAGCCTCGTTTTCAACGTGCAAAGAAGAGATAGGATGTATTTTAGAGACACACTATATACATCGGAAGCATAGAGCTCGATATGGCAAGTAAAAAGCACTGGCTGCGTAGGCAACCGATGTTCCACGAGATTCTCGTAACAAGCAATTCATAGCGACGATTCCAATCTACGACGGCAATAGTTAGTATAGGTATGGTGAGCATGGGAATATTATCATCTGTAGATATGGACGTAACGAAAGGGCGTACAACAGTGCCGAAGAACCTGCATTGCATGACAGCTTGACGTAGTATGGTCTGACTAAGCTCTACGAATATAACTTCAACCGACTAAATAGCGACGGTGATACACGGGTTTTAACGTCGAATAGTCACATTTCCCGCGGAAAAGGGGGTAACACATCTTGGTAAGCGCGTTAGTGCCATTAGATAACACACAGAGATCTCGAGATGGTGCATGGTAGCAGGGGTTCCGACTGAAGATCTATGTATGTAAGAAAGGTGCCCACCAAGGCTAGGCCTTGCATCTCGTGATGCGGATGTTCACTATTCATTTATACCCACTGGGCAACAGGACCACCTATAAGGTTGTATAATCAGCAAGACCCCCTTTCCACCAATTGGATTGCGAAGCATAGTATTGTCCTTCGGCGTTTTGTTTAGATAAGCTTATACATCTAGGTATTATCTCGACAAAGATAACAGGACAAAATAAGAGAATATCTCATATCTCACCCATTTATCCGAAATAGTGCCTTTCTACTCAGCTTGTCTTATCAGTCTTCAAGGTGGATATAAGGCATCGTGTCATGTATATATAAACTTGAAGAATAATAACCGCTTCAACGCTTGCATTGCGACTTAGCATGGTTTTCCTCGTCATGACAGCTTTCTACCAAGTCATTACTTTACTTTTCAGCGCTATGTCACTTCATTCCGATTCTCTTGCATTAAAAGCAGCAACCATCGCTGGTGACGAAAGGTCTGTGAGAAAAGTGGCAGGCCTACGAGCAAATATGAGTCGCCGGCGTTGAGCAGAATGAAAGAGAGCACTTATAACATTACGTAACCGTAAGTGAATGCGTACTATATTGAATCAGAAATCAATATGTGATATTAAACAATGTAAGTTGTCTAAAGTTGGTATTAAGAAGCAGATATGCGATATATGTGGCAAAGCAAGATGATATATCCTCTCTTGTAATGCTGGTGTTAATTGAATGTTATTATATGATGTTGTTATGCGGCATTATCCTTGTACCAAGAGCCGCGGTTGTGGTCGTAGTCCAACACCAAACTAGGAACGTAGCTATAGCTTCTACTACCTACTCCACCAACATTGGCAGCGGATTTAGGATTCTTAAACTATCCTTAGTGCCGGAATTAAGGTACCTCGAATACCGTGAGTTGCTTCCAGTTCCACGACGACGCGGCGAATATCATTCACTACAAGCTAGTCTTGCTATTCAATGCAGAAAGGCTAATACAAACCGGTTGGAACCTGCTAAAATGTCACGATAAAACCATGCCGTACCCACCCTTCATAGAACCCTCCAGAGCTGTAGACCCCGTAATAAGTGTTTGAGATGTTAGATGTGCAACATTCTGACGTCAGTATGGACGAAGTAGCCGCAAGAATACTGGTCCTGTAGCCCAGATAAAAGGGCAGCTAGTCCTCTCTGTTTCCTTAGGTCATTCACATAGAGATAGGACATTAGCTTTCGTCCATACTTGAGAAAACGACAACAATATAATCCATTCAGTCTTAAATCCGTTATAACCGTCAAGATGGCATTGGTATCACCCGTTCCCTTCCCACTCACTGGCCGCTATGCCGAGCGTAATAAGTGGGAGAACCTGAACGGTCCCGGAGACTCCCGGGTCACGGGACAGCAAATCGTGGAAGACGAAGGCCTTGTCGGAAAGCTGAGTGATAAAGTCATCCTGATCACCGGCGTGTCCTCGGGCGTGGGTCCGGAGACCGTTCGCGTCCTGGCTTCGACTGGGGCAACTATATTCGGAACGGCAAGGAAGATGGACAAGGCGAAGGAGGCTCTGGGCTCACTGCTCGATACTGGCCGCGTCCATCTCCTGGAGATGGACCAGACCGATCTCGCCAGCGTTCGAGCGTGCGCTGCCGAGTTCCGGAAGCAGAGCAGCAAGCTCAATATTGTGATCAATAACGCCGGAGTTAGTAAGTAATCCCACAACAGATCTCCTCTCTCTGGTCTGCCTCGAGAGTGATGGTTTCCCGGATCGAGCTCATCCGCGAGTGCTTTCACTCCCAAGATATAGCTAAACTCCTGACAACCCCTAATATACCCCCTAATACTTCCCCTGGGATGAAATAACAACTGACTAAGTTCGCCGTAGTGAAAACCCCAGAGGGACGAACCAAAGACGGCTTTGAGCTGCAATTCGGAACCAACCACCTGTCGCACTTCCTCCTCTTTTACCTTCTCAAGGACCTCCTCCTGGCCAGCTCGACGCCCGAGTTCCACTCCCGCGTCGTCAATGTGTCGTCCTCAGGGCATCGCCTGTGTCCCGTGCGCTTCGACAACCTGAACTTCGAAGGCGAATACAATGCCTGGGCCGCATGTACGTTCCTGCCTACCTAACCAAGCCATCCCTCCCCTACATACATACCTCCAGCTCTCGACGAAACCAAAAATTGACTGACTAACTCAACCCCTATAGACGGACAGTCCAAGACCGCCAACATCTACATGGCGAACCAGATCGAGCGCCTGTACGGCGCACAGGGCCTGCACGGGTACAGCCTAAACCCGGGCACGTTCATTAGCCCGAACCTGCAGAAGTTCGCGCTGGAGGAGCTCGAGGGCACCAAGGGCAGCGAGCGCCAGACCAAGTACTTCGAGAGCCTGCAGCAGGCGACCGCGACCAGCGTCTACGGCGCCATCTCGAAGGACCTCGAGGGCCGCGGGGGCCTGTACCTCGAGGGTGCGTCCGTCGCGGGGCCCATGCCCGCGGATGGTGATCCGGTCGAGTTCGGGTACGGGTCGTGGGCGTTCGATCCGGCGAGCGAGGAGAAGCTGTGGGAGGTTAGTAAGAAATTGGTTGGGGTTGAGTGATGTGGTGTATATAAGTACGGGGTATGCGTTCCCCTAGCTCAACTTATAAGGCGGAAGGATTCATGAATAAATCTTTCTGGTTAGCAGCTGTGGTCTTGGCTATTGACATACATGTGATATATCATACGCATATGTGAGAAGTAGGTAAGCAAAAGTGGGTTAGGTCCATAAAGAGTTGCCTAACCCAGGGATACCTTCATTTTCAGTCAGTACTAGCAATTCTATTCAAATAAGAATTCTTTCACTTGATGGTAAGGCATGTTTACAGGAAAGAGTGAACGTACCCTATGTGCCATTATAACTATACTATTTAGAATTTGAGATAATGTCAATCAGATTTGACTACATAGAATTAGTGCGCATGTTGCGGCATTCTAAATAATCTGACGTGATAGGTTTATATAATGGCTAGGTGCTGTATGTAAGCCCTGATTAGGTTGACAGCTCTAGGTCTTACACTTTTATACAATTCTCTTTCTTCACTAGTGTGACAGCATCGCGTTAAATCTGTATTTGAACATACTAAACATAGTCGTTCTGCCGATATATTCATGAATCTTTGCTATGATTGGCGCAAGCTCGCATGTAAGAGAGATCTCTTGTCAACTCAAAATCAAATCCGCAATTATAAAAAATCATATAGTCAACCGGTCCGGAGCACTTCCAACAACCGCTGCTCGATTCCAGCTCGTCAACAGAGTCTGAAAATCATGGCTTGAGAAACCCGCTAAAGCAAAAGTAATCCTCCGCTCTGTTCTCTTGTTTTTTTTTTTTTTTTTTTTTTGGTTCTGTTCTGTTTTTTTAATGCGTTCATGATGGCCCGTCCTTGGGTACGTGCACGTGTTAGAGAGCAACATTGCCCTTGCCTCTACTACCTAATACGTCATCCACGAGCCCCTTCCAGATATCCGTCAACATGCCCTGCTCCTGCTCCGCGCCCTCGCCCCCGTGCACGAACTTGAGCTCCACGCCATCGACGCCCATGCCCTCGACCTCCGTCAACACAGACGGCGACACGGTATCCGGGTTCGCGGCAATGATGTTGATCTGCGGAGTCGCGACAGGGCCATCGCCCGCCTCGGGGGCATTGTGCGTCGTGAAGTTGTCCGGGAGCAGCGGGACACGCAGATGTGCGAACGGATCCGAGGCCGATCCCTCCAGGGCCGCCGAGCCCGGGAAGATGATCTTGTCCATGGTGTTGACGCTGGCAGGGGCAGACTGCGATGCGGACGAAGCGAAGGTCTGCATCAGGCGCATCGTGCGAGGTGGCGGGTGTGGGCGGTTCGACGAACGGGTGTAGAGATGGCGCGGGTGCTAGTGGGCAGATACATGTGAGTCACCGCTCGTCTTCTAAGCTGCACAGTGCACGGGGGACTACTGCAAGAGCTACGGTCCAGGTTGGTATACTTACATCCGGATCTATATTCCTCTCCTTGAGAAGATCTGCATATTTCCTCGAGAGGGGCGCCGACGCCTTAGAGCCGGTGAGGAGTGTGCTGGACTTGGGGACTGCAGCTGCAGTCGTGGTGCTGATGGAGCGAGCGAGCTTCGCGACGGGAGCTGTAAGGCGGGGTCCGGCCATTGGAGCTCTGATGGGGCTGGAGCTATGCGAGTATCGTGGAATTTACTGGTGTTTTGGATGGATAAGCCGCGATGGACGATCTGAACGATTGAGTTTCTAATGTAAGACTCAAGAGGCACTTTCAATTTAAGACAGAAAGGAGAACAAAGAGAGGAGTGAGGGGGGTTTATGGGACAGGATGGGTATTGTTGAGAGGGATCGGATGTCCGGGGTGAGCTGATGAGAGGTGTGCTAGGAGTTGTACTATCAATAACCTATGCAGGTCTTGAGGGGCTTGCTTGTCTTCAGTAGAGTCTGATTCGTTCGGCACCACAACACCATTATTAAGAGCAAGTTGAAAGACTCACGGTTATATATAATACATGCACACGCGGCAGATCGTGTCAGGGTGTTTAGCACTAGGCAGCTTGAATGACTTGCGTAGTCCCAGTAAGCTGATCAACGATCGTCAACCGGAGCTATAAGAGGCAGCCTACTATCTGGCTTTATTACAATTTAACTAGATTACCGGAGCTTGAAACAAATGGCAATAGCCAAGACGAGCATATGGGTTTTAGCTAGGGATTTAATGACTGTAATGTGCAACAGATTTGGCTTCAGGACGTCCTATTTTAAGGATACGGTACACTTGTAATTCAGCCAAGCAGCCCAAGATCAATGATTGTCGAGCGACGAGTATCGTCAGTCACCTCACTGTCTAAGACGATGGTGGGGAGCGAATAGAATGTCGAAACGACTACGATTCTATGGAGAACATGTCACCGACCAACCGGTCTCTGTTCCCTGTCCGCCCCATTTCCCACCAGTTGAGATGACGGAACCCAGCCAGCAAGGTCAAGTGTCAAGTACCTGATAACCACTCTAATAAACCCCAGACAGAGAGCTGTCTGCATGAGGTAGGTATTGAGTGATAGCGGTGAACCTTATGCCGTTCCCCGGGAGGCCTCTAGCTACAATCAGTTTAGCGGACGAGCCAACAAAACTCTCGGCTAATCCACCTGCTATTTCTTTTGAAATTGGTAGCATTTGATTGAACAACAAGGAAGCAAGGAGTTGGAAGGTAGAGGACTGTCATCGTCGAGGAACTAGTTACACTCCTTATCTTTCGCAGCTTCAATACATAAATGTATCATTCTTGTTCATAACTAGATGAAGTATGTAATTGCTGGGCGTGCACCTTTCTGTGATGTCTGTCTACTGTAGTCGTGTGATCAGCTTCTACGTAGTAGTTCTCCCCGCATTGCATTTTCCCCGTTCCTTATTAGAGTGGTCGAACGATCGATCTGTCGTTCAAACCTTATTTTCGAATGTTAAACATACGGTCCGGAGTAAGCCATCGGGTCTGCTGCTGCGATACGCACTTCTCAGCGGGACCTGAGTCGAGCTCGAGCAATTGGAACAGAAAAGAGTCGGCTTCCGAGGTAGTATTGAACGCGTTATCGGCTTGATTCGGAGTTTCTCACCGGAACACTGAGTGCGAGTGTTTATGAGTCTCCTGCCGGATCCGAAATATATTCTGGTTTCTCCATCTGCGATGGACTCCCTTGATGTCTGTGGTTAATATGAACAATGTCGACAGATTGATCAACCATCTCATTACTGCTAGCCAGTCCGCTTTCCGTTTGAGCTCACTTCTTCTTTAAAGAGGTTCTAGATGTTGACGTTGTGAATACCGGATAGAGTTTGTTAACTTAGATCATAGGCATGAATTCAGTAACTTTCATGACGCAAAACACACTGAAGACCGGTCATGGCCCTTGAAGTAAATCAATCATCGCAGGAGCATCGTCATCGTCACCGTCATGAACGGGCCACGATAGAATCAAAATGATGAATTATGACTTCCCTCAAGTTCTCATGTTATCCTGGCCTGGAGATGATCGATTTTTTGTTGAGTGTAAGATTAGATAAGGTCAGATACAAATCGAACGCGCGTGATTTTTATTGCAGTTTTAGAGGAATCAGAGTTATTTGAGTGTTATGGTAAATGGTTGTTAAAGATATCTTAAGGGGTTTTGAGAGGTAGGAGAAGTATATCCGTTTCTTAGAAAAATGTACCGCGGGGTAAGTAAGTAGCCCCATTATTTTCGTAACCCAGCTGCCCAGTCAGAATAGCCATATACCCAGTCATTTGAGACGTTTCGTGCAGATGTAGTTTTTGTTTAGTAGATATTCTTCATTTCATCTTTTCAGAACATGGCTACCACTCCTGCACCTCTCCCCATAGCTAGTCTACTCGGTTCGGATGACTATAGCGACCTGACACTGGCTTGTGAGGGCCAGGAGTTTAAAGCCCATAAAGCGATCGTGTGTACCCAGTCTCCAGTTCTTGCGGCGGCACTTCGTGGGGATTTCGAGGTGTGTCTCCATACAACTCCTTAACCAGACACTGAACCGCCCACTCACTGAAATAGGAGGCCAGAACGAATCTGGTCAACATAAATTTCGACCTCGTGACATGCAAGCAAATGATCAACTTCCTATACACTGGGCAGTATGAAGTGAGCTCGTCTGAGGAGCCAGGAAGGCCCCGCGATAAGAAGCTGAATGTTGAGGGCTTAGCTGTCATTGATGATAACGGTTGGTTCTCCAGTCCTTATATAAAAGCTATAGTTTTTGACTCATATGTAATTGATTCCCCAACAACTTTGACAGCAGACACTGAAGCCTATGAACTAGTTTCGGAGCAGCAGAATACATCGGAACGCTTACTTTCACACGTGCGCGTGAACGCCATTGCAGACTATTATGCTGTCACTGCTCTCTGCCAGTTGGCCAACTCGAAAATCTGCGAAATAATCCAGACTGAGTGGTCACCTATCGTATTCACTAATGTTGTGAAAGAGGCTTTGAATTCTACCGGTGATGATTCATTTTACGAAATGATGGCACGTTTGGCAGCCGAGCACATCGCAGAACTGATGGAAATCGACACCTTCGTCAAATTGGAGCTTCCAAGTAACTTTGCCATGGGCCTACTTCAAAACTGTTCAAAGCGACTTGAAGAGGCCAAAAACGAAATCCAGAAAGCCAAGATGGCCAAAGCAGATGCTGACTTCCTGAGGTTGGAATTTGAAACAAGAAATAAGGAAAATGAACTCAGGCTCAATTACGTCAATGAATGCTTCGAGAACCTCAATGATATTGATCAGTGCCGAAACAGCAATTGCTCTACTGAATTCCCATTCTATATTGAGAGTAATTGCATCCTACGCTGCTCGAAGTGTAGATGTAGACATTCTTTAGATAAACGAGGTCGGTTTCGTTAGGTAGAGTATATACGACCTTAGCTGCGCAGATATGCACAGAACGCTTGTCAATAATTTGCACGAAATGAAGACACAAATTTTACGATTCTTTACTCAACATCGTAACTACGTACTGAACAGATAAATGGGTAGGGTAATTTAGATTACTCAATTGCTATTACCGTTGTGGCGTACCCAATTAGGAAACATAACGAGCACGCTAGATAGTGAAGCGTGACTGACTAGACAAGTTGTGTTGAGTACCATATCTACATGGTTTACTGTACATGTACTCGATGAAATTCATCTCATCTTTCAAGCCTATATACATCTTACGTTTCGTTTTGATGCCTCGAATTTTGCCCAATCTCTCACCTGTTCCATGCTAGTTCGGACTTGGCCATCCGTCATTGGTGATTTGTGCCATGAGAGCAATATCTAAAGCTACTTAGCCTAGCTTTAGATTACGGAAGTATCATTTCTCGTGTATATGACGGGATCTTGCTACTAGGACCTCATCTTAAACATGATATTTGAGTAACGTCACGTTTAGAGTCTGAGTAGTCTGAGATAGGTCGAGGTGTGTAATTAAATTCTTATAAGTAGGCCCAGAAGATTACTCCCAAGAACTTCGAGATATATATGTCGAATTGAAGCTACAAACAGCTTATCGTGCTTTGAGTTCTCTTCAGCCTTTTGGAAAAACTTCGATATCAGTCCTCAAGTGACATCATTGGACTTATTTGGGACATCGTGACTTGTTTCCGACTTCTCATTTCGCAAGTCTTTCACTCTTTGAAGGACTTTGTTCACCTACTTTGGTACATATTCTCCCCTTTTCTTCTCTCCACTCCAGCCTCTTGTCTGACTCGAAGTAATGAACCCAGATATATTCTCAAGCCTGACTACAAATTAGGATAGTCTTCCTAGGAAGCATAGTCGAAAAGTACAACTTCAGAGACCATTGTATTGAAGAACACTGATCTAATTTAACCTAATGCTGCTAGCGGAAACCAATGCAAAATCGTCATATTCATAAGTCGTTATCATAAGCGTTCAAGACTGTCACGACTGCACAGCGCATTCCAGACCTGTCAAATACTCATCCCAAAGCCCCTTCTCCTCATTGCCATTACTATCACAAGCTCCCCGCTACTTCACATCACCTCAGATCCTAAGTTCAACCCCTTCGCCTTAACCTCATCCTACACATAGCCTCAACGCTTCTTCCTCCCACCCGCACCGCCACCCGGACCCCTCCCCTTCACGCCCACCCTCCCCTTGACCCCCGTGCGGTCAAAAAACGCCTTCAGCGAATCCGTCCAGTTGAGATCAACAACAAGAAACACCACCAGGCTGACGGGGATGGCGACGGCGAAGTAGATCCAGAAGGTGTTCGACAGATCGGCGACGTTCTCCGACATGCTGAAGAAGCTGGATATGAAACTCAGCGGCGCGAAGATGACCGCCAGGTACGTCAGCCGCCCCAACGCCTTGTTCTGCTCCACGGCGCGCCGGCTCTCCTCGATGGCGGTGACCGCCGTCGCGACGGCGGCGATGCGCTCCGTGCGCGACAGCAGGTCGTCGATGTGGCCCGCCACGATGGCGAAGTCCGCGCGCAGCGCGTCCATGCAGTCCTTCTTCGCCTTGGGGGTCGGGGTAGAGGAGGAGGAGGAGTCCGAGGGGGATGGCGGGACGGGCGGGAACAGCTTCTTGCGCGTGTCGCCCACCATGTCCTTGTACAGCGGCAGCCGCCGCCGCCACGTGTGCAGCTTCGTCAGCG
The DNA here is from genome assembly GCA_022497155.1 of Whalleya microplaca. Taxonomy (NCBI): domain Eukaryota; kingdom Fungi; phylum Ascomycota; class Sordariomycetes; order Xylariales; family Xylariaceae; genus Whalleya; species Whalleya microplaca. Next base: position 656,380 of record MU385723.1, read on the forward strand.
ACTCGTTGAAGTAGTTCGAGTTCAGCCGGAAGTCCGGCCGCTCGATCTCCCACTCGATCTGCCCCAGCCGCGCCGTGATATACCGGCCGAGCGTCAGCCACTCGGCGCAGATGATCTGTGAGATGCTGTTGGAGTTAGCAGATTTGCGACTAGAACATTATTATACAGTATTCCTGTAGGCTAGCTTGGATCTTAAGGTCTGCTCTGTAAGTGGCAGATACCTTCCCGGAAAATTCAGGAGGGAAGTATGCACTGTAAGACTGAGAAAAAAGGGGAGATGAGTAATATGGGCTATCCATACCGGAACGCCATCGCCATGGGGTTGTCCTTGGCCGCGTTGATGTCCTCCTGCGACATTTTATTAATCCAGAATAACACGTCATCGTAGAGCTTGGTCCTGGGCTGTGCCGTATATACCGTGCGGTCTGAGGGCGGCGGCGAGGTCTGGAAGGGGCGGTAGCCATTCCAAAGGGGATACCCCTCGGTTATCGAGGGATCGATGAGCAGAACACCTACGACGGCCAGTCAGTGTCAAAAACAGATATCCAGGAGTCTACAACGAGACACCCACCGACAGTCCCCTGCCCCTCAGCAGCCGGCCTCAGCCACAACGACACCTTGCTCCTAACAAGCGCGACCGTGCCGCCGTCCTGGTCGAAGAGCGAGGCGTGCGCCCTGTCGTCGTCGAGGCGGCGGAGGACGTTGAAGTTGCCCGCCTGCAGCTGCGCCTTCTTGAGGCTCTGCGGGTTCTTGAAGTAGCGCGGCTGCACGTACATGAGGCGGAAGTACCGCCGCGCGCGCGACACGATGTCCAGGTCCGGCAGCTCCACCCACGGGTCCTGCACGTTGTACCACAGGTAGTCGTTGATGTGCTCGCGGAAGAACAGCGGGTCGATGTCGAGGCGCGCGCCCAGCGTCTCCACCACGTCCCGCGAGAGGTCCTCCACGATGTACAGGCGCGAGATCCCCCGCGGCGGCGGCGCGTCCAGGGACTGCGCCAGCTCGCCGGCGTCCGTGATCTCGCGGACGCCCGGCTCCGGCTGGTCCGGCACGAAGTCGACGGCGGCGACCTTGGTGCGCCGGGCCCGCTCGGCCCGGATCTCGGCCAGGTTCGGGTGGTCCCGGATCAGCTGCCACTTGACGGGCGACGTGGTCACCTCCATCCACTGGGCGAGGTAGCGGAGATGCGGCCACGCTAGCGATGACGTTTTGATGTGCTTGAGGTACGGCATCTCCGATCTTGAAAAGCAAGTCAGTTAGTAAGTTGTGCAGCCAATGAAAATGACATATCATATATGGAGTCACCAACGTGTTGATTTCCCATTCCAGCTCAACGGCTGTGGGCTGCGCGTCATAGACGTCGCCATGCAAATAATCTACCGTGGTATTCCTATGCGGGAGTTTTAAGTTGGGGTCGTCTTCGGCTGGCTCGAGGACATGAGAAGCAGAAGAAGGACTCTTGTTACTACTACCGTTGCTCCATCTCCACGAGGCTGGTATTTGCATGGCTGGCTTCAGCTTAGGGGCACCAGGTATGTCTAAAAGAAAAAAAAAGAAAATTGTCTATAGCAAAATCAAGGAGCTATGGGATAAGACACATAAATTTACAATACAAGACACCAAAAAATTGCAAATGAAAGAGGAGTTGGTGACTGAGGAGGTCTTGCAGCAGGACAGCCTGCTATTATATGTCGTCTAGCGGGTCTCTATATGCAAGACAGGCAAACTTCCAACACTAACTAGCGCCGTTTCCGAGGGGAGGCTCAGGAGGCTGAGAACGTTACATTGCAGTTGATCCTTCGAGGGCCGCATTGACTGAGGCTGAATATCTCCAACAGGTAAGGCAGGCGGGTAGGCTTCAAGGCATATAATGGATGAAGTTGCACCATACGGGCCGTGCACCTGACAGAAAAGGTGAAAAGAGGCAGCTTTACGGATACAAGGCCTAGGGGTTATATGTATGTGAAAATTCTTCATCCTTGCATACATATGCAAGCTGCATCTCACCTCGTCGATCAAATTTGTGTGTCTTGAAATACTATTTATTCAGTGTAACTCGAAGGATGTTCCAAGACGACGAAAAGACGTGATCTTTTGGCGTGCCCTTTTCGCTTGGAAAGTAACTTATCGCTCCTCTTCTTCTGCATCTTCATCTTCATCCTCATCTTCTCTCCTTCTTCTCCGCAAATATAGCAAGACCCCCCTCAAACGCACCCGTACACTTAGACCGCGCCGACAGTGCTTGCTGTAACAGATAGAACATGATGGAATTCGATGGTATACTGTCCCTGGTCCCCTGAACGCCAAATGCTGTGAGCTTCCGTTTCCCAAAACCAATCCCGCCCAATATGCTGTCGAGTCCCACCAATCACAACAGTGATCGAAACGAGATCAAAATCGTGCAACAAGCCCTTCGGCCGAGTTTCTGCATATTCCGCAGCGGCAAAAGACCACAACGGCACGGAATCCTCTCTGCAACGAGCCGGATGTGCCCTGTCTAGTCGGTCTTCCAATGGCTAACCAGACCGTTCTCTGAGTCGTCATTCCCCAGATATAACTCGATGGCATATAGACACATCGTAGCGGTGACATTGACCCAGCGCCATGTATTGCCTCCTGCGTCTCCATGCCGCAGTGTCCAACCTTCCTCGCTGTCGCTAGTAGAAAAATGCTGCAGCAGGAGGCTGGTGTAGACGGCAATGAGGATCGAGGGCGAGAACCAGGAGAGAAAGCCTAGAAGGCGATTCGCACCATCCGAGTCGTCTAGGGAAGGCTCCTGCATAAGAGCTCTCGCGCCCGATTCCCGAACCGCCGGGATGATACGGGTAGCGCAGTAGAACACAATTATTCTGTAGATTAGGGAGATCATGACCGAGGGTGCAATGGTCTGAAAGGCGGCATAGAGAAGACTCAACGAGGAGTAGACAGCGGATGGCAAAGAGCCGAGTAGGTGGAGAAAGGTCGAGTAACTAGCCATGATGATAGGGGGTAACGGAGGAAATTCCGGTTGGTTAGCAGCCTGCTCTGCAGCAGCCGCCTGAGCTTCAGCCGACTGGGCATAGTCGGTAAAGATCTGGTAGATGCAGAGGACCACGTAGGCGAATAGTAGGGACGATTCAACAGGATTTCCACGTCCAGTGCCTATTCCTATAGCACACAAGAAGACCGCAGAAGTCACTGCCACTCCGATGAGCGTCGCATCGAGGTTGTTGATCGAGGGAAAGAGAGCGACCCGCCACAGGAAGTAGACGGCGCTGGCAATGATAGAGGCTGACAATATTAGGAGGGTGAGCTACATATGAGGTTAGCACTCCCGTGACAGGCTTTGGGATGACAAGGCGAGGACTTACGACCCAGGTGTCGCTTCTTCCTCGGTTAACAAGCCATCTCGAGATCTGGCCGGCGGCTTGGATGACCAGGAGTGTACAGAAACCCTCGGCCAGCTGGAAGACCGGGCTGGAGTAGCGCAGGGCTCTGTCCCAACCACCAATAGTCATGGATTCTACTAGCCCTCCGTTGCCGAAAAACCAGTCCGTCCAAGTGGTGTGTTTCTGGCTGCTCAGGCCACTGATGGTCCTCGACACCCAATCGGTGCTGTTCGCATCAACGGCGAAGTTGTGCAGAGACCATATCAGCAGACTGGGGATGACGATCCACTGGGCGGTTTGCAGGAGCCTGTTGCCGAACCATCGTATGCGCGAGTTGTCGGGTGTGGCGAGCTTGGCAGAGCTGTATACGAAGTAGAAGCTGAAGAGCGACAGGCTGTACGCCAGGCCGCTATCGCGTCCGCCTACATCGAACGATATAGGTATAGACAGGACGATGGTCAATAGGAAGACGGAGCTGGAGATGATGCGAAAGAACCACCACATGAGCGCGTTGGTGGTGGCACTGGCCACGGCTCACTAGCGAGGTGGTTGGCCAGGACCGTCTACGTGTGTATATGTATTTATTTCGTGGCCGGCAACGTTCGTAATAGAGAGTCGAGCGTCAACAGTCGACAGTCGACAGTCGACAGTCGAGAGAGTCCAAAGTCAGGATCCGATCCGGGGACTGGTGCGCATTCACTGGGCTGACAGGGCTGACAGGGCTGACAGTTGAGTCGGTAAGAGCAGCGCGTGGAAAGATGTATTAAGTCTGCAGGACCATGGGGCGACGTGGAAGTGAGACGAGTATGATCGAGGCTCGCAGGTCCGTCGTCGTCAGGTCAGGAGGAGGGGCTGCTGTTTTAGTGGTAGGTTTCCAGGTTTTGGTCGAGGTGGCCTACTACAGGGCAGGCGGGTGAGGTAGTAAGTAATAAATTGTTTGGTAGGCGAAAAATGGCCTGACCTAATAATGAACTGCTGCAGCCAGGTGGCTTATCAGTTATCTACACGTGGCAGGGATCACACACCAGACGACGGCAGCAGGCCACTTTCCCAACTCTATCTGCATTCACCAGTACCGCTATGGTAGCAGTGACAATGGCTAAATCTTAAAGTACTTCATACCTATCTATGTACATATAAACATGTGCATACTATGAATATACCTAATAAAAAATGCAGATATCTGGAGACGGGTACCTGAATACATAGAATGGGGAACAGACACACAAACACACAAATTCACCAAAGAGAGCATCTGATTTATTTTTTCGGTGTGATTACGCCATTAGGGTACATACGTAGCATATCCATCCAGACAGAGATGCACTATGTATATGTTGTATGTATTGTAGATCTGGTATCTACAATTCTCGTCTTGGCATGCCAAACTGAAAAAGGCATCATCTGTTATCAAGGTCGCGTGAACCCAGAGGTACACCATCAGCCGCCCCACAGTTCGTAGGATTTGATCCATTCATAGCCGCCTAATGTCTAAAGAGTGGGCTTGTTTCTTCAATAAACCCTGTTATCCCATCGTCATGCTGCCTGCAATAGTTAGTACCTACATGCCTACCCAACCTCTTTCCTTCCACCATCTCATCATCTGAATAAGTGCATACATAGTATACATACGTACATGCTAGCTTGTGTCAATGAGTTCAATACATCGTGCCTAGGTTGGAAAGTACAAGCTTTGTTTGCAGCTTTCTGCTCTTATCTGAGATAAATGAAAAAAAACCTTAGAATTGCCTAGCTGTGTTTCTATGGGTTAGATATTGTAGCTCACAAAACTAGACTGGCCTACAAGTGCGTAACTACCTATCTAGGTCTGGGACGATGCTTTGTCTATCTATATAGTAGATAGTAACGACTTTGATTCAGTGATTAAGCTAAATTAGTCCTCGCCTTATATGAGGAGTGTTGTTGAGCTACTGAAGTTGGTGTTGGTTATTCCTAACAGTTCGCTATGATTATTTGCATTGTTAGCTCACTTGTTTGTAGCGCGGGAAGTAGAGTCTAGATCATAAGAACTGTTACATCTTTCCATACATGATTTCACTGCTTCTTTTACATATATGTGCCTTGGTACCATGACCAAGGAGTATGTAGCAACTATATGTATGCACCTCGCTTGCTCCTTTTATAGTCATGCCTAGGTTCGTCCCCTTTACCTGCAAACGCCCAACGGGAACATTCCTCGCTAAATAAATCATAAGGGTATTTTGTAATAAACAGACCAACAAACACCTCCCGTCCCCAGACCGTGTCAATATGTATATGTTCCTCAGCAGTTGTCAATGACCGCATACGCCCTCTCGAGGAGCGGAAACATGTTCTGCCGCTTGCCCTCGTCCACGAGCACCCTGAACTCCTCCATCCACTTACCGCCCTCGAGCGCCTTCAGCCTCTTCTTCTGGACCGGCGTCAGCCGCTGGCAGGCGGACACGAGCGTGGAGTCGTACTCGCGCGAGCACTCGCGGCACTCGGCGCCGACGCGCGAGTCGGTCTCGAGCGTGGCCATGATGACCTCCCTCATGACGGTCAGGATGTGCACGCGGTTCGCGAACGTCGCGTACTTGTCCGCCATGGCGTCCATCTTCTTCAGCAGCTTCTGCAGCTTGAACGAGATGTTGTAGCCCACGCTCGTCTGCCGTATCTCCGAGTACTTGTCGTAGTAGCCCGTCCACCCCAGGTGCGTCTCCGCCCGGTCCACCACCCAGGTGAAGTTGCAGGAGGCTTCTTTCGGCTCCGGCGGCTCGCCGTCGAGCTCGGGAGCAATGCCGTTCGCAGATGGTACGGGCTGCTGCCCGGGGGTCGAAGGTCCCGCTGGGGATCCTGACTGACCAGGCAAGACATTTATACCGTAGGGGCCGTAACCAGGCGATGGCTTCGGCTTCGACTTCGGCGCCGGCTTTGGCTGATGCATAACTGGCGGTACCTGGCTTGGAGGATAGTATATTACCGTGTGCATAGGTTCCCGTGTAGGCGCTGGTACAGGTGCAGGGGCCGGTCTGTTCCGTGTTGCCTGCTGTGACTGCTGTGACTGTTGTGTTTGCTGCGCGCCATGCTGTCCCGGTACCGGTCCGTTTCGCGTTGACTGCGGTGTCTGTTGCACGCCCGGCTGTTCCGGCAACTCTTTAGGGGCTGGGACAGGTTTCCAATAATTCGCGTTCCGTAGTCGGTCCTCGTTCATGCGGAGAATGGCCTTGTAGATCTCCGCATCGCGCATCGCAGCCGAGACCAGCAGGTGGATGAATTCCTTTGGGCTGGCCTTGTAGGGATCTAGCACTCCTAACATCTCATAGAGCGAGTTGCGCTTCTGCTCCTCCGTACGTCCCATGTTGGTATAGTAGCTATGAGCGGCGGCGAGAGCGGCGGTAACAGCCGGGTCTTCGGTAGTATTCTGACCTTGCGCCGTCGAGTTTGGAGGCGGGTTTGTCTATTAAACTCGCGTCAGTTAAGACTAGTTCAGATAGGCTTGACTTGAGAAGTGGCTGCATGAGGAACTAACGCGTTGCACTGGCTGCCATAGCAGATATGGTTGCGTTGACGGCGCATCCTGTGTAGGTCTTCTTGGTTGAATGGGTTGGTTTGGCTGAGTAGCTGGCGTTGACGGCGCCGGCGTGGTCGACTGTGCTGGAGTTGCCGAAGGTGCTGAAGGTGCTGAAGGTGCCGAAGGTGCTGAAGGTGCCGAATGTGCTGATTTGGTGGAGTTCGTCGGTTCTGGTGTTGGTGATGTCGTTACTGATGCTGATGAATATTCATATTCCGACATTTCGACGACCTCGACCAGCAAAACGGCCGGGTTCCTTCGAACATATCACAGTTGTGGCGGTATGTCGCATTAACAAGCCCGAAGAGATGTTCAATCTTGGTACGCGTCCCATAGCCATGTCCTACCGTGTATTATCATACTAAATACTGTCTAATTCACTGTGTCGACTATGTTGGGGTCTGGGGAAGCCCATCTGATAGGGTACTTTCGGGATAACTATTCCCCGATACCCTTAGGTTGAGGGGCACTACTGTCGTGGCGTATAGGTATTGTGTCGCCTATCATAAGTAAACTATCTCCTCCATTTTCGCTTCACTCCCCATAGTTTGCTCCTCTTCGTATACCTTAGTACCTCAAACTGAGTCCCAGTCAAAGCCCAGCCCTATGCAGTATCAATGAATTATTGGACCGTACGTAACCACCGGTAATCCATCTCCTATTCTTCTCAGGATAAGTCCTTCGAGACTACTCTACTCTGTACTATAAAGCATCTTTACGGCCTATCTTATTGTTATGGATATCTAGTCAAGGCCCAAGTGCCCGTCTAAGCGAATGACTTATTAGAGGTGGGCTGTTAACGTAATACCCGAGTCGATGTTCAGCCCAGCCCCATTGATATAACTTGCCGATGGGCTGCACAGGAACACAATACAATCAGCCACCTCGTCGGTCGTGGCTGATCGACGGAGCGGCGTGGCCGTCTTGACGATCTGTTCAAGCCCCCGTACACGTTGAAAGCCAGCCTGCATCATGGCTGTGTCTGTAAAGGAAGGGCAGACGGCGTTGACCCGTATATGGTGTTTCATACAATCCATAGCTGTTCGAATTTGGAGCTTAGCAGTGTCCAGTAGCAGCCCGCTTGCTACCAGGCCAAAAAGGGGTCGAAGGCGGGTGTGGGGTGGTTTACATACCTGCAGACTTTGTGATCCCTAAAACAGCATGCTTCGAGGCGACATAGGATGACATGCCAGGTGCAGCCATGTAGGAATTGATCGAGCCCAGATTCACAATGGAGCCCCTTCCTAGACTGCGGGTGCCGTGGCGAGAGCTGGTATATGCCAAGGGTTCCTGCCGGGACATGACCTTGGCGACTGCGCGAACGCATAGCAGGGTGCCTTTGATGTTAATGTCCATTGTCTTGGAAAATACATCAACATTAAGGTCGGGTGTTAAAGCCGGGGAGATATTCCCAATCTTGAGTAGAACATCAGTACGTCTGGCAGTCAGATAGATACCGAAGAGTTTTAGGACTTACCCCAGCACTGTTCACGCTGTAATCAATTCGCCCAAATTCCTTCACAGTGGCATCCACCATGGCCTGTACGCTGTCTTGTGAAGCAATGTCGACCTCGAGGGCGAGAGGACGGTAGTCCGCATTCTTGGCGCACGATCGGCTCTCAGCAGCAGCATCTCGGGCACCCTGCTGATTCACATCCGCAAAGACGACACCTCTGACGCCAGCCTCGGCAAACGCAAACGCGGTTTCCTTGCCGATGCCGCTTGCGGCCTACAACTCTGTGTTAGCCTCGTTGCACTGCGAGCCTCCAGAGCAAGAAAAGAAGAAAGGTTGATTACCCCGGTCACAAGAGCGATGCCGCCATCGAGAGAGATCTTGGAAGGCATTCCGATTCCAGTGAGTATGACTGGAATGGCCAACTGGTGCTTGGATGGATACTAACTGTAGGGCTTATAAAACACTACTTATCCAACATCGTAGACCAGACCATACCATTTGCGACTCTGTAGGTGTAGCAACGTCACCAACCTGACATTACCGAGAAGCTGACCTTGTCACTGCTACGGCGCAGCGCTGATCCTGGAAGCAAGGGATGGCCAATTATTGATTGTGAAACGCCAACTGCATTCATTAACTGCATTACCGCAGCTCCCTCCCCCATATATCGATACTGTAACGGGTCCGGGGTCCTGATATAAATAGCGATCTAGGTAATATACAAGGGGATGTGAACCACCCTACCACTTACACATCGAATAAGTTTAGTAGTAGTCAGAAGAGCTTTTTTTTTCCCACAGCAATGCACGTGGAGGAAAAGGTGGATATACATTAACATAAGACTGTTAGCCAATGTGCAAGGTCACTTCTTAGATCTCCCAAGTTACAATAGTACTATCAATCAATCCTTGTGTTAATCTGAATATGCAACTCATATATCTGGAGATGACTTCAACTTAGGGCCCAATCTGGAATTTTGAACCCGCTCTTCACTCGGTTCTGAAACACACCTCGAGGATCATATCTTTTCGAGGCCGCTTTCAGGAAATCCAAGTTTTCCGAGCCGAAAGTCGTCATGGGGTTCTGGCTCGGGTCGGCATAGTTGAGATATACCCAGTCCCTCATCACACCAAGTTCTTCACCTTTTGCCTTGATCTTCTCGACGTACCCTGAGAGAATTTTGGCACCTGTGGCATTCGCTGCTGGGGATGTCGTACCGAGCGTGACCATCAACATCATACCTGCTGTGTCGAAGCGATCAATGCCTAGGATGTTCCCACCCTTTCCCAGTCCTCGTTTGGCTAGGGCTGGGGAAAGCGGGTGAAAACACCACTGGACGGAGAAATTTGCGTGTTCGCCTAGCTCGGCTTTAACGTCACCTACGAAGTTCTCGTGCAGTCCAGCAACGTAGGCATTCATTTCAAGCGAATTCTTGTAGCTGAGAGTAATCCAGGTATTTCTTGACGCAGGAACATTAGTGAGTGATCAACGAAAGTTCAAGCAACGGAACAGCCAAACTACTTACTCAAGGCCGTATACCCCGTCTAGCTCCTTTACCAAGCCCAGGTGAGTATCAGTACGTAAAGTACTCGATATCAGCGGCTGTGCTGCTTTGAGGGCTTTGTGAGCAGGGGCATCAGTATCTCCCTTGGTATTTACTGTCGTGGTTGCGACGAGCGTCTTCTCGAGAGCAGGAATATAGCACCAGACTACCACGACACTACTCGCTGGGTCATCTTCGATCCCCTCGGTAAACGTGGTCACGGCCTCGACGAGTGCTGGTGTCGCCTCGACGGAATGAGTGTTAAGACCGCCAAACATTTGTCCGCAAGGAACAGTGGATACATCAAACCGAGTTACCAGTCCAAGATTACCGCTGCCTCCCTTCAACGCTCTCCAGAGATCTGAATTCGAGTCCTTGTTCCCATTGACGACGCTGCCGTCCGCTAATACGACCTCGAAATTAACTACGTTATCACAGCCAAAGCCATTCTCTTGCGCAAAGAAGCTGTTGCCACCACCCGTGAGAAACCCACCCACGCCAACCTGCGCGGCGCGCCCGCCAACGGCGGTCACACCGTGCTTCTCGAGTTCCTCGTAGACGGACCCCCAGGTCGCCCCCGGCTGTAGGCTTGCGACGCCGGTCTCACTGTTATAGGTCGTGGAGTTCATCTTTCCGAGGTCAATGGTGACCCCGTCAGCTATGAAGTTAGACCCTGGCCATGCCGTGTGCCCCCCGCTGCGGATTCCGATAGCGCTTCCAGGGACACTCAGTAGGGTTTGCAAGATCTTGGAGACTTCCTCGGTCGAGTGTGGCTGGACGATGAATAGTGATTTGAGTTGGGCAGTGGCTGAGAAGGTCTCTTTCTCTATGCGGGTGTTGTATGCCTCGGTACTAGGATAAAGGATCCGATGAGCGAACCCGGCGTCCTCTAGGCTTTTGCACTGGACATATATGTCAGGAGGTATAACTGGAAACAAGAAGTATGAGACTGACTTCTGGACATGTAGTGGAAAATGCTGAAGCAGCTGGCGAGACTGTCATGGTTGCGATAGTCCTCGCAGCAGTACGAAGATCTGGTATTGAGAACAAGTGTATAAACTTCGCCAAGGATGGATCTAGTTACACACAATGGAAGAGACAGGCTGGCACATCACAAGGAAATCTGGCGGTATGTTCTCTATAGCTTGTGTCCCTTCTTATGCCAGGTGTTGCGCCGCACCCTGACATAAAATATGGAGAAGAAGATCTTGGGAGGTTACTACGAAAAATCTATAATAGTTGGCATCCGAGAAAGTCTTGCCGAATGGTCCAGTTGGTAGGATAAAGCTTCAGGCTTGATGATGGAGGTCTACTCCCTTGCTTGATTAGTACCTACTGAATAAAGCATTTTTAGGAGTTGGGCAAGACCACGAGAACATAAGGTAATCGACCCTGAGAAGAATACCACGGATCTATTCATATTTTGCGTGGCATAGCGAGTATATGATGTGCGAAATTCGGTCTATAAATTGGGGCTCTCAAGAGCGTCGACGGAATACCTAATTAGATCATTCGGGTCTTTGTTGTGGAGACTTGTTTCTTACTTGCATTTACATACCAACCCCACAAGCACTGAATTCAGTAGTCTTTCATAGCTAGATATATGTAACCTTGCTTACAATAGCATTGCTCTTAACCAGGTTCGATCACGGGCTCTGCATGAGAAAGAGGTGGTATGGAAGTTCTCCTCGAAAATAGGCGATAAACCTCAGGAGGGCTGTTTTCACAGCCAAAGTTGGCAAAGGGGGATATATACCTATAGAAATCTCTATACAAGTAATTTTGTTCATTTTCTGCATTTCGCTATGTTTGACTCATTTAGGTTCATCCAACATCTATACCACCCAGCTGATGCCCAAGAACAAGGTCGAGGCGCTTGACCGGTATAAGAGATCACCAAGGCTGTCTTGCGAAGACCATCCTTCGATAGACAGCACGCTTTACTCCATCATAAAGACGCTTAAATACATATCAGCTGTAGGTATACAGAAATACAACAGCGCTGGCGTATCCGACGAAAATCCAGAAACCAAAAAACCACAGCTGCGCCCAAACCAATATCAACGTGAAGCCATAATCATAACAGCGTATCAGACATCCAAACTAGGTCGCAATGCAGCCAGTAATTCCCTTGGTCCCAACACCCTCCTTGTTCAAAGCCCACTCAACCGCCTCCTTCACATCCTTCGCCATATGATACGGCTGATGAGCTGGTACAGATCCAGCGACATGAATTCCCGTCTCAACTAGGACGCTCTTCCACGTAAATCCATAGCGGGACTGAAACGAATTTGCGCCTATAATATCGCTCTCGGGATTATCGCCCACCATATACACGGTCCCGATCTCCCTCGCGGGGTTCAAATCCTCCGCGCACCGCCGCAGCGCCTTCTCGGCATAAACATAGGTCCCATCCGTCGGCTTGCCGATGACCGTGTACTCGAGCTTCGCGAGGCCGCGCGTGGCGAAGTCCCAGATGCCGCGCAGCGCCTCGCGGAAGGCGCCCTGCGCGAACCGCGGGTGCTCGTGCTCGGTGCACCACTCGAAGTCGGGGTTACAAAAGAACAGGCGCGGCTGTCCGTCCTGCAGGTATCCGTTGTTGGGCAGCGCCGAGTCGCCGTTCTTGGGCGAGCGCGTCCCGATGCGGCCCCCGGAGGACAGGAGCAGGTCGCCGACGAGCTGCAGGTCCAGACACCAGTCTCGCGGGGACGTCCACACGAGGATGGCGGCGATCTGCGTGCCCGTGCCGTCGTTGGAGCCGGAGGTGAAGGAGGGGGCGGAGCCGTCGTCGCTGCTGCTGCACCGCCGTCCGTGCTCGTCGTGGTGCGCTCGCGTCATCTCGGGGAAGGGGTGGATGTGCGCGCACCCCTTCATGATGTCCGAGGAGGTCACGACTTTCTTGAAGCCGTACGCTTGCGCTAGGTCGCGGATCTGCTGCCCGTGTCCGCCGAGGGCTAGGATGGTCTTGTTGCCGTACTCGGGGACCAGGTCGTGGAACGGGGTGTGCGACTGTATAAACTGCTTTGTGTCGAGAACGAGATCAAGTCGCTGGCCCAGCTTACTACAGCATAGCGAGTTAGTATCTGCTAATTATAGATAATTTGGCAAAACTTCGGGAGCTTAAAAAGCTATCTTCGCATTTTGTACTCTGGAATATACCTTAAGAGGGGACTCTTGCTCCTGAACCAGGAAAGAATGAGAAATATATGACTCTGGATAGTACTTACGCAACATGCGCCTCCTCGGTTAGTCCACCGCCGTTGGTGAGGAAAACGAACGGGATGTTTCTGCGTTGAAGTTCCTGGATTGCCTCACGAGCTCCTGGTAGTGGCTTCGTGCCCTTCATCAGGACACCGTCGATGTCGAATGCAAACGCAACCGTGCGCTTCCTGGCTCGAACCATGTTGTGTCGCCGGTCCTCTGTTGAGGAGTCGAGATAAAAGTATTGAACCAGTTTTTGAGCTGCCGCTCCAAAGGAAATGCGCCGAGTCTTCTGCATAAAACTGGTAATGGTGCAGAATGCAAATGTAAGAGCTTCTATCCAACTAAATAGATCTCTCCGTTTCCCTCCTAATGCGGTATATGAGTCAGTCAAAGTCGCGCGTTATCATGTGAATAACAGAAGTACAGAAAGACCGAGATGTTGGCCGACCTATAACTCCGCCCACGAGATCAAGATGACGGGAAGGGATAATGTAGGTACCCAGGTCACTCACCATGTTTGTCCATCCTCATTGGTTGACTCATTTTGTCCAGAAAGTACTCAATGACCACGCTGAGTAGAAGTATGGCCTGGTCACTGTTGTTGGATGTGTGTATAATAAACAGGACAACCCGAAGTGTTTTTCGCCGCAGCTCGAGGCTCTCGGGGCACCATCGATCCTTGAAATAGCCAAGAAAAGTGGCTCGACGAAGTCTGAGTACAGATGAGATCAACTTGTGGCTGGCAGCAGAATATGTCTTATATTTCGTGACTGGAGTTGTGCAAGATAAGCCCCTTGCGAATAGCCACGAACCAACTGAGTCTCGTCCTTCTAACACATGCTTAGCCGGGCGAGCAGCGGGTGGGGCGATTTTGCTTTTAGACGTTGCACTAGATAAGAAACTTCATTTTCTGTTTGTCCGAATTGTGCTTGCTGCGCTGCAAACACCCACGGAGGCTCTGCAGGTTATTATATTGCCTCATCAAGGCGTCCAGGCGGGAGAGCCTGACAAGCTCTAGGTTCAGTTTCTCCCTAGCGCAGAGGTGACACTGATATTTTAAGTTCTGCTTCTAAGTAGTTAGCAACTTTCCTAATTCAGACATCATTATTGATGTGAACCAATCAGAACCCACAAACTTAAAACCGTTTAACCTCAGTGTTGGCAATTGAAGTTGATATAGTTAATGATAAGTTCAGTACAAGTAAACATTAAGAATATGTATTGGAGTTGGTAAGTAATTTCAATTTACCTACGGAAGATGAGCTAACAAAGCGAATAACCATATAGCGCTGGCGGCGCTGTCAGGAATCCAACCTATTCGCCTTATCAACTCACTGCAGCTACGGAGGGAATCAGTTAGTGCATATTCCTTCCTCCTTTCTGAATTGCGTGATATCCTATTTATGTCCTCGAAGCCTCTCTTACCAGGTAAATGGAGAAAAACGACATTGCGGCTGCTTAGCCCAGTGTCTAGACTTCCAAAAAGCTTATCAATCTGTACCGAGTGTCCAATGTGAATCTAGCAGTTTCAGACCGCCTTGTGGCGGATACGACCGTTTGAAACATGGCGCAGCCGTCTTATCTGTAATGGGAAGGTGAAGCATCGTTTTACACCAGACGTCAAAAGCCTAATCACTTCGGCCAACCACTAGTCACATAAAAATAGAGAAGAATCTGTTCTAATAAAAGAGGCGAAAATCATCGCAAAGTCAATAGAATCCGAGCTATCTAAGCCCTTCATCGCATCGTCCCGTCCGAGAATTTCAGAAGAAATTGCACGGAGAGACAGCATTTTGTAGATGTCCGTTGAACCATGGTCCCCATATCCGGTTCAGCCGTCCGCCCACCAAACGCCATTGTTTGGCTTTTCCCGAGCCGGACCCTTAATGTATCCTCCAGGGAGGCCCGGCAAGTCTAGCGAAAGCATATATCCCTCCAACACCAAGGCCCATCTCTTGCGGTGTTGTGGCCGTGGTTCCCATGTAATCCGTATGGCTGGGAATCCGTTCCCTTCCTAGCCGACCCAGTTAGATAAGAAAATAAAAGAAAACGAAAATAATAAGAAGCCCAAAGAACTCCATGCCCATGTAAGATGCTTTTAATCGCAGTAAGGAGTATATCATGCCCAGGTCCATCACCCGCCGCCACAGATGCCATGACCCCAAGGATCCATGTTGTAGTTGAGTGAGGGGTATTTTGTCTATGAGTCCGGATTTTCTCATTAAACGTCTATTGTCGTCGTATGGCAAGAATAGTAAAAAAGGCGTGCCCGAAGTTCAGAAGGGTAAAGAATAATGGTTCAAAGTAAAGGGTAATGATTCGAGGGTAAGGGGTAAGGGGTAAAGTAAAAACAAAGATAATAGAACGCAGAAAACGATAACGAAACCAAGAGATAGCGACCACCAGTTGAGCCTGTCTAGAACGAAGATATAGGCATTATATATGCTAGCGGCGTTCGCTGTAGATGGCTTTGGCTTGGTCAGTTTCCTGAACCAGAGGGCGAGTGGCATACTGGCGCGAGGTCGCATATGAGTGTTGATGATGATGATAAGATGGGGAGTGCTCATAGTCAGGTTTCAGGCGAGGATCATGCGTATGGTTATAATCAGGAGATGCATGAGGAAGGGCACTATGGGGAACTACCGGCGTGCTTTGGTGGCGGTTATGGCGATATGCAGGGTAAGGTGAGCTCCGAGCTTGTGGTCGAGGGGTCCAGGAAGGCTGATGTGCTGCGAAGCTTCGCGACACGGGCGCAGGGCAATCATCATAATACCCGGGCGGCCCTGGAGATACCTGAGGTTGGT
Organism: Whalleya microplaca; assembly: GCA_022497155.1. Lineage (NCBI taxonomy): Eukaryota > Fungi > Ascomycota > Sordariomycetes > Xylariales > Xylariaceae > Whalleya > Whalleya microplaca. Next base: position 672,308 of record MU385723.1, read on the forward strand.
CCGCAGGCACAGTGCTTCTGTCATAGGCGGACGTAGGCTCACTGGGATAGCTCAGTGTCACCGGAGGGTAATCTGACGGAGGCCGAAAACTGAAACCATTTTGGAAGCCACCTAACTCCGAGTATGACCGCTGATGGTTATGACGTCTTGCTTCAAGATAATTGTGTGAATTGTCGGAACCTAGCTCAGCTGCTGGTTGACATCCATGTCTCTGAGGGGACGGTTCAGGCAAATGAGCCCCATAGTGGTAATGCGAACCTCGATCACTCTCCTCATTATAATATGACTCCTCAACACGATTCTCCTGGATGTGATTAAAGGAGGGACGATGAGGAAGTGGATACATGGGCCGTAGTGTTGGGGTGACTGTGGGAGCTGGTCGTTCAGGCAGTCTAGACAGGCCCATGTGCCCGTTTTGTTCGCTATATAGGGGGGCATCGGATATTCTTTGGCGTTTCTCAACGGGCGATGAACGAAATGAATTGTCATGTCGCCAGTATGGGGGCTGGCTAACACGGCGTGCCATGGGTTGAGACCCGTTCTGTAGAGTGACGCCCACAGACTGAGATCGTTTGTGAGGGCTGGATCCATTGCTCGTCTTACGCTTGATCACTGCCTTGCTTCTAGCATCGTCCGAAGCTTCCATAGAAATGTTGGGTAGTATCTCGATATCTGGTATCTGCGTCATGTTATTTTGTTCCATCTCCTGCTGGAGACGTGCCACGATGGCTTCAATTTCAGTAGTGCTATACCCATCACCACATTGGTCGCGAAGCCAATCTGGCACAGCAGTTCCGTTCAAAACCGCACGATCCAGTGTATCATCATCGTCACTCTCGTCGTGGTATGGTCGTTTCTTGTTTGACTTTTCCTGTAAGCGAGTTTGCTCTCGCTTTCGCATTGACAAGGACCAGTCGACAACAATGCCACCTTGTCCTTTTTCCTTGTTCTGATCACTCCACGCTTGCACGCGCCGGATCTGCTTCTGAACCAAATCGCCTTGTACTCTGGCATATTCCTGTGCGTTACGATAGCGGCTACGTTGGTAGTGTTTCCGGCAGAAATGAACCCAAACGTGTGAAGGAATGTTTCTGGTACATGACTTATTGCGGCCAAAAATGTGCGAAATGGCTTTGCGGGGCTGAGAGCCGGTATCGCAATTTTCTTTGTACATGCAAACAATTCTCTCCATATTGGATAGCTGTCCATGTTCGACCGGAGATGCAGACGTGTCTTCCATGATGTATCCGGACCGGTGCGCACCTTGATATGGAGGAGAAGGGGGCTGAAGTGTGTTAGGAGGTATTGGGGGAAAAGATCGATCTAGATTGACAGCAGCGAAGTCTGGTGCCGATATAGCTCTTTTGTGCCTAGCAAGATGGGGAAGAAGGTAACTGATGTCGGGCTTTATATTCTTTTCACTGCAGCTGTATTAGTGCTGGATGGCATCAAGGCAGCGCAGGAAATGTGTCACTAAGTTCAGTCCACGAGCAGTGACAGACTGATAGTCGGGATAAGGATAGTAAAGATAGATAGTCGGAATATAGATAGGAAAGGTAGATAGGTAGATAGTCGGGGAATGAAGATGGTAAAGGTGGATGGTTGAGGAATAATAATAGTGAAGTTGAATAAATGGTAGGAATTAAGTAGGGTAATTAATGGGGACTTTACCCTGCGGTGACTCAAGATGATGGGATAATTTGGAGATAACAATGTGCAAAACATGACACGAGATTGGCATTAATGAAGTGAACTAACGCAGGAAATCATTTGCGGGGGAAGGAAGGAATACTGCTGGATTTGGGAATTGCTCTAAGTGTCCAATGCCAATGGACGAGGGGATGAGATGAGATGCTTGATACGCTCAGATAGGGGGAATATTGCAGCGCTTTCAAAAGGGCAAGAGCGGTACCAGCAGATGAGCTACATAACAGTCACTGGCTGACGGGCGCACGGAATAATTCCGGCACCTGTCACAAGCCAGGCATGCAATTAGGGAGGGAGGAGGTGTCCGGTGCAGGTCATGGATGCAAGTCAGGAACGAAATGTGTGAATCATTACTCACATGGTGGTGGTGGTGGTTTGTGTACTCGTCCGAATTGAGTTCAGGTTAGGCCTCGACATCAGCATGGCATCGGATGGAGAGCTAGACCGTATGAGACCTGTCAGAGGTAACTCTTCCGTATTCCTGAGTGGAGACATTATTCCATCTTTACTCGTCCTCTGGTGGTAATCTGCTGGGGAGACTTTGGACTTAGCCAAGTCTTCGCCCTCGAGGCTGATTTCAAGTGAGGATACATCCGGGATCGCACTCATCGGCTGGATTCCCCCAACCGTGGACATAGACGATATCCTCGAGTGGGATAGCGAAGCTGATGACGAGGCATACGAGGACAGGCTGCTGTGACTATTGGAACATTTGTGTCTTGGTGATTTAGGACTTAGAGATTCTGCTGGCGATTCACTATGGGATATCGACCGGACGGGCACTTGTGTTGACTTAGTGTCTATTGCCAACGGCAGTGCGTACCCATTGGCATCCCATGGTGTCCTACTGCGACTTGGCGGTTTTGATTCATTAGTTCTTCGGGATGGTGCTTTCTCTGGAGATGGTGTGAGGGAAACAGAGGAGAATGATGTTTCCTCGTCGATTATCGAAGGCGTCGAGGTTACCGAAGTGTTTTCCGCTGAATGCCTTGTATCTGTGACTACATTTGGCTCCCTACGTACCATTGAGGACGAATTGAGCAACGATGTGACATCCATGTTGTCAATAACCCAGTTGTATTTAGCGAATGAAGCGGTCAATGTGATCTTGAGGATGAGATCGAAAAGGAATAGCAGTATACTCCCCTGAATCAGACTGGGAACCTGGAGTTATAAGGTAGAAGGTAGCACATAAACTAAGATAGCTTAATGCGCAATGCAGGATGACTATAAAACCAGTTCCTGTGTCGCTGGGGTGATGGTAATAAACACAACCTGTGAGTGGTGGAGATGTGTAAGGGGAGTGTGACAGGAGGTTCCAAATATCACAACCTGCACCGATGCTATTTGGATAGCAAAGCGACTCGATCGCGCCTCGAATTCACAATCTCAATAGCAAGTTCGTAGCTCCTTATGCCGGCGTACAGGAGGAAGACGTCGTGGAGTGAAGACCTCCGAGATACACACGATCCCCCAAAGGCGTAACCGCCTAGGCACCCACTCAATTCTAGGATGCTTCAAATGGAAATAGGTAAAAGCACATATCCTGTCGCTTGAGATGGGTGTCTTGCCAAACCTAGGTTCAAATTGGCTCGTGGCTGCCGTAGAAAGAATAGGAACACAACTTGTTTGCTAACGTTGTCCCCATATAAAGTACTTAGTACTTAGAACGTCACAAGGTCCAGAAAAAAGAGGTCGTTGTTCGGATGATAGCTTGCTGTCATTGGTGTCGTGTAGATTCGATAACGATGAAGGCTGTCAACGCAACTTCCCACAAAAGCAAAAGCCAGGGGTCGGTCTCGACCGCGCCGTTCGATGACGAGGATCCTTCTAAGATTATGACGCCAAAATGGCCATAAACACACGCCAGCTAACCCGTCTTCGTCCAGAGACGATCTCTTAAAGGCGTGCAGTGAACCTCACTGCCAGAGAAATGTGCGTCAAGGTCGTCCCACTTTCTCGCGCTCGCTAGCACGCCCACTTCCCTATTGCTGATTCTGGTCCGAGATGACAAGAGCTCATACAGATCTATGAGACAAGCTTCCCTCCATCGACTAGGCCTTTGGCGACTCCAGAGAAGGTCCGTAAATTGGTAATAGACCTCGCAGCATGAGGTTACTATCCGGGAGAATCTTAAATAGACTAGAAATGGCGTGGGAGTTTCTAGGGTTTTGTCATCTAAGCAAGGTAGACCCAGGGTCTGATAAGATTATCAGAATTACCGATGTGATCGATGCTGGATAATCTTGACAAGGGCTCAAAGAAATTGAAACGATCGAGGTGAGTACGTATACAGTAGAATGAGGAAGCGACGAAAGTGAACTGGCTGCCTCGTCCTCGGAATACCAAACAACTGATTTCCCTGATCAACCTAAAATCGGACCTTGGGTGGACCGAAAGAAGCGTATGTAGAAAAGAAACTGTACCCCTTGCTGTTTGACGGGGTTTCCTGATACGCCAACCCAGTAGTTGATCTGATTCGCCCTCCACAGGCAAGTGGTAGCAGTAGACAAGCGAACTGCCTCGTCGTTGGGCTTAATCAAAAGTTACCGGAACTGAAGGTAATGAGAGAAGTAGGGAGCGGATGCTGGCTCCAGAAATGTCAGAGACGGGACCACTACAACAGCCGTCAGAAGCGAGTTGACAAGGAGAAGGATGCAGGAGAGCCGAATATGGAGTTACAGAAAGACAGGACGACATCGAGGGACGGGATGAAGGTCCCAAAGACAGCACAAGAGCAAGGCTGTGCTAGTGTTGCATGAACATAGGAGCATCTGAAAGCGACAACAGTTTAGAAGGGGACTGGGGAAGGTGCACAGGTAGCTTGGGGTATGCCGTATCCGAGAAAATGGAATATCTGTTTCTGTTTCCGAGCTTGAGCTGAAGCGCCTAGATAGCAGAAGACTAAACAAAAGGTTGTTCTAAGAATTCGAAACGGAGGCCAGTCACAAGGCTCATTGAGGCGTTGATGAGCAGATAAACTAGGGAAGATACTCGCCATGGCCAGCAAACTACTATAGAGCGAAGGGTAGGATGTGAGAGCAAGAGTTTCCTGTCAGGGCTACACAGATACTTCACATTATGCGTTGCGCTGTTGTAGAGCGGCGAGGACGTGTAGCATGCTCCACAATAGGTTTGGGTGGCGGCAGATTCTTCCCAAACGGTGACCTCCCAAGAACGAGGCCCTGTCACCGTCCAGGGTCGGGCTTGTTACGGCAGCCGTAGGAGCCATTTGAGATGGTTTTCTACTATCGATTCTAGGGTTGTTTGAGAAGGTGTCCTTTGCGTCAGATCGACGTGTCGTAGATCATGGCGTCAGGTCTCCTCCGTCTGAATACTCCGTGATCTTCACAGGGTATAGCGGCCGCCAGAAGCTTTGGACTTCCAAAGCAAATTCTGGAGATGCTGATGTGAAGGTCGAACGATTAATAATGACAAGGACGAGTGGTGGCAGAGAGCCATCCACAAGCCGGCAGCAATGACAGGCCTAAGTAAGTTAGCCATGTAGATCGGGAAGGTAATGTTACAGTGGAATAAATATAAAAATATAAAAAGAATCCACGAATGCGCAACTAACCATTCTCAGTATAGAGTGCCTGCCCTACCTCGCCACCAGTGCTTCATCAGCCAAATAGGTTAGGATAACACACAATCTTGTACATAGTAAGGGACGCTAGGCAGAGATGGGTGTGAAGATGGGTGGCTGAGGTGTGGGCGAGAGACAATGGATGTCGGTTGTCAGGGGCTGCGACACCTTACCTACATGGCGTACGTACAGCTCTTAGCTCCTGTGGCAGTTGAAGTTCTAAACTATAACTGTAGCCAAGTTTGGGGGTTGGCTCCAGGGGTGGCTCGAGGTGGAGCAGATCTCCCAAGTCGGGCCTAGCGTGTGCGGCTGTCGCGTCTTTTTAAGCAAGATTGCAGATGGATGCAGATGGTGAGCCGATAGACGAGATGTAACTTGTAACCATTCCAATTGCCGCGACTGAACGATCTGCAAGCTGAGACCCGGCATCAGGGCTTGAAACCCCTATGCAGTTAGACATATGTCCACCCTGTTTGATGCCAAATGCGGTTGGTCGCTACGAGTAGAAGTTGCTATTGTACTTTGTGCACACATATTTTATTCATCTCTGAGACTCATTCCGACCGGATTACTATAACACCTAACCGGCACTATCACCCGGACACGCGCAGTTGATCGGTCGGGAGGAGCCGAGCTTGCCAAAGCGAAGCCTCATTCCATCGTTACATTATCAGAAGGATACCCTAGGTAGCTAGCTAACGAGGTACTACGCAGTATGTATATTGTAGGTGCTGACAGCGAATGGGCTGCCTAGTAGACTACCTAATGGACAACTGCCTCGGGGCCGGCAGCCAGCCCTAACTAAAGTCACGGTTGAAGACGCTGAAGCGGTACCGGGTCGCCATAAACTCTGCGGCTATGCGAGAGCTAAAGAGAAGAATACCTGTACGATATACCATCCATTATGAGGCGACAACGTTTAGACTATGCATTTGCTGGAGTAATCGCATGCAATGCGAGAAGGGCATTCGCATTCTTCATTTGTTCTTCAAGCTACGTTACGTGGTGCGGCTCACTGTCTCCGTCCGACTACGCTGGACGTCTGGTTGATGACGTGACCATATAGTGCCTACTCTTCTCATACCATCTATGTGTATCCGAAGAAGATGCGACATTCATATTTGAGTTGTGCTGGTGTGTTTCGTCTAGTATCTTATTCTAGGGCATCCGCCGGCAGTCTTCCTCTTTCAGCTTGCTGGACTGCTGTCCCAGATTTGGTTGAGTTCGTGCAATGGACTGCCGTCTGTTGTTTCATCTCTCTTGGCACGCCATTGAGAGTCGATGCCAGACACACTCATACAGTAATTGAACCTTACAGATGAATGCTCATTGAAATGCCGGGCCTGCATACTGTCGACTGTTGATTCCATCCTCGGGACACTGGATGGTAATACAACGTAGTAACGCTCGGTTGGGTTCGTTTGGGATCAAAACGTCAAGGAATAGGTATTATGTAGATATAGTAGACGCAAGTGTGTTACATCGAGAATTCTTTTTGGTGACCGTTGAGAACCATAATATATCGTACTAATCAAGGGACTTGTGTCGTGTTTCAGCCCGCGTGGGAACCCGTCAACCGGTTCTTTGGATTTTCATGCCGTTTGGGGATACTACCCTACCAGTAATAGGAAATCTTGTCGCAACGGTATATAGAAGAGAATAGGCAGTTATGATAGCAGGTAGTGTAGAGTGGAAAATGTATTGGAATAGGTACACAACCTGGGATTTGGATTATATAAGCAACTTATGTAATAAATCCCTACCCTTTTCGGGGTCCTTGTGATGATCCTTCGTCTCTTTTTCGACCTTTACCTTATCCTGCTTATCAATTCAGGCATATCAAGCATCTTCCAACTCAAGAATAATCAGCAAGAATCATTAGCAATTTGACTGGAAGCGACCCCTTGCAGGCATCCTATGTACATATGTAGACGTTCCCATGTCATTTTGAATGCCTCTAACGACGCGGCTCATGAGCCGAGCTGTATGTTTCACCTTATGGCAGGGTACTAGGCTCGACGGCTGGCCTCTTTCATCTTGAACATTGGTTTAGGATTGGAATTCGCTACCGGTTTCTCCTCATCGAAGGCCCCGGTAGGCTTCTGCTGTTTCAATATACGATCAGAGCCTCAACTATGATTTTAAGGTTAAATGAACATGGAGATAGATCAAGATTGGTGGGATCCCCATCTTACAATGCATACGTACCTATTGCACAGATCAGCCTCGTCTTGATTATGATGCACGGCGCAATTATAAGTAATTAGATGTATGGGACCTTGTCTACGCGCAGAGGAATTACGCGCAAAGGTATTAATAACAATATCGCAAGCTCGTCTCAAGCATCGATTTCGCATCTAGGCAATTGAATAATCAATTGTTCCAGGCTTCACTCGAGGCATATTGAAATTCATATTGTATCTTTTCAGGATCCTGAAATTTGAGACTCGATGTACTCAGCTCTTCTCAAATTTCGTTCTTCTGTCTATTCTTGATAGGCTAGAGCTGAAATGGTTGCCGATGGCCTTAACAATAGCTCAAATGTATCGACTCTGCTCAATACTCGGATTGCCAAGCTCAATGGTATATTCCTATGCCTTTGGTAGTTGTGGCGATCATCTACCACACTTGGATATCGTAAGGATCATCCAGTATTGTTATGGCCATCGCCTCCATATCGTCGGTACCGAAAGTGACTAGACTTTCATACAAGACGCAGCCTTTGAAGATCCCCCTTGGGAAGAGACAGATCCGTGCGGGGTGAATACAAGACGACGTTTGCCGTAAGATCAAGCGTCAAAAGAAACATATTGGCAATGGCTATTTGATAGCTTACGTGACTCATAAGCCGTTCATAGCGGACGTCGTCGCCCTTGTGTTTCATCTAAGCATATTTTACCACGGCCTAATCTTGCGCGGTGATCCCACAGCACACGGCACCTGCTGAGGGAAGCTAATGGTATCTATCTTAGGTATTCATATGTAGGGAAGGTGGTCAAGGCCAATTCATTCAAAAATAAAGTTTGGCGGTGGTTTCAGGAATTCACATTAGCCAACGATCCCGCCGATACGGTACGCTAGTGCTGACGTCGAGAGAGAAGCTTCTCCCAGGAGCTTTTAGAAGTCTATCTTGACAGACATAATGCTAATCGATCAAACGATAGGCAAGGAACCCTTTCACTCCGTTGTGGCACTTATTATATATATATACATTAGCCAATATAATTGTTTACATACCTTGTCCCAGTCACCAGCAGATCGGTTGCTAAACCTTCTGCCATCACCCCCCGATTGGGACGAGCACATCAACGTTGCCGGTTACGTATTTCGTGACGAACCAGATCATGACGCACCTACGGATCTTGACGTTCCTGATAGCTAGCAATCAGTATATTTGAAAGAAATTCATATGCGAGTCTCGAATTAACCAATTGCCCCATTCGTCTAATCATAAGTTACCTCATCAGGCTTTTCAAATTCTGTCAGCTAGTGGAATGAGTCATACAACTTCGGAATCACACCGAAGATCTTATGTATACGGCAATCATTGGTCTGGGATTTATATATTTAAATTCATTGGACTCAAAAAATACTCATGGGAGATTTGTGAAGGCAATGCTAGAATATTGGCAGTAAGTTAGCCGTCACCCGAGATCCAGGGCTTCGAGCTTCTTTCAGGCGCCCCTATACCGAAATAATGCCCAACGATCAACTGCTCCTTGCTATTATACCTTCGGTAGATTTATGGCGGAGTCGGTACAAGAGCTACGAGCCTGAATTGTGCTCGGCCTACATCCATGTGTGTCGTAGTAGGTAACTACCCGTTCTGGGACAATCATGTGAGGCAAGCAGGCTAGGTGCAGAGCCACTGGCTTCCAAGCATACATATCACAACCGACAAACTGGCAGACAGGGTCAAATAGCATTGGATCATGCATATGCCGACACGGTAACCGGCATGGCAGCCAATGAGCACTACTAAAGGGCCAGGTCAGGTATTATTCGGACAGGGAAGAGCAGGCCTTCAATGTTGACTGGAGAAAAAAATTCGATACCATGTACCTTTTAACACACCGGAGATCTAAAAAGCTGCAAATTGTAGGGGTATACTCCTCTCTATCCATGTACTCGTGCATGAAGACAAGAGGGGCGAATATTCGCTTGAATCTAGCAGACTCCCGAAGTTGCCTAACGTTGTTATATCTAGTAATTAATTAGGGAGGTCTAAGAAAAGGTGGTGCTTAACCATCGTAGATACGTTCGATTATGCTTACCTAGTACATTTCACCCTTACAGTTGTATTCCACGTATTGTACATCGGTTGACGTACATACTTAGTAGAATATAATCGAGTTCTGTATAATTGATGACGGCTATCTACTAGCATCGGTCATTCTATTCGATAGTACTGCCTTCAGGTTTCACAGCTTCATTGACTTCATTATCTGTAAAGTTGTCTTTCAGACTACAAGTAGATTTGACTAATAACCTATAGTTCTACCCCTAACCTCAGGAGTACATTTGCTTATTTCAATCATCGTAGGGGAATACTTCTATTATAAAATACTTACCAGGTTACTCTTACCACTAATGGATACTTCCTTCTCTAGATCATGAAATATTCATGTTGGTGGCTTTGTCCGTTCTGACCGTAGAGGATGATGTTGATGGGCTTCCCAGGATGTAAGCAGCCGATGGTAGATACAACCTCGAAAGCCATCATAGCTCAGTATAGAAGGCTCATAAAATAAATGATTCGCGACTGTTTAACCGGTGCCTGCATAATATAAGCCTAGACTATGCCGTCTGATGTACCTTCTCCTATAATCTAGGGCTCACACAAGAATGGAGATTATAATCCAAGTATCACTTAATGGTAAGCCTGAAGACCTGACTGGTCCCTTGTCGTGGGTTCGTGTCATTTTCAGCGGCTTGCTGCACCAATTACTGCTCATCGCTCGGTGATACAACGACTGGCTGGCCAGGGCGTGAGCCCAATGGTACAATCTTGCCTCGATGAAGCAAACCTTAAGCCACTATTATTATATCAGTCTTAACTTAAGTTACTATCCCCCACATACTGCACGCATCATTAGGGGTCGCCCTAAATTGTATGCCACCGTCACAGGGCGGAATTCCGTCACACCACATACGTCTTCACGCCCATATTTCCCGTCAAATGCAGCTATCCGGTATATCTGGTGTGAATATTCTCCGACGCATGCGTGATTGGACGCACCATCTAACGGGCACTGCGTGTACCGCAGCACAGCATCCGCGCCTTAGCCACGTCATCCAATGTTTGGTCACGTCGAACCAAATGTATTTCTTCTTTAGGCCATGGAATGATGGATTGCGCGAGGCACTCGTCTCGTGGCAGGCTCTCCTCTATCGACCACTGTGGAACCTCCTGCCTTGAAGTGAGACAAGGACGTCAAGTTCCTTCATGCAAGGCGCGGCGGTTAGCTGCCTCCGTCATATGAGATACGAATGCATCAATCGCCGGCATCACAGGAATGGCACATATTGTCCACCATGAAGACAACTCCGCAACATCCCAACAGCGCCCTCTATTGCCCTATAGAAGAACTTCAAACTCGAAATCGTGTGTCACTCTTCTGCATCGAGCCTCCACGGAGATTTTGTGGCACGTGTGTGGCTTGTTGCAGATGGCTGGCAGCTTGCTATTGGGATACAACCGTGTGATATGCTCCGAAGTCTAGCTCCTGCGTACAGAGATTCTTGGTCTGAATATCTGATTGGAGAAGATCAGATTATGACATTGTAGATTGGCTAGTGGCAGTGTCTTTTGCCCCTTTTTGAGGATTGACCAACTACTATGACTACTGTTAGTTACCATCTAATAAGTCTAATAAGCATTGGTTAGAGGTCCTTTATGGTAACTTGCATTGCTATAAACACCACTTGATATGTATCTACGCCCCATAATGTCTCTACAACAGACAGTAAGTCTGTACTGTCAACCCTGTATCTAATTGCTCGTGTGTGTGATTTTTGTCTCATGCCATTAGTATAACGCTAGCCTTGCTCGAGTCAGTACATAAAAAGCTCCTAGGCCAGGAGGGAGCTAGCAAACACACATAAGTACGAGCTCATATCATGAGATCGATGCTCTCTAAATTAGCGTGAGGGAAAAATCAGACATCACGCAGAGGGAGTTGATATTCACATCATGTCTCGTCCCACAACACATTCGCCGGCACTGTATCGGCCTATGGCTATTCGGCGATTGGCGTGCAGGCGCCAAATAGATGCTAGACTTGTTCCCTTATAAGCTAAGTATGCTGAAATGGTTTACGTTACAATGTAGGAATAACGATATTGATATAATGAACCATATTGAGCTTCTCACGCTGCTATTATGAAATGATATCGGTATTTGTGGACCACCAATGAAGTAGCGTTAATGCCTAGTTGGCAAACTAGATGGAGAGATGGATGAAACTCAACTGCCCAAAATTTTGTAGACGTGCTTCATCTAGGGAAGGCAACAAATAACCTTGATAGGTATGAGATGAACCGATATCCGCAGACTGTAATATATGATTCTCACTTACAATCAGTTACATGTGACCAAACATCAGCTATGATTTATGAGATTAACAACTGAATTTGTCGCATCGTCTGAAGCTATCCTCTCGACTAATATGGGGAATAAGGAATTATGGAGCCCGATTTGCTGATTAACTTATATATGAAAATTGGTCCGTAGATTCGGCCGAATTCGCTAGGCCTCATTTCGGGGTCTATGTGCCTCCCCGACCTCACTAACTACAATTGATCAATCTCACTGTCTCGTATATGTATTACTTACTTTTTCACTTTTCATAGTATAGGCATCCAAAGGAATCCTATTGACCGAAATATTTTACTTTTTATTTAATCTAATAAGTGGAAACCTTTCCGAGCTCGACAGCGCCCGCTACCCTTCCATATATTCTAGTCACCGTCACCCAGTCGTAATGATCGTGTTCCCTACTCAATACATCTAGGAGGCAATAGATAACAAATACATGCCTTTATTTGAGTAGTAAGAGTAGCCTAGACTTCGTTCTCGTCACCAAAGAGAATGCCTCAACTTGCCGTGCGAAGCTCTAGCGGAGCAGACCCCGGGGCAAAGCGTAGGAAAATACGTAAAGGAACACATAGCTGTTGGGAATGTGAGTTGCTCTTGAATCACATCGATTGCTAGATGCAATCCTAACAAATACTTGGATTTAAGGTAGAAGAAGAAAACTTCGCTGCCAATTTTCATCAGATGAAGCCACGATTTGTGTAGGCTGTAAGTCAAGAGGGACTACATGTATGAGCCAGGAGTTCCCAGATGAGCAGCCATCCACCCAAGACGCGGGAATCACGCAACGACTAAGCAGAGTTGAGAACCTCCTTGAGAAGCTTGTTGAGCGGGTCATGCCCGATGTTTATAGTCCTGCGCAAGAAGACCGGGCTGCGAATTCCTCCGTTTCGGTCGAGGGGGAGCTTACTTCATCAAGTTTACGTCCGTCTACGGCCGACCACCCCCCTGTCCCCAGCTTGCTTGAGGGCTTACGAGAAGGCACCGGGACACGCTCTTCGACAAACTCGTCTTTCGTATCGACGCCAGCATCCACTTATGAAAGAGAAACACTCGTCCTCCCTGCAAAGCATGTCAAGATCTCAAAGACCCTGCATGCGACCTTTCCTTGTCAGCATGACATAGACTCCATGTAAGTGGCATTCAAAGTTGTTTACGTTCCATTCTGGCCTTTTGCAAGAGTAAAAGTCTTCCAAAACGGCTCCTATAGTAACCGATGACTCGTCAAGCTGTCTGGGAAGAGAATACTGACTGCGGATACCGTAGTACATCAGCCATTTCAGGCCCCTATTACGTATTGACAATATTCCACGGATGTCGCGCAGTCTTCGAAGGGCGGACAGAGCCTCCATCCTCCGTCTCGGAAATTCCTCTAGTGACAAGCCACCCTGCTTTGCTTGCAAAGCGGCTAATGCAGTTGGTCAACTGCATGCAGCAACTGCAACCAGCATCGTTCCCACAGAACCTTGTTTCCAAAGAGCCTATCCGCACGCAGATGAGCAAGTTCGTAAGCGTCGTTTCAGACCTCGTGGTTTCCAATGATGACCTCGTCGGCTCGGTAGAGGGTCTCGAGTCCATGTATCTCGTCGCTTTATACCATGCCAACGCGGGCAACCTACGCAAGGGTTGGCTCGTCCTCCGCCGGTTGATATCCGTGGCTCAACTCATGGGCCTGGACAAATTGGGGGATAAACCACTCAAATCTGTAGACCCGAAATCGCTTCCATCAGCGCGGACGGGGGCTCGCACGCTGTGGTTTCGCATCAATTTTTCGGACCGGTTTCTGTCACTTCTTCTTGGTCTCCCCGCTGCTAGCGACGACAACTCATTCGCCGGCCCCGAGAATTCAGCCAACGACGAGCCGGTCGAGAGGCTGGAAAAATTCCACACGGTCATCATGGGGGCAATAATCAAGCGCAACTACAACAAGAGCGATTCTGCCTTCAGCGCCACGCAATCCATCGACTGCGACCTCGAGATCGCAGCAAAGTCGATGGATACACCGTGGTGGCAGGCGGTGACGGTCAATGCAAACGCAACACTCTCCGAACGCATGCAATCTTACCTGCACATCATGATGCAGATGAATCACCACCACCTGCTCATCCTGCTGCATCTGCCGTACATGATGCGGGATCATAAGGAAAGGAGGTGGGACTACAGCAAGACGGTGTGTCTGAGCTCGTCGCGCGAGCTACTGCGGACCTTCTTCTTCTGGCGCCGGCTCAACAATGCCGCATCTGCCTGCCGACATACAGACTACGGTGCCCTCACAGCGGCCATGACTCTACTCCTAGGATATCTGGATCCGAAGTTTCGGTCGCGCGACGAGCAGACAAATAGGCAGCGAGAGGCGGATCGGAACTTAGTCCAGGAAGTGAAAGATAGAATGCAGGACATAGCGGACAGAAATACGGACAAGTTGGCTCGCGAGTCAGCGGACATCATCGGCAGGCTATTGCCCCTGATGGATGTGAATCTGACAGCGCGAGACGGTATAGATGCGCCGGTGCGGCTTGACATACCATATGTGGGCACCATTAATATCAACCCGATTAGACGGGTACAGCAAGATACGAGCGACACATCGTCATCTCAGTATGGCAATACGCCGGCCGGGTCATCCTCCCGAAGCACTCCTACGATATATAGCGGGGACAACGGCGAGATATCAGTGGAACCTAGCATGCCAACGCAGGTTCCAAGTTTCTTGACCCCTCCTGAAGCGAGCCCCTTCTCCTCCATGCAATTTGAGACAGACTTCTCTCAGATGCAGTTCTCTGAGCTCGCAGCTGAAGTGGATCAGTGGACCTTTCAAGGGTTTGATACAACCTTCTTTGATAGCTTTTTTAACAACAATACCTATTGAAGACAGTTGCTTGATCAGGCGTTGAACCAAGAGGTAAGTGTATGAGGTGGATATGAATACGAACGTATATATATGTATATTTTCAACAGACATCTCCCAAGTCATGTCAGCACGAAGTATGTACAAGAATCGCTTCCAAGTGTATATCACGCCATTATGTTAGGTCCACCAACCTAGGTCAAGTCTATCGAATGATGATAGTTGCACCACCTTCAGTTGGAGTCTTGTCCGGTACCACTGGTGCCAGGGCTAGAATCTTTTGAGCGGCAAATTCAGCTGCAGTCACAATCATTGCCGACGGGTTTCCGGTCACCATGCCAGGAAAGATAGAGCCATCGACGACGAAAAGGTTGTCAGTGCCATACACCTTGGTGTTAAGATCGACAACAGCCGTGCCGTCTGCCTCGCGTCCATCATCCAACCCAAGTTTAGCCGTTCCTATAAGGCCAATATTAGCAAAGACACGAATAGCGATAGTAGTGAGCATGCTTACCCATCCAGTGATTTGATCGGCGCTTTGCAGACGTCACCTCGACACCATCGACGTAATCTTTGGTTGTTATGTTCGAGGCCGGGAATTGGAACGTGAGGTTTTCCACTACTTTCAAGGCGTTGCGAACGTTTTCGATACCCTGGATGACGGCTAACTTGTCGTTTTCATCGCGAAGATATGGCGGTTCTGATACGACAGTTCCGAGCCCAGCATTTATGGTCATCCGTCCTCGGGATGTCGAACCCCTGCCGAGGTACTGGCTCATGATCATGGTGTCTGTAACATCTTAGTTATACATGGTTAGGTTTTCTCAGAGGAGAAGATACTGACTGTTGCTATCTGTTTGATCAGCTCCTTCAACACGTGCGGTCCACTGAATCTGACGCGTTACGCCATCAGCTCCTTCGATTTCGTCCCAGAACTAGCAAAGATCATATTAGTCATTATTCTCACAATTTTCATGGCGACTGTTAGACTCACCACAGGGCCAATATTAGGAGCAGCCTGCGCAAGAATACCGCTACGACTATCTACAAATAATCAGTAAACCGCTACTGTATGGGGGTGCGCTAATACGTACTGAGATATTTCGACTCGTCGTCAGCATTAGGTGATGTCCATGCCTCATAGAAGTCGTAGAACACTACATCTGGATGAGTGAAGTAGGTGTCTGTCTGTAAAGAGCTTAGTCAGTCGATGCGCAGTAAGTGTGCTGGCGTACTTACATTGACGTGATCGACCAAATTATGACCGACTGGCAATTCAATCCATGAATCGTTTCCGATCATCGTTGGACCATCTGCCGAAGAAGCAACAACCTCCAGCTGATCAGCTGGGCCAATACCACCTGGTTGAAATCGTTAGAAAACAACTGCTAACGGTACTGCTAGAAACTTACTTCTGAACAAAAACTTGGCCGAGCCAAAAGTCCCCGCTGAGACGATGACACGCCCGGTATCAGGGGTCACGTCAACAGTGCCATAACCACCCCCTTCAACAGTACAGTCTAGTTCAACCCCCGTCACATGTCCTCCAGTCCTCAGAGCCCTTCGAACAGCTGTGTTCATCCATAATGCGAAATTGTCTCTCTTGGCCGCCGAAACCAGGTAGGTCGTCAGGGGACCGCCTCTTTCGCCGCCTTCAAACATGTACGTCGTAGATCCAAAAGTATGGTTCTTCTGCGTCGGCTCATCATTAGGGACCGATATAGATTTCCATCCAGCTTTTTCCAATCCGCTTGATATAACGTCAAATCCCTCGTGGATATATAAAACACCATCTTGAGAAGGCCTCGTGGTACCTGGTATTCGTGAAAACACCTCTTCTGTAGCCGATGCGAGATCCGAGTTGTGCCATCCCGCTGGGAAATTCTCATCCCAGTCCTTCGGGTTTGCCTATTGTATATCAGCATTGAAAATTTCCCAAGAACGCAAAAGGGGAAAGGAAGCTCTCACTCTCCACCACAAGCCAGCATTAACAGCGGTACCACCTCCAAGGACACATCCAGCCATTTGGTCAGTGTCAGTGCAAGCAATGCCGTCCGAATCAACCCATATCTGATTGCACAGACCGGGAACATCGAAGCGGGTAAGATCCGTTTTCTCGAGCCAGAGTGGCTTCATGTTTCCGCCCCAGATTCCTGCCGATGGCGGCCCTTTTTCGATCAACAATACGCTATGTCCCTTTTCACTCAATCGGTCCGCCATAGGGATACCTCCGGCTCCAGCACCGACGATAACGTAGTCAAATGTCTGGCCAGCCATTTCTGCGGCGCACTCTGGCGCCGGCGTGTCACCGCCGCCAGGCGGTGCATCACCACAATCACCAGTGACAGTCTCTGTAGCCAACGCAGCCCAGTCAGCGTATGAGGCTTGGTTGATACCATCGAGGGGGGCACCAAACTGGCCGAAGGTGCTATGCTGCGTAAGGCGGATGTCACCAGGACATTCAGGGTTAGTAGGAACGGTAGCTGATGAAGCTTGTCCCAGGACGAGCGTGCCACCGCTGGTCGAGACGCTTCCGCTGGCGCCGTCCTGGTCCCAAGAAAAGCAATTTTGGCACCTATATATGACCTCGAAACTAGTGTCGTCAACCTTTGACGAGACCTGGGTCAAAGTGGCATTGCCAGTATAGACTGCGGGCATACTGTAACCAGTTGTGAATCGGAAAGACGTCAACACCTGGTCTTCATAAGGCCAGGCAACGAGCAGTAATGCTTGCGTCATCTGTCCAGACTCGCCGTGAGAGATACCGCACCAGCCGGTAGAGCATCGCTAATGCATTTTAGCAAATCTCTTGCGGGTACTATCCAGTCTACCTACCAGCAGGCCGATATACTCTGTCGCGTCTGTACTCAATGCATCTTCGGGCAAGGCGATCCCAATGGTCAGGCCACCCTCTTCCCACGTTCCAAACTCGATTCCAGTATCTGGGTCGGTGTACGGAGTTGGTGTTTGGGCAACGCATGTTTGAAGAGCTATCAAGCATCAGTGTGCGTGATCCCACAAATGACCACCCAAGTCTTACTAGTAGCTGCTGCCAGAGCAGCAGTCGCAATGCGTGTGAAGCTCGGCATTTTGAGGTTGACGGCCAAGCAACCAAGGCCTATAGAGTCGCAAATGGCAGAGGAAAAGATGGGAATCTCGAAAGCTTATAAAATGGCATCTTCTTGTGGTATCGATGGAGCCAAGAGATTCCCTACTCAACCGATGTTCCGGGAAGAGCACATGATTTACAAACCAGCTATAACTATCTATTTCTTAGGTCTGTGGACCGGCCAAACCGTGGGCTGGATTCGGAGTTCCATGCCGGAGATATTTCTAAATGCAAAGGTTGCCAGGGGGTTTGCCATCACACTATACGGAGAGATGTATCCCTAATAGAGATTTCCATATTGTGTGATAGGTGGAAGAGGGTTGGCAGTAGATCCGACTGGCCGAGATAGGCGACAGGCGCCCAGGGTTGTCGGGCGAATACTCATAGCAGCCCGTGCAATACGGGTTACTGTAGATTGAAATGAATTCACGGAGGCAGGAGACATTTTGGACATGGGAACGATGCGGTTCAGACCATTGAGCCTGAGGCTATAGGTAATTCAGGCGCATCCGGGCGTTTGGTTCTAAGAGTAGCATGAATCAAGCGAGATGGAAAGTATATGATGTGATCAGCTTGGGGCTGATCGCAGTATGGAACTACTATGTATCGGACAGACCAAGACGCGTATGTGTAACGAGAGACATATGATCAGCATCTAATCACCTAGCCGAGATACTTCTTCAGCAGCCTTATTGCTCGCTGCCAGGGACAGATGAAAACCCGGGACCGTGCGGTTGTCCAATGAAAGCAGTTGGAATTGTCAGGCGTGGGCTCCAACATGTATGAAAGTTGGAGAAAAGTGTATATTATTCAAGCTTCTCGCAGATATTTGCCCCTGGTTGAGTAGATTAAGGACTTACAACCTGGACTAGGTTAGAACTCATACGGGAGACCCCTTTCTTGGCTTCTTTTTGAGGCGCTGTTAAGGATTCTCCGCATTCAAAATGCTCTTCAGGCCCGCCATTCCTCCTCTTCCCCCGCAGACTACAGTATACTATATCTCACATTCTTACATAATTGCATATCCTCCCCTGTCACATCCTGACAACATCCTGATTTAACTAGGATCCGATAAGCGAGCTCGGCCAGCCAAGTCCAGGGCTAATTGAATATCGATTTGGATAAATGAACGTGGACTAGCACTTGCCTACTCTGTCCAGAGTGATCCTCAGCCTATATTCGAAAAACGCTGCAATAGCACCTTTCATACCCCTGACTAATACATGGAAACTAGTAGTTGAAGTCGCTTGCCGCTCCGAAAAGCCCCCTTCTAGGTAGCTTCTATCTCAGACCTGCGATCTGGCATGAGACACATGAAGGCTACCGGACACCGTAGCCGGTTGCAAGGGCCGAGCCTTAGCTGTGGCCAAGAAAGAGATCTCACTGTCTTATCTTCAACATGAGGCGGCCCGCTATCAGTCAACAAATAGACCGGGAGGTAGGTGTCTTGATAATCCACTCACCGCATTAGACAAGTTAGGCTCGGAAGCTTTATGGCCGTATTCAAGACTACTGTTCATGGGGTTGCTCTTAAAGGCGGAGCGAGAGGCGGAGCGAGAGGCGGAGAGCGAAAGACAGTGTGTATCAACAGTATTTGAACAATTGCTGGAGGAAGAAGACTGATATGAGTGCTAATGGAGTTTCATCCTATGGACTAGATTGATGTTCGGCATGCACGATTACGTATATCTCCAAGCGTAAACCTGGTCATATAGAGCAATCTAGACGGCATCCGCAATCCAAAGTACGATTTGATCTCGTAAATCCCCTATTTATGTATTACCATGATCATGTGAATGGTCACATTTTTCATGCATCGAGGGTGAAATATCTGAACTTTCAGCGTATTTTCTCCGACTACTACCTCGCACGTAGGCTTTTATCAACTCTAGTGCGAAAATTCTAGTGACTATGTCCACCTTCGAGATACTAAACTCAACATTGCATATGTCGGATTGCCATACGTATATCTATATGATGAGGTGAGAATCCAGCGACCTAGTGATGTCCAGACTATTGTGTGAATATGATTCTCGTAGGCACTTGTATCTTCGAGTGACATATCATGCGATGCCCTCAGCAGCAATTCTATGGAATCACTAATCACTAGAAATTTTCATCAAAGACCAGACTGGCTCGACTTTCATAACTTCTTGAGTGAAGACAATGCTTGTAGGTCATGAAGAGCGCTGTAAGTGTTTCGAATGGCTATTACCTGCTTCATGCTGAGTTGGGCCGGGAGACCATTCTACCAGCATTACTAATTCTGACGGGCTTGTTTGTTCGAAAACTAGCCACCTCTTCTCATCAATATATCAGACTTGTCAAGTCATGACAGACTGCAAACGCAACTTAAAGGAGGTATACCGACAACTATACTCATGTTACTGTCGGCATACTCAGTATGTATCAATAGATGTTGTCGAGAATTAAGATACGCACTAATTAGGATTCCGAGTTGGTGCCAGATCTATGGATTCTGAGAAGTCAGACAGTGACACTGGAGAAGTTGTTCAGGATGAATGAACAAGTTGCCAGACGATTAGGTATTTCTTTCAAATCTACCTTATGCGCCTTAGATGGACAGTCTTCTGACGAGCAAAAAAGAACCAGCCAGATCTTGAGCTATCAATGCGATCTCGTTGCGCCCAAATCTTACTTCCTCTTCTCCGGAGAGCGCGTTACTGAACTACCGTGTATATATACACCTATTTAGGATATATACGGCTCCGCGTCGCATGATACACTGAACAAGCCACCCCAGCCAACCAGATTGGCGATTCCCCAGGTGAATTAATATATCTGCTTAATGCCACTCTACGAGACCTGGCTCATCGACCAACCCAAACACTCGACCACTCATCGTCAGCGCCACGCGCAGTATTCTCTTTCATTACAACGATTAAGAATGAGGCTATAGCTGCCCCCCATATCGATGAAAGGGGGGCCGTGGCCCGTTTCATATACAGAATCCGGGGTACACGCGCACAACACCAGCAATCGAATATCAACTGCCGAAGCAGGCCAAGTGGTTTGTTCTTAAGGATGACCGGGAACACCTGAGGGACAGAAAGAAAACTTGAGGGGCTTGCTACTTCTGTCCGTTTCACCACTACCCAGAGGTTCTACCACTCTGCTTGAAAGCACCGTATCAACTTTGCTTGTTGAGCTTGTGAAACACAGAGCAAGAGCAATGAGAAACTTCGTGGCTACCGTTGCTACTGCGGCTTTGGCAGCCCAGGGAGCCTCAGCCCACTACATCTTCCAAGCATTGTCGAAGGGCACTGCGAAAGGCACTCCGTATGAATTCGTTCGAAGAAATACCAACTACAACTCTCCGGTTACCGGTACGTTGATCACGGAGAGACAAACCCGAGAAATCACATACTAAACGCTAGTGTATGTAGACTTGGCGTCCAACGACCTTCGATGCAATGTAGGCGGTGCTACTGGAGGTAACACCAGTACTGTAGAAATGAATGCTGGTGACCCCTTTACCTTCACCCTCGACACTGCTGTCTACCACCAGGGACCGATTTCATTGTAAGTTCAGATACCTAAAACTATCTGCCTAGATGGAATTACTAAAAGAGGATTAGGTATATGTCCAAGGCTCCAGGTGCCGCAGCAGAGTACGATGGCAGTGGTGACTGGTTCAAGTTCTACGACTGGGGTATGGCGCTCAGGAGTCCACAGACTCAAACTAGCGAAAACATCTGCTGACGATATCATTACCAGGCCCAACTTTCAGCGGAGGTCAAGCTAGCTGGAATATGCAGGGTAGGCTGAATGAAATGCTTGACATAAGTTGCACATACGAAGACGACTAACCTCCTAAACTACTAGCCCAATACTCTAGCACTATTCCCAAGTGCATTCCCGACGGCGAGTACCTCCTGAGAATCCAGTCGCTTGCCATCCACAACCCGGGCAGCACTCCGCAGTTTTATATCGGCTGCGGTCAAGTAAAGGTCTCCGGTGGCGGGAGCTCCTCTCCAACTCCCACGACGAAGATACCTGGTGCATTCAAGGCAACCGACCCAGGCTGTCAGTATACATCTCACTCAAATACACATTCATATCTAAAATACTAATTATGAATATCAGACACTGCTAACATCTACAACAACTTCAACTCCTACACCGTCCCTGGCCCCGCTGTGTTCTCTTGCTAGACGGGCAAATGGTCTATAAGGGGATTGCGAGGATAAATGACAGTGTTCGATGGAAGTGGTTATCTGCGTGAATGTAGTCGAGCGTGAAATATCAAGTCATTGCCAAACACACTCGTTATGCCTTGTCATAGCAAATAACCTATTCATTTTGAATGATGAATCACACTACCTACCACTGTGACACATAACAGAGGCAAATATTTTCCACCCTCCAGCCATCCGTCGTGAATATCGTAGAGACCACCCGCCTAGTAACCCCTAAACTAGAGCCAACTTTTTACATCGAAACGCCAAACACCAGGCCCCAAACACAAATTTTTTCCATCAAGAACTATTCGCAAAAAACTTCGTGATCTTCTGCGACCCAGCACCACCACCGGGCTGCTGTTTCGCCTTCCCAGGACTCTTGGTCCCGTTGCTGGTGGCGCTGATCTTCGGCCTGGCGCCCCCCTTCTGGGGCGACGGTGCCTTCTTCGACGACGCCGTCGCCGATCTCGTTTTCCGAGGGGGCTCCCCGCCAAGGACTAGTTCGTCATCCGCTTCCCTCTTGATGCCAGTGGAGAAAGCCTTGCTTTCTTCCTGCGTATCGTCCTTAGCGCCGGGAGCATCTTCGGCGATAAATCCCTCTTCCTTTTTGATCTTGACCTCGGGTTGCTGCTGCTGCTGCAGCTTTTCTTGCTTTACGCTGCTGCAGGGCTCTTCCTTTTCCTCCTTCTCCTTCTTTACTGCTGTCCCCTCCATCTTCTTCGCGTTACTGCCCTTGGCATTGGCGAAGAAGTTGGCGATATTAGACTTGTTCTCCTTGCTATCGATGGGGATGATGAACGAGGGCGAGTTGTTGCCGACCTTGCCCACGTCCTTGCTGACGGGGTACACGTCCAGCTCGCCCTCGAAGGGCCTCAGGAGGGCTTGCAGCTCCTTGGACCACTCGTGGCGCCCGGGGTCGAGCCAGGTACGCAGGCCCGCGGACCCGTTCTCCAGGATGACGGGCATGCGGTCGTGGAGGAAGCTGAGCTGCTTGTTCGAGTCCGTGGTGATGATCGTGTATGTGTAGTGCTTCTGGTCGTCATCTGCCACCTGTCAGTCTACCATCAGGTATCATAATGCAGGCGACGTCGACGGCTCACTCTCATATTGCACCACATCCCACAACCCAGCAAAGCACATGAGCTTCCCATCCCTCCGCTTAACAAAATGCGGCATCTTCTCACGCCCCCCATCCTTCTTCAACCACTCATAAAACCCCTGCGCAACAGCCACGCACCTCTTCCGCGCCTTCATCGAGCTCCACATGCCGCCCGCCTGCGCCAGCGAGTCGTCGCGGCAGTTGATCGTCTTCATCACCGAGCCGTAGTCCGGGTTGCGCTTGGTCCAGAAGGGCACGAGGCCCCACTTCATGCTCTGCAGCTTGTAGCTGACGGGCTTCTCGGCCACTGATGCCTCCGCGTCCACGTCCTCAGCTCCCTCCGTGGCCTTACCGTTACCACCGTCCTCGTCATCCGCAGCAGCAGCAGTAGTAGAAGCTTTCCCATGCTGCGCCCGCCTCCGCGGCCCTGCGCCCCAGTCCGGCACGTCAGCGCGGTACACGATGCCGTGGTATCCCGGTGCGAAGTTGTAGCTCTGTCTCGGCGCGCCGGGGCCGTCGCCGTCCTCGTCCTCCGCCGGCGCCTCGTCCACCGGCATGTCGTCGGCCTCGAGCATCTGGCGGACCTGCGCGGGGCGCTAGACACATTGCTTCCGGTTAACCCCAGCCCATAAGTATCAGTCTGGGTAGGTAGGTCAAGGTGGGACATACCAAGGCTAGTGAGTATCGCCCGCACATGCTGTCGTTGCTGAGGAACTTGGCAAACGAGCTTGAGCGTGTGACCCCAATTGAGGCTGGGATTTTACTGAAACGAATGGTAGGTAAAGGTGAAGGTGGGATGTTAGATCCATCAATACATGCATGTGTTATGTCCGTCGAAAGGTTATGACGAAATGAGCTCTAGCTTCACGCCTCAGACGCGGAATCAGGTGACAACCTTTCTCTTTGATTCTCAAAATTCGGCACATATTCGAAAACATTCAACATGCGGGTTCCACTAGTTTCTCGCCATGAATTCATACATCTTGACGACTAATACGGCCTACATGATAAATCGAAGTCAGAAATTTGCCATTACGCCCATGAAGTCCTGTAGTTTTGCTGCTTCGTAGTCACCGAATTTTACTTTAAAACAATACCTAGATATGTTTGTGGATCACATAGTGCATTCGTCAAGTAATCTAGGTTGTCAGAAGAAGCAAGCAATGCGTCTTATTCTGTATGAATTGATTTTGTTATCCCGAACCACGCCTAACCATGCATAAACGACTCCTGAAGAAGCACACTTCCCTTCCAGTCGCAAACTGCTCTCGTGGTATATCGGAAGAGACGACGTGACGCATGACCAACCCAAGCCCAGCCTCCCCTTAGACCTTGAAACCACGCGACCGTCTGCGACCACGGGCGTTCTCGAACTTGCGGCCCTTGGACTGGAGGTAGGGTTTCTGGAACTTGTGAGCATGTCGAAAATTAGTCTGATGAGGTGGTACAGCATGCATACCTTGTGCTTGTGGGGGCCAAAGCCGAAGTGCTTGACAGCCTCACGGGCGTTCTTGGGGCCGCGGAGCAGCAGAGTGTTGCTGCCAGTGGGGGCACGCAGAGCCAGCTGGTCCAGAGTCAAAGCCTCACCACCGGCGGCGAGAATGCGAGCGCGGGCGGTGGCAGTGTATCGCAGAGCGGCGATGGTAACCTTGGGGACCTCGAGCAGGCGGTTGTCATCGGTGACGGTACCGACAATGACGACGGTCTTGCCCTCCTGGCCCTTACCGATCTGAGTCTTGACGCGGGAGAGGGAGACGGGAGGTCGGTTGGTACGCGACATAAACAGGCGACGCAGAACGACCTTGTTGAAGCTGGAGTCGGTTCGGCCTGCGCAACAAATAATCGCAATTAGTATGACTGCGCTCAAAAGGCCGACCTGCGCCAAGTCTCCTTTTCACGGGATCACTTACGTGCCAGGAAGCGGTAGAGCTTCACCAAGAGCTTCAGGTAGACATTGTCGCTCTTGGGGGCCTTGCGGTGGGTGCTGCGCACGTGGTGGCGGTCGAGATCGATACCTATTCAGAGAGAAAAAGCCACTGTCAGCTTTTTTATTCTAATATGCTCTGTTGGGTGTATCTCCCATGAGATAATTCCCTTTTCGCAGAGGACGAGAGAGATAGATAGAGCGACGGCAGCATCGTCATCTTCATCTATCTCTCAGGTCTCCACTCGCATAGAAAAACTCCAAATAAATAACGAACGTACCCATCTTGACGGTGACTCTTCGCGAATTGATGGAGTGAGAGTCGATGGGGAGAAAGCTGTCGGTTAGTAGTGGTTGTGAATAGGAACTCTTTTAGGTGGGCCGTGGAAAAGTTCGAAAAGTATGGCAGAGCGAGCAGAATTGTGTGGGTGAGCGGTGAGGGGTGGCAGTTAGGGTTAAAGTTGGGACCCACTGCGTCAAAGTATGTACTTCGTATCTTTACCTATTTAGGACATGGATTACCTAAGACAGATACCTAGGTACCTAAGAAAGCCCCATAGTGCTGACTTATCGATAATCCACTGTCGGTGTTCTATCAAGGCCCTCTCCGTGACACCATGAGCTCGCGCAATCTATCACATGTAGCTGTCATCCGTAGTAGTAACCTCTTACTAGTGTAAGAACATAGATTCGAAGGTTAACACGAGCATAAGTACCTATTGTTTTGTTGTTCCAAGATGTATTGTTCTTAGATATCTATCGCATTGCTCGGCCTCGCGCCTCTAGATACAAAAGCGCTGTCAACTCATGGCGATAATCTAATCCAAAATGGATAAGCATGAGCCAGCCCGCCCGCCTTCACCCCATTTCACTCTCGAAACCTACCTACCAATGAATGGCTTCTTGTCCCTGTCCCTCAGTGTATCCCCGTATAGTCCGTAGCAGCTAGTATCTGCTATCGTTTGCTTTGCCGCTTGTGCTCTATGTGACTCTATCGACCTCCCTTTAATGATGATGCGCCCTCCGATCCTTTCTTTTGTCTGCAACACCTCCTCGTGCTGCGATATACCAGTGCATAAACCGGCCCCAAGACACATGGATGTCCATTAAAAGCTTATGCATATGAGTTGTGCATATCTAGTATAGGTAGGCCGCTATAGGTAGTCGGGATGTAATCCCAAATGATAAGTGGTAGCCTCGTTTCGTCTTCTCCTCTATAAAGAGGCTGGCTCTGGCTTCAATCCAACCAAGAAATCGCGGGTGACTTCGAAGCTGAGCCAGTTGGCCGCCATGCTGGGGGCGACCTTCAGAAGGTTGGGAATGAGGCCCTTATATAGACCTCGTACACCTTCCTGGGTCACTATAACTCTGATTGCGTCTCCAATTGACTTGTATTGGTAGCCCATACCGGACATGGTGTTAATTTGGAACCTGCGCCGCAGGACATCGCTGTGTTCAAAAGTTTAGTAGCCTGCCGTTGAATCCCACACCAGAAGAAGAACACTCACAATGGATATGTACACGTCTGCGCAACAGCACCCGATACGGCACCCGCAAGGAGCTTCCGGACTGCACTGGGGTTCTGCTCACCGTCGGGGGTAAGGTATTTACGGACAAATTCATAGGTCATGAAGTTCAGTCCTACCTGAAAAAAGATTGTAAGCATTTTCTGGCCGTGTGATACGATACACGTTGCTGTGGATCATGAACGTACGTATGGAGCTACACCTGCAACAGTTGGTATTATCCCACGGTACAAGGCTAGAAAGCCACCCTCGTTCTTGTACATCGAGCCCATCGTAGTCCACATGCCGGGCATTTTGTCTTTTGGTTTGTTGCTGAGTGCAGCAAATGACGCTGTTTGGATGGACAGTCGAGTCCGCACGATGTCGAGCGGATATGTGAAGAAGACCGATGTGATGCCTGCAATGCCGCCGCATGCAAGCCGCTCGATGGGGCTCAAGCCAGCCCCTGGGTACTTCTCAAAAAAGTGCTGCAAAGCATCGTCAGTCAAACATCAACGATTTCGCCACAAGCTCTGGGGGGTTCCAGACACATTGCCGATAATATCAACAACAGCTTAATCGAACTTACCCGCTTGTAGAGATTATAGCTTCCGAACTGAACCGCAGAGTAAGGGACTATGCGGATGCAATTGGTGCCATTGCCGGCCATGAAACCTCTCCAGCCCTCTTCCTTCCACATCTTGGCAAGCGCCTTGCCTACTGGCATCTGGTATTCGCTGTGGCCGGCGCTCTGTACTTGGAACAGAATCTTGAGGCGCTCGAGGGGGGAGACGACGGTCCTCGACACGGCACCGGCAACGCCACCGGCGCAGAACGCGGCGATCACCGGCTGAGAGATGGTCTCGCCAAACTGATTCCATCTGGCCCCATTGGGAAGTTTAGTCTTGATCTCTTCCGAGTTCTGTGGAACATGAGTCAGCTGCTGCTCGCGCGCAAGCCCCTGATACGGGCATCGGGAAAGCAGGGAAGACGAAGACGAAGACGCACGTTAGCCATGTTGGAGTCTCGGCAACCCAGAGGGTGGGAAAGAGGTTGCGGCTCGCAATGCGATGGATAGGCCGGGGGTGGTAGGTGGGTGAAGTAGACGGGAGCTTCGGCGTAGCTATTGCGCGGGCATGTATTAAGGATTCGGGAACGGTATACTCGGGGTATAGGGATAATGGAAAATGGATGATCGACTATCGCGACGATGTAATCTTCATGGAGAGGACCTGGACAACTTGGGCGACATAGTCGAGCTTGCAGGGCTGGTTATCGAGGGCAAACATAGGTAACGGCGGTGGTTGCGGCGGTGGTAGCGGCGGTTTGCTCCAGGGCGTTGTTGTACTGCATCAGTTCGATCAGATCATCGGATTGATCAAGGTTTTCCCAACATAAGGCCCTACGGCTTTGAAACTGTACAACAAAGTAACGTTCAGCACTAGAAGAGAAAACGAGCGTGTACAATGAACGAGCTACCGGGAGAATGCAAAGAGAAGAGAGAGGACAGAGGGAAAATAAAGGTTGGAACACAGGCTCTGGTGCACATGGAAGAGGATGGGAAATGGTAGGTGTCAAGTGAGGTCGGCCAGTCGGCGAGTCTGGAGTCTGCGAGCCTGCGCGGCGTCAAAGCTTAAAAACAAAAATAAAAAGATTACAGTTTAATAAAAATGGAATTTGGACACTGACCTCCTGCCTCCCTCTCACTCAGCTCACCTGCACCGCGGCAGTCGCTTTTTAGTCGCTCCTTCACGACCTGACAACTTGAACTCTTTATGCGCTGGTCTTGTGCCAACTGTCACCAGGTACCAACATCCAAATGCTTTGATACTTTTTACTAATTGATATTAATAACCCTTCTCTCTGTACTCTCTGTACCTACACAAACTCCGGAGACAGTGATAATGACAATGACAATGACAATGACAATGACAAATAAAGTTGGCCCGCGTTTGTTAACTCTGCGGCAATAAGGCTGTGTGCTCTGTTCTGTACTTCCAAAAGGAACAAGTACATGTAGGTATATATGTAAGGTACATATATATAACTCAAATTAATACATAAGGTGGTGGTCCTTTAAAAGATTCTAGTAATGACACTAAGAGCAACGCCTTATATTAAATACACCTTTAGTCGAGTGTCTGTCCACTACACTCAACTGGATTTCAAAGAAAGAGGGGCGGAAAGAGACGATAGCTTGATGGTTATCGAAAAATCCTAAAATTCTAAGGTTGTCCTGGGAATGAATCCGCGTAGAACTATTGGTAGTTCAAGTGCATAGCGACGGCACCTCCCCCATGGACCCTTGTACGGCGATGACGTGACCAGACATGAAGGGGGATTCGGTAATGTCAGAACTACAGGCGCCTGAACTCCACGATCCGGATGGGATCTTCGCTTCTAGTTGCTCAAATTCATCCAATTCCCGATGGTCTGGTTGGCTGGGCGCTTCCCGATGATGAACTCTGCGGAGTACATCAACCTATCTACTGTGCGCTAACCGGAGCTCTGCCGGGTTACACCGGAACGGATCTCGCTGCCGGATGCACGCTTGCTTCTGGTGTCTGCGTGGAAAGGATTAGGTGGAAGATCAAGCAGCCAGTTGACCCATATCTACCACAGATAAATAGATAGTCGCGTGATCTCCTAATTTCAGGTGACACTAATTGATAGGCACGAGGCTAGGATCTTATAAAGTAGATTGTAGATTATAAGATCCTAATAACACTCATATTGGATCTGAACCCAGTTATAGAATATGAAATAGTTGCATTCTCACTATGTAGCTCTACCTATGATCTCCTAAGGGGAAAGACCCCATTTCCCTAGCTAGCAGAAGTGGAAATTCCTAGCACTCTCGGCTGCTTTACTAGTATTGTGTCCGGCTTCAGGCTCTCGATTTTTTTTCGCAGTATTACGTTCATATGTCCGTCGGTCGATGGAATCGAGACTAGAAGATGAGTGGCAGCCCAACGTAGAAACATAATAGAATACTAGATGTCCAGCGAAAGGGAAAGAAACTTTTGACGCCCAAATGCAAACCCCTGCCAGTAACTGACTTGGCCAGGTATACTTATCACTCCGCAACATCCAGGTCATCATGCTGAGGGGGAGGACTGTCGGCTGCTGATTCAAAAGTCAGCTCTGCGTTCAACCTGAGTGGTATGGAAGAGTTGTTGCTCACCTTTCCGATCATCACCATTAGTGCCATTATCACGTCGGTCGCGGTCGTCTCGGTCGTCTCGATCGCGGTCACTGAGATGTAGGTGTGAGTTCCTTCTTGATCACTGGGCTGGCTGGAGATTGGGTTTTATACCGAGGGTCCGGGCTGCGAGAACGGTCGCGTGTGTCACGACGCTCACGGTCGTAGTCCCGATCCCGCTCGCGGTCGTAATCCCGGTCTCGGTCACGCTCACGGCGATCATCCTTTCTGGGAGAGATGTCGCGAGTGCTGCGGCGAGGAGAAGGAGAGCGACCACGGCGTGGGGATCGGCCTCCACGACCTGCGTCACGTCGGTCACGGTCACGTCCGGAGTCGAAACGCCAAGAAGCTGACGGAGGAGTACGAGCCCACTGTTGACATATTAGACAAATGTGTTCAACAAACCAATGTCTATCTAGTATAGAACATACCTCAATCTTCAGAATGTCGTCACGTCCGATGCGCTTGTTATGCATTTCGTAGTAGGCGTCATCAGCATCACGACGATCCTCATACTCCACAAAGGCAAACCTAGATAGACCGCCTGTGAGCCTTGTGAACTTAGCAACAACATTCAGGTTTTACTTACAGTCGGCTACTCGCAGAGCGCGGAGCAGGGATGTCACAACGCACAAGGCGACCATAGCTAGATGAATAATATGTCAGCAATCCCAGTAAAGTAGATGACTTTCCCAATGATCCGCATCGATTGCGTGATGGACCGAAATTCCTGCCACGACTAGCAGGCGGCGTGGCACGAAGGAATTGAGGATGCTGTACGACCGCTCGATCGAAGGAGAGGGAGTGGCTGAGATGGAGACGTAGGGCGATGGGGGCGAGGGAGTTAGAAGCGTAAATAAAGAGACGGATCGAGGACTCGACGACCAAGCCGAGAACGACGAAGCGACGTCGGAGGGAGGGCGAGGAGGGAAGGCAGGTGGCATCGGACACCGCATGCGAAGGACGGTCGATCGATTCACCGACGACGAGGATAGTAGACATACCGTTCGAATTCGTAGGCGAGGTCGCGAGCACGCGTGCCATGGCTGAAGCCAGTCACGTAGAGGGTGGTACCGCCTCGGGACATGATGATGGCTGCAGTGCGCAGTAGAAGGGAACGTCAAAACAAAAGATGAGTAGGAGGAGAGTATGATGGTGAAGTTGAGTGTGTGTAGAAGTCAGCCTTGATGGTGCAAGGCGGGAAATTGATTGTAAGAGTGTTGCTTGGGGACAAAAGTCGTTGAATTAACTTTGCCAGAAGTGGGCAACGTATGCAGTAGTAGTAGTTCGTGGGAAAGTTTTAGCAGTGGTTGGCCGACCTAATGAAATCTGTTGTAAGAGGTGCACGGTGACAAACAAATGGGTGCACTGTAGAGGAATTGAATGGTGCACGTTACAAAATTGACAAACACACAGTGGAGTAGAGGCAAACTTGGGAGGATGGCCGTGTATGATGGAAGAATCCGTACAGTGAATAACATATAATCGACGCACAGTGGAGAAGCAAACAGATGGAAGCCGCATGGTGGCTGGGTGGGTTTCGGGAGAACTAAAGGAAGGTGCGGCTGCGACGCTATGACGCCATTTAATCATTTGCCTACCCCTGATCAGTCAGCAGTGCCTTCCAACCTATCCGTAGCTGCCGTAGCTGCATGGTGGGCACCTAGCACCCCATGGTTACCTTAAGTTGGTTGTCTTCCACAATTATACGCTCACAGGCTGACAACGCAATCGTCAACTTCAGTGTATGTAAACGTAATGTTGTAAGAACTTTATGATTTGCATAGTTATTCTGAAGGGTTGGTTATGGACAAATGCTTCATTAAGTAAGAGGGGTGTGCAAATACATGTTTAGTCGCAGAGTCTATCTACTTAAAGCCACCTCGTATTGTCTTGAATTATAGTGGTTAATCGCTAGGATATAGTGGGAGAGGCGCTATAAGGCTGGCATCTTAGGTGGCTAGTAGTTAATCCAGTAGAGTCTGGCAGGTTGTCAGGTGCATTTACAACCATAGGCAGGCAAAATTACCTGAAATGACAGTAATAAGAGCCCAAGATCGATGGCATTTCCAACAAAAGAAGGAAGGAGACTTTGTCCCTAGCCTACTAGAAAATAGCTTGGGTAGAAAATATCAGGAAACCCAACATGATGCTACAGGTCTATCCCCTGCCTTTACATGATAATAAGCCATCTAACATACAGCAGATTACAAGCAAGCGGCCGTGCTTCTAAGCCAAAGACCTTGCGACTAATATGGCTAACAAATAATAGCATACAGGTTACCGTATAAATATGCTTTCGAGCTGGACGTAGTTGTATACAAACATTGTATAACTTAAGAAGTCAGAGAGGGACCAAGTTAGAGAAAACCAGTATAACACGTAGGTTAAAATAAGGTGCTTTACCAAACGCTTTTGTGCCATGGAGATAACACACTGAGAGGAACTATTTATCACAAAGCCGAGGAAATTTGTTTGCTCGTAATATTCTTCTACAAGCATGTACAGCGGGAGTTAACATGGTGATCTCGCTGAGTGGCAAGAAAGGCAGAGGGAAAGCTCCAGTAATATATATCCGCAAACGCAAATAGTGATACTCAACACGCATGTGACAAGCCTCGCTGAAGTAAACCTATACAAGGAGGCAACGGGAGCGCCCAGGACTTCGATGGAGCATCACAATAAAACATCAGACCTTGGTCATTCTTGTCAATTCTAGAGACTCAGGGTTGGTAATTCTGTAGGCTAAGTGGTATATCCTAGTGCATTCTATTTTCCTCTTCCCTCCCCCCCTTCCCCAACGCCAAAACTGAACGCCGGACAGCAGCCACGCTGTTGAGACCAGAAACCCCTCAAAGAATCAGATACAAACTGCACAACAGACTTGGGGCCGTAAAAATACCAACCCAGAATATCTATTCGCAAAGACGGAGTTAGTACGTTCCACGAAGGATTTCGAAAATAAGACAGATGTAGCCCTTTGAACAGACTGGGGCAGCACAAAGGGAATCAGGGGTTCTGTGTGTAGGTATGTACGCACCATATTACCAAGCGTCTTCTGGTTACGAAGCCACTTCGTCCGACTCAGCTTCACAAGCGGCAGCTGAAACATCTGGAGGATGAGCAGATAGCCACGGAGCTTCTTGAAGATACACCACATGACAAGCTCATGGACACAAGCGGAGAGGAAGAAGGTGATGAGAGTGGCTGTGTGCTTGTTGACTCTCATCGACGATATTGAACTGTGATAGACGTGGCGTAGCAGGAAATTGTGGACGGGCCGATTCCAGTCGCGGGCGAACTGGTCCCACGAGACTATTTTGTTATTGTTAGTCTGCATGCAATAACCACATAGAATATAGGGGTGGAAGCGAAATGGAAAACCTACCGCTATTCCACCAGGCGTCATAGAAGCTTCGATCCGCAAAGTAAGTGAGCTCAGCGAGAATATTGAGGACCGTCTCCCAGATGAGGTACCAAGCCATCTAGAACAGGTCAGCCAAAGTATTCCTACCACCATGTGGCAAAAATAGGTCTACTCACCAGATATTCCATCATGAATGGAAACATGAGGTCACTGAGCAGCCACGGGAACTCTCTGAACCTCTGAGTAAGGGTCCAACCCATCTCCTTCATCATGACGATTCTCATCACCACGGGATAGATGAATGCTTGTGAGACCATGATCATGACGAATATGACTCCGACCATAGCGCACGCCTTCTCCGCCACGTACAGCCAGTTTATGTTGTCAGACCGAGGATATTCCAGTTCGTATACCACGGTCGGCAGTACAATGTATTCATAGTGGTTCAGGAATGTAAGGTTGTTCGGGTAGTGTCGTATGGCGTCAGTTGCTCTGCCTCTGAGTGCATCGGTAAGTGTATCAGCTTCCCACTTGATCAGCCTCTCGAATATGTGTAGTTGGTCCATGTCGAGCGGTTTCCCGGATCCGATGGCATGAGATATGCTCTCAATATCAGTCCTTTCTTTAGATCGAGACTTAGACAATGAAAGCCGCCTCTCGTGGAACTCGCTCGCTGACGGCTCACGCATGAGGTGCGACGTTGAAAGAGCGGAGGCCGGCGGACTTGTCCGCGATGGCGAAGTGACTGGAGACACATTTTCAAGCTGCTTCAACCTGGCGAGTAGATTTTGCCGTTTCTTGTATACAGACGAAAGGTGGCCGTTGTAAAATGCATAAGAGTGTTGTTTCATTAACATCACGATCCCGTGAAGAACGAAAAACACAGTATCTGTATCAGCGTTAACATGGGTCGCCTTCAAGGTATTTCAGAAGTTGATTTCAAAATTGAGTCATTCAACAAGAGTGTATAGGCTGACTAATGACTTTAAAACAACTGAGACATATACATACGTGTCCACGGCCAATCTCTCACAAGTGTTAGGCCAATTACACCTGCGATGAACAGAGTCTGCCAAACCTGCAAAGTATACGTTAATATGTGTCTACCGGTGTGTAGGAGGGCGGAACTTACATTTTGGATAATCCACCCTGATTTTTGCCAATCCAGGTAGTCCAGGAAAACCAGCCTCTGGATTACCCAGCTCACTCCCGTAATGCCACACATGATGCCGTCGGATAGCAAGAGAACGACGACTATCCCTAGATTAGCTTCAACTTGCCAATATGCAGAGTGATAATTCCAGCCTAAGCCAGTAGTAAAGCTTACCGTCTCTTCTAAACATAGTCTTCATGATCTCGTTGGTACCGAGTATGTTCCCAGTCTTCCTCCAATTCTCAGCACCCATCTTGATAATGAGAATGGCTATCGCGATCCAGAAGAGAACATAGAAGCCGTGAAACGGGCTATTCGCCGCATCTTGGTTTTGTCTGTCGAAAGCAGAGAACTGCCTCGTGAAGACCAGATCCCTAAGCTTCTCCCTTCGAACAGGCGCTCTGTCCGCTTTCTCCTATGAGCGTATCAGCGGTGCCCATATGCGTCTGCCTATAACTCCACATGAACCTATGCACACCTTGTCTAGTCGTTTCCTCAATATCTCACGAAGCTCTATATCGTCGGAGGCGATGACGTATGTCTTCTTCCCCTGATCGCCAGAACCCGAGTTCTCACTCATAGTCAAAGGCTCCAAGGGCAAGATATCAGGTGTATCAATGCCCGAGTCGTCAAAAGAGTTCGCCTTGGATTTACGCCGTAGCGAAATTGACACAGGCGGGTTCTGAGCATCGTAGTCCTCACTGCTGCTCTCTGAGGGCGTATCCGGATTGCGCTTCACGGACCTCAGAGCTTCAGCCAGCGCACCCGAATGCCGGTCCTCGTGCCCCGAGCCTTCACTGTATCCCGCGGGATGTGCGTCTACAGCCGGCTCCTGGGCTTTTCCAGTAAACATATTGGATGACGAATATCAATATCTTTCAGCATAAGATGAGGAATCAGGCGCTAGGAATGAACTCTGGGATTCGACCTTGCGCTACTTATAGTGCCAGGTGCGCAACTGAGTCTCGAATAGACACCGAACCGAGGCCAGCTCGACTACACGGCTTTGCTTTAATAGTTCCTTCGTCCGATCGCCGTCCATGGGATCAATGACATATATGTGCCGGGACCAAAAATCTCACATGTGGCCGCCACACTAAGTAGGTAAGCAGCAGAAGAGCTTCCATATAATCCGGTTGGAAGCCGTTACAGAAAACTGGGGACCGCCGTTGGTGTTAGAGCTATGTCCTTGGAAGATCAGCTGCACGTATGTACGCTCAGCTGCCGTTGCAAAGTTTATAGTTAGGTATGGTAATTAGGGGATTCGGTAATTGTAATACAAGGCGCTTAATTAGCGCCGGGTTGTTGAGAGGTTTTCGGGTCTCTTCCATTTCTTTCGTTTTGTCATCTAGGTTGGAAGAGCCCGAGTCGTCCAGCGACCGGGCTCCGGGCAAGCGTTCGACGTAATGCGACTGTCATGCCCGCCATTGGCAGGCAGACAACTTCAGGCTTTTAGAAATGGTGGGGCATTGTTACACTGCTGACTACATACTGAAGTGCCGTTGAGTCCGGCGAAAATCGCCACATCCATCATATCCGAAAGGAACTACTACCGCTGTCTAGCTATACATGTACTTGGATTCCAAAGAGCATTGGCTTCGCTTCTTTTTTATGAAAGGGAGATTTTTTTTTGGTTTGGCCTGTCTGTATGAAGACTGCATATGGAAACCCGACCACGGCTAATCAATAAGGGAACAATCTAACAAACTTGAACACATCTCTTCGTCAAACCCCAGCTTTTAAAACCAGTCGCCCGATCCCCCGTCCCCTCTCGATGCATGGTAAGATAGGAATTTTTGATTTACTGCATTGTCTCATAAGTTGCCATCAACGAGCCTAGTTAGAGTCCATAGTTAGTTCCCGAGTCTTATAAAGCATAAAGAAATGAAATGAGAAATCTACGCATCGTAAGATGGAGGGTTTTCTTACCAATGAACGTGGTACACAGTCTGCTCCGGACCTGGCAAATATCCTCTGGAACCAGCCAGATTGTTGCGCCCATCTTTCTGGCAATACTGATGCTGAGCTTGGCATTCAGGTACGCCTCGTCGTCAGTCCGTCCAGGGGTGACGAGGTCATAGTCGACGTAACTGCTCTTCATGCCGTTGAGCACATCCAGGAAGAAGATACCGCTACCGATGGAGGGGTCCTTGAAAGAGCGAATAGTCGAGTTTCGGCCACCTTTTTGGGACAGTCCGTTTGCCCATTTGACCATCTCCGCATCGGTGATTTCCCGCTTACCGAGACGCTGGGCTAGATCGGACAGGGTCAGGGTTATGTCCTTTCGCATCAGCTGCCAAACAAGACCCAACGTCAACAGCTTGTTTCCGTCGGTGATGTCAGCACCCTGGATACCGACAAGGGAAAACCCGTTCTGTTTGCCAAGTTCGATGAGATAGTTGGTGTTCTCAATAGCCTTGAATCTCATCAACTCGCCACCATGTGCGGGCTTCTTGTTCACGTGTCTCCAGTTCACCGATCCCTTGATAACCTTGTCGAAGGCGTGCATGAGAGCCATACCATCGTGAAGATCGTCGAAGAATGAGACAACCGCTGGCTGTACATCGAGACTGTTCAACCACAATGTGAACACTCTAGCCTCGCGTTCGCCTTCAGCATCAAAGTCTTCCACCTCCTGCTTTTCTTCCTCGGTGATAGGGTCCAAGGCGGGATGGGTGTTGAACAAGTTAGCGACAAATGCAAGATTGAGCTTAGGGTTTCCGGCTACCAGAGACTTGGGCGTTAGGAATTTTCGGCAATCAAG
Organism: Whalleya microplaca; assembly: GCA_022497155.1. Lineage (NCBI taxonomy): Eukaryota > Fungi > Ascomycota > Sordariomycetes > Xylariales > Xylariaceae > Whalleya > Whalleya microplaca. The sequence continues at coordinate 709,369 of MU385723.1, forward strand.
TTTCTCGGCATCCTGTAAGATCTCTTCTGCTCGTTGCAGTAGATCGCGAGTCTGCAACGGAGCACGGGTGCAACCATATTCCTTTCCAATCTGCGCCAGCAGCACTGTGTAGTTCTCACCATCCTTCACATCACCTGAGAAATTGGCGACTCTACGCTCCCAGCCAGCAGCCTTGAGGTGATAATTGAACCATCGTACCAGAATCTGCTCTGGAGGCAAACGTAAGAACTGCTCCAGTGTCTCATCTTCTTCAAGAAGTCTGTAGAGTTCGGGGTGTAGTTTGATATCGATCTTGTTCAAGAGACCTCTCCGAATGACCTGCCAGATCAGACCCAGGATCAAATGCTCACGGACCTCGATGATATCCCCACTGCCAATATTGACGACTGAACAACCGATACCTTTTGCCGACTCAATGACAATGTTGTTGTTCTCTGTCATTTGGAAGGCGTTTAACTTCTTCACTCTCTTTCCGGGGACGTTCAGCACACGCTCGTCGATGGTATCCGGCACGCTGTCGTTGATGAGCTTGGCAAGCACAAGGCCATCCTTGCACTCGTCGAACATCTCGAAGGTGTCAGTCGGGAACGGCAACCGATCTCCTATGTCGGTATCGCCGGCTAAAACAGCGTTGATGTGGCGCGTGAACTCGGTCCGTTCATCCTCATTGACGGTGTGGGTAATATTAGCATTAGAGCCCTGGAAGTGAATCCTGCCGACACTTCCTTTGGAGGCATGTTTTGAACCTGTTCTCTGGGCTACCAGGCCGACGGGTGATACGCCTACAGGTGAAGATGGCGCGGCAGCACCACCAGAGTGCATGCGCTTCTGCGCCGGAGACGATTCACGTAGTTTCGCGATCAGCTAGGAATAACCATCAGCATCAGAATCCATTGTGTTAGCTGTGTCACCTTGTGCGACATACACCAACGTAGTCTTCCAACTCGACCCTTCTGGAAGAGTCGAGGCCGACTTCCTTCAAGGCCTGTCTTACGACATCGTAAGGTTGTCGCTCGCTCTGCTGAGTAGCCTTGATAGCTGTAGCTTCGTCTAAGTATTCTTTATCGTCGACGTCGAGTTTGCGGAAGGCGTCGGTCAGCGCAAAGATGTCGGCCTGTTCGAATTGAGGGTATTTCCTGTCGCATTCATTAGATGTGACTGGTGGTAGGCATGCTAGATGTTCTCAGGCTTTACCTCTGAAGCTTAAGGACATTCATGGCTGAGCGGTCTGCACCGTAGGTGCCCGAGAGCGACACTTAGCCGAAGTAAACGATCTGACGATGTATCAAGATGGTCTTCGGGGCTGAAAGCTGGCCCCCAACGGTTTTCTGGTCAGGTGCTGTGATGGATGTCTATGGATGGGTGATTGAAAATCTGCAAGCGCCTGAGGTCTGGCTTTGACTATGTATGGCAATCCGAGGAATTCGTCTACGTGTTAGCCGACAACAGCAAACTTTAGGACTTGAGCGAAAGGAAATACGCGTATACGTCTCGTCTTATGTTCGATCAGTAGTCACTGTGTGTAGAAGATGGCGGGGGAGGGGGGGAGGTACTGTATGTTTCAATGTTCTTCTGGTGCTGCGGCACTGATGTAATTAATTCCAGGCTGCAAGCCGGCTGCTGGGATCCACTCACACCAGCCACAGTCTCTTGCGTAAGGCTCAACGCAACCAAGTTTAGGCACGTATAAATTCTGTGAATAAACCAGGTATAATCTCCTTTTGTTATGCAACATACTTGGTACCGAATACCTATCTGCCTATCTACAGATTGCCCATCTACGTCACGCCCAGAAGGCAACGGTTTCAGTAAGTTTCAATTTGCTGGAATATTACCATGCATGTGATATCTCTACCTATGCTTGAGTTGATGTAGTTGTGCTGGAGCTCTAATCTGCCTTGGAGTGGCGTATGTAAGAGAAGCCTCAACGTTGTGAAATATGCATATGCATGGACCCAGATAGACAAGAAATCAAAACGGTGTATTGGCATAATTATAATGTCTCAATGACTTGATAACGCCGGAGGGTTACAGAACCGATACAATTTACAGACTTGGAAGCGCGGAGAGTATAAGCCTGGGATATATATATTTACCACTCAAGCACGATGTGTTGTGATGGTCATCCATGGGTATAATTCCCCAAATCCGGCATTAAATATTATATCTTAGAGTCCCTAGCCCCTCGAACTCTCAAGAGCCTAGCTACGCGAATGTTATATCCCAGCCGGCATGCCGCTACTGATCGGATTATACCACGTAGCAAATGTGATACAGCCAGATCCCTTTGCCCACAACGTGGCTCCATAACCAAGCCCATCCGATTGATCATGCTGTCGAGTGCTGGCAGCAGGATTCCCCGGTTCGTGGGGATGCCCAACTCATTTGTGCTCAAAAGGTTGCATCTCACCCCCAGCCAGCGTCCCAACCCCTGGCCCCTTATGCCGCAGACCCAAGCGAGCTGGGAGTGATTTTGAAGTCTTTCCCATTTGCCAGGGCGTTTCCAGTATAGTTCCACCACGTCGATGGAGTCACCGGGTCGGTATACTTTAAGCTGATTTGAATCTGAAGTGGAGAACTCTCTATGCTGCCGTTACCGTTACGTGGAAGTGCCATGGCGACAACTTGGTGGTCGGTCTCCTCTTGGTCGAGCTTCGTGCAGATTCTGTAGGAGCCATCCTCGCTCTGGCCGCTGCAGGAAGCCTTGAATGCAATCCTTGGTGGCTTAGAAGTGGTGTTTGCAGCACCAGTCACGTTGAAGTCTATTACACGATATTAGCAAGCGAATAGGGACGAATACACGAGGGTTTCCAAAGAAGCCTAACTAACCGTAAGAGCAGCCTAAACCCTCGCAGTCGGTGTTCCAGTCCGCCACAGCCCAGTGGTAGCTCGAAGTCGAGGCAATCTGCATCGTCAGAGCAGCTGCCGAGCTGACACAAGCTATGACAGCTGCAAAGATGGTAGAGGCGCGCATGATGACGACGTTGAGAGTACGGGGACAGTTGGTAGGTAGGCAGCTGCGGGGGGAGGCTCCGTTTACCTAAAGGTGATTGATCTATAGGTAGGCAGGCCGAACAGATAGGTAGATAGATAGTCGATGGGGCAGGGAAGGCTAGGAGGTCCTTCTAATACCTATCCAATCGAAGGAGGTTACCGAGTCTTTTTAAGTGCGAAGGAGCCAAATTTGGACTCCCCAGCTCGGTTGCCCTATTTGAGGATGACATTCCTTGGCTCACCAAGGTACGTTCGGTCGATTCTTGCTCGAAAGCATCAGGTGGACCTCGAATGCTCATACGAGCTGGATTTCAATGGGGTCGATGGCACTCAATGCCAGTCAACATCCCTGCGGCTTCCCTGCGGTTCCTGGACGATCGCGCGGTGTAGCCTTTGTCATTGGAGTAAAGAAGCGCCAAGCGCGATTTGTTCAAGTGCAAATCTGAATTTGTCGATCAGTCTCCATGGTCGGAATTCGCAGGGCCTGCGTACACGTACGTATGTATGTATGTAAGGGAATTGAAATAAAAGGGGTCCTCAACGCTCTGTCCGTGCCGCCTGGCCGCTTGGTGTAAGCCAAGGTGTCAGGGGGGCTCGGCGGGCAGGCGGGCGGCAGCTGCGCGATGCTGCGCCAACGAAAACCCCACCTGCCAACCTGCAGCCAACACTGGAACACTGGAACTTAATAAAAGGTAGAGCCCCTTTATTACACTCACTGAACGAGAGATCAAAATTCTACCTATTATAACAACAGCCAATGTAGCCTTTCCAGAGGCTCACGGTCATTTCAATAATAAATACGTCGCTTCATTACCTTCTGCTGCCACCAAGTGTTCATGTAAACTAGATAGGTATACCGTATTCGCAAGTGATGTTCCTACATAGATAGCGTCATGCCATTCCGCATCCCTCATTTTATCCCTCGATTTATTCCTCGTATTTATGTCTCGCTTTAGTTTTCGTTTTATGCCGACTTGCAGCATTTCGGAGGTCACAAAGGCGGCCAACGCACTCGGAGATGTATGCAAGATAAATTAATTGGTCTTCACACGAGATCTAGGGGACTCGCAAGGGAGATGAACATAGAGTCATCGTAAAAGAAGCGGGTGGTTCTAGATGTCTCGAAGCGGATCGCACGGATCTGTAAAGGGTCCCAAATCGCTTCCACTGAATAGCTTGACAGGTATAACTCTCAGCCTGGTTTACTCTGAACACAAAGTGCTATGCCGCAGATAGACAGGATCATGCCTATCCATGTATCTGAATCTCATTTAGCAACCTCTCATCGAACCGGGTCCGTGGACAGCCTACCTCGGCTTATGACCTTCCTGTCAACCCACCAATCTCCTAGCACCGTAAACAGGAATGCTAGAGTATTCACGATGGGAACAGTCAAACTCAACTCTGCGATGATAGTCAGTAAATTTCGGTTATCGGAGGTCTACCATAGATACATAGAACATACCCGCTTGACCAATTAGTAAGAAGAACCACACACTTCCCGTTAGATTGATCAATAGTGGAACAGCGTATCTCGGATTTCGCAAAAGATCAACAACGGCGAAGAATGCGCCGTACAGCTTGCTTTTGATCCAGCTCGCTTTCACATCGTCCCGCGCCAGTAAAGGGTGCGCCGGTGGGTTATGATCCTTGGCCGCGCGGCGGATGAAAGGTGTTGTGAGACCCCAAGCAAGTCCGACTAGCAGAAAGCCAACAACGTAATTGATAGCCGGCGGCTGTGGTGTGGGTTCCTCAGAAGACATCTTCGAGGGATTTGTATTTGGGCATTGATTGGAGTAGATGTCATGAGGTTGTGAGGTCTGTTAACTTGAAACAGATAGACAGAGTTGGAGTACTGAGCCTTGTTACGTAAGTGTGGCTAAAAGGAACAAACACCGTTGGTGTCTTATTGGCCAGCCACTTTGAAACTCAGAACGAGACTTCAACGACTCAACTACTATCTATAGACCTACAATAGAGACTATAAGAGAGCCTATCTAGAAGTCACATGAGTTTAGGCGCGCTATCATTACTGAGAAGTTTCTTGAATTGTCATAGTTTTTATTTGAAGAGGGAACGCATGACAATCACCGAAGTTGTAAAGATACAACTATCCCTTCAATGAACCGTCCGTTTTCAAAGTTGACACCGAAATATGCAAAAACATCTGAAATAATTCTCTCAAATTGTCGAATCACAAAAACAATACATGTACAACATAGTTCGTGGTACAGGACTTACATCATAGCCTTGAAGATGAAATCATACCGATTATGATAGTCAGCCTATCGATATGATAGAACATGGCTACCCTGGTTAGCTTATCGCATGCAATATTCGGATATCTACCAGTAGTCAGGCAGCTTCAGCCCAAGATACTAGAGATAATGAGTCTTGCTTGGTCCTTTGCTTGGCAAGCTAATCAAGCTGTCTAGGCTAGGCAATACATATGCTCAACGTCTGCGTCCAGCAATTATCATCCCTTGTTGGTCTACGGTTCTGACGGTTTATTAATAATACCTACCATTCAGTACGGCCCCCTTGCAAAAGCGTTGAAGGTATGATGACGTATGGTATCATATTCTTGAAGATCATTTATGTACAATCCCGCGGAGTGTGGCCTGTGTGGGTGCATGATTGCTCGAGCTTTGATAATAATACTGGTGAACTTGTGTAATACTTGGTAAGTTTATCCGATCGATCTCTCACCTGAACGTACAATATCAGCTCTTCAACTACATAAGTACAGTCATACGTAGATATCTCACATAAACTTATTAATGTCTACGAGGATCCATTCATGGGTATCTGCAGGTACATGTACTGTCTGTCATCGTTTGGAACCAACACATTGAAGAACAGGATCACACACGTCAGATGTTGTCATGGATTCACTCATTGAGGCTGAACTACGCTTCAAGCCGCCCAAACTGCCATGTGCTGGTGGGTCTACCCCGGACTTCAACGGTCTCCCGTAGCGAATCATTCCAACGTTCCTGGCGTCCTGGAGCAAACCATCCGCTGCCCTGAAGATCAGGTCCTATCTTACCAATTATTTAAGCTGTCAAGTTGTCTAACTAACATCACCTGCATATTTGACTAACCTTCTATGCTGATATCTGTCAGTTATCATGAACGGAGAAGCTACATAAGCCACGTAAAGTAACACGGTTTGGCTGTGATAGCAGCGTCATTGGGTTCGCTTGAAGCACCGTTGTGCCTCGAGTAGGGATGCTTGAAGGTAAGATACATATCAATTCAGCCTGAAAGGCTTCCCCTGCCAGGCCCTGCTAGATCTACTGGAAATCGGCGGTACGGTACCCCAGATCATTCCGGGATTGGGACAGTTTCCAAGCGGTGAAGTATGACTCTTGATACCAAAGTCATTATCGTCGTCATTGCTGTTCACATTGCAACAGAAATGGCGATCAGTTCGAAAAGTAACGTCAGCGGCTTCTTTCCACTTCATCGAGACAGAGGACCAAGTGTCAGAACATGTTTCTAGAAAAAGTATAAAGAGACGCTGAACTCCGGTTGAACTTCTCCCTTCATCCCATAACATCAGCATAGCCTCGCCATCAACAATATTTGCTACTTCAACCACAACCACAACCACCACGGCAATAATCAACACTCATCCCTTCAACTTTACTGCAACAGAAACCACCTTCACCATGCCTACTGAATCCCATATCGCTGCCGGTCACAAGGCCAACATCCACAACCCGAACACTAGTAACGCAGCCAAACACCACTCAAAAGAGGTTCTTGAAAACGAATTCAACGGTATTTATTCCGTCTGGGCCCTTGTACCTAGTATTGGTATTAACCACTTTTACAGTCAAAGTCAATGATGATATCGACAAGAAACCCGTCAATGTTGCCAGTGGTCTAAAAGCGGCAATCCATAACCCCAATGTCTCCGAAGAAGCTAAGCAGAGTGCCAAGGAGCGTCTTGAGAAGGACTTCTAGGGGGTTACGTCAAGGGATTGCGAATGAGTTGGTGTCGTTGAGCTGTTTAGAGCAAGGAGTGTCTACATATAGCTATATATGGATAGTATAGGAAAGGGGTGAATACAGTAAAATTTTGCTGAACCACATATTGCCTGCAGGGAGCTGGTGTTGCTCGATACTCCAGCGTCTTTATGCACCATGGAAGTGTTAACGAAGAAACATCCCTTTTGTAGACGGCCAGTAGATATCTGATTAAATGCCGTAAAGCAGCACCTTATGCTATAGCTGCACGGCAACCTAGTCTAACCACTGGTGCTTTTCTTACTTCTGAATTTTCAGTTTCATATGATGTGATTTAATTTAGTACTTGTGACTAGAGCGAATATAAGTAACAATAGATAGACTGGCTTATGCGTTTCTTGACAGGCCGCTATCCCTGGTTCATGTGGAAGTGCTGCTTTGCGGCAGTTAACCACATATGTATATAGTTTTTCATCCTCCGGACGTTAACATATTCATCATCATAGCTGCCCCAGGGCAGCGCCTTGATAAACATGAGAAATAAGTGAGAAATACAAAAGCTAATTTGTATCTATTCTCACTCACATTCACCTAAGTCATAAGTATAATAGACTAGTGTCGTTACGTTATATTACAGTAAAAGTTCGGCATGTTAGGGGCAATTGGTCTTTGGCGGGAGGAATGCAGAGTTACAGATACAGGTACGGCTTTGCGACAGCCAATCATATTGTCATATTGTATAAGTCGAGTATAGATAGTCGCAAACATGAATTGGTGTTCAATTCATGTGTTCAGTATCATGAACCAGCTGAGTTCATATCGTAGTCCAAATTCCCTCCGATTTTGCTGATAGGTTGCGCTAGGGCCCTAATTATTATCTGTTGAATATGCTCTCACTTGATGTTTTCAACTGGATGAAAAGGGGTCAATATACAGTCTGAGCTTATGATTGAAAGTTTATTTTGACTTGTCATCTCTTGACACTTAAGTTCCCGAAGAAGACTAAGTTGACGGCACTCATACATACGATGAGGCGTCATGCAATAAACCAACTCATCACCAAATCTGACGAATTTTAGAGCAGATCGTGTATTCTTGCTTGTTCAGGATATTAACCACTGAGATATTGTCCTAGTGAGTTTTACGTTGGGATCAACTTCAAACCAACTCTCGCATATATTATTCTATACCTACCTGGGCACAGCGTCCACTGCAAGTGGCTAAAATGTCTCTAATACATAATGTAGTCGTTAGCCTAACATGAGGGTGTAGAGGGGTACGCGGCTGGATATTTATTATATAGTTGCCTAGGCACTAAATTAAGACTGATCGACAATATATCGAGGTGCCAAGCCGATTTGTACGTATCGCGGCAAGCTTCGACGCGTCTTCAAGAGCTGACAAATGTTCCGATGCTTGACCGAGTGGCTAGGTTGTTTCGTACATATGGACTTCCGACTTCGTACAGTAGCGTCTCAGCTGAAAGATCCGAATCTCCAGGATCTGCCATGCTATACATAGTACCGGACTAGGACTTATTAACCAGTTTCTTGAACTGTCAAGCGAGCAATCGTTCGGCAATTTATATTGATTTCTACGGTCAAGCATTGACGAATAAATTATAAGGTAGGTTTCCTAATCGACTATGAATCGTCGTACTATCCGGCACTATGTCGACTTTGTATCATATTATCAGTGTTATTATGAGAGTAACAATCGCTTGCCTATGTGCGTACAAAGCAGGAATCGGAGCCCGAGTTATGTTGAGCCAACGTCATTTGGAATGTCTCGGCGCACATAGTGCATTGCCTCGTGGCTTGCGCGTTCGTTCTCCAGGTATCTACATATCAGTCAGTCAGTCAGTCAGTCAGTCAGTCAGCTCTGCAAACGGAAACGTAGCAACGTAGACCACTGTATGCATTCCAGAAGAAACCCCAACATTCAATCCAATCCAATGCGATCCGATCCAGTCCAACACAGATGTAACATCGCGAATATATTATATTAAATAGTTTCCTGTGTGCATGCTGGGGAAACAACGTGACGGGTCACGGCAGAGCTGAGGGTGCAAAAACAACAAATGGGAATCGAGACCAAGTGCTGGGTGCGGTGATCTAGCGCGCCTATTGGCTCTGTATCCACTAAACAAGGACCTCGCTAGTACCGCACTTGGCATTTTTGGGATTTAGCCCTGCTCCCCCCTGGCAGCGCCTGGCTACTGCTGCTTTTAGAAGCTTTTAGCCTCGAGCGCGCAGCCAGTGCAGCCAACCATAGCCCCAACCTCATTGTTTTCGTCACCAGCCACTATTTTGCACCCGCTCCCCGCCTCAATTGGTTGAAGCTGCAAGTCATCAAACCTCTCTCTGCACTCTTCTGCTTCCGTGGGACTTGGGTAATTCTGCTGGCATTCTCTCGTTGATCGGCCTCACTGCATTCTTTGCCAGCACACATTTGTCCCTCGTTTCTGGTTTCTGTCACCTGTCTGTCAATTTATTAGTGCCGGCGTCTAGTTCAATGTAATCAACAAAACCTTGAGCTTCGTTCGGTTGGTACCATTAACATTGATACGGCGGCACGAAGCATTTCCACAAACCCCTACCTTACCGCCCGACTATAAAGATCGACCGAATTAGGCCCAATATTGGAATTGGGCATTGGGCGCCCATGAGAGCTTAGCAAGATGACGGCCAAGACGAAGACACCATCCAACCCGCTGAATGGGTTGCACACGGCCGGTATCTTCTCCGATGTGAGCATTGATGGTCCCGATATTGGGACTCTTGTTCTCATTGTCGACCGAGCCAAGAATTTGCCCAACCGGAAGACCATTGGGAAGCAGGATCCCTACTGTGCTGCACGGTTGGGAAAGGAAGCAAAGAAGACGACCACAGACATCCGAGGTGGCCAAACTCCAAAATGGTACGTCCTCGATGTGTAACCAGGAATGACAATGTAAACTCAATACTAACTGCTCTATTTTTGATGTAGGGACCAGGAACTTCGATTCACTGTCCACGACTCGCCCGATTACTATCAATTGAAGTTGTCAGTGTTCAACGACGACAAGAAGACTGATCTGATCGGCGAGACATGGATCGACCTGCGCGACATCATCGTTCTAGGTGGAGGTCAAAGTGATCAGTGGCACAGTCTGACTTGCAGAGGCAAATATGCCGGCGAGATCAGGATTGAGACCACATATTATGACAATCGCCCAAAGTTGGAGAAACCGGCAGCAAAGCCAAGGCCTGTGGCCTCGTTCGCTGACCTGAGCGGCGCCGCCGGATCTCAGAAGACCCCGGTGAAGCGGCGCCCGTTGCCATCTGATCCTGTTACTGGTCAAGCACCTTCGCCGCCAGTGGCCGAGCATGTTCACACGCCGCCTAGGCCCCAGCCAAACCCCCCAAGTTCGTTCATCCCAAATCAGTCACCGTTACAAACTGTCGAGTATGGAACTCCACCTTCCAACAGGCACATCAACCAGCCGGATCAGTACTCACAGGCGCAGCTTAATGGGAGTCAGTACTCGACTCCGCCTCCGCGAGCAGATATACCACAACACCGGACGTTAGACAGAAATTATAAGTTTCCTCCTTACGATCCTTACGAGAACGAACATCTCCGTAATTCAGATCCTGCATATTCGCGGACATATGAGCAAGATATAAGGACATCCTACAGTCATGGTCAAGTACCATATGAGTCCCCTTCACCATCGAGTCGCCACCACCGGCAACCAGTTGAGGATGATGACCGTCCTCCACCTCCCCCGGTTCACAGGGTTCGGAACAGTAGTGGGAATTTGCACGAGATGGCGACGCAGCACAAGGCTACGCCGCCAATGAGGCACGATGTCCTACGCAATGAAGCTCATCGACACTCAATTTCGTCCCCATCATCGTCTTACCCAGGCCGGCCTACGTACCGTCCGTATGAATCGGCACCTGATATGCAAAACGCAGCACAATTCCACGAAATCGATTCAAATCACGCTTCGCCTCCACGGCATCATTCATATGATTCAACATATGACTCTCATCATCGGTCGATGCAGCCGACAGTAGAGGATGTTCCGGAATCTTGGACGCCGCCTAATGCTCGGCCGCAAGCCATGGCCTCTCGAGTACCACAGTATGACGAACGCGAGTACAACCAAGTACCGAGTCCAGCGCCATTAAATTTAAACGGGCGTGGCAGCGGATCGCCTGCACGTTATAGCCCTGCTGCTCCCCTGCCGTCTCAACAGCACTACGACACCAATGGCTACAGCACCTCACCACCGCCGATGTCTGCAGATGACTTCTCCCAGGCACTTACCTTAGCCTCTCGTCCGTATGCTAATCAACATACTCGCTACTCGAGTCACCCAAATGATGTCGAAGATGTCCGAATGCGAAGGCCGAGCGATTATGATATGCCTCCAGTTCCTCCCACGTTAGTTCCTGGTGTTGACCCAGCACTGGCACGTGAGATTTCGGATCAATTTCATCAGGAAAGGAAGCAGGAACGACGGTATACACAACCGCCTCCAGTGAATACGCCACCTAGAGGGAGGCAGCACAGCGAGCCTCCATCAAACTACGTTGCCCACTACTCACCCCATGGCCATCATCCAAGCAGCTCAAGGAACTATGACATGACCATGGTCCCTTATTCTAGCGGGCCGGTTACGCCTCCGGCGCCAGCACCAGTTTCACAATCTCGGGGCTTGTCTCCAAGCCCAACACCTAATCACACAATCAAGCGCAAGTCAGTCAGTCCAGCGCCTCCCCCAACGGAAGGTCGAAGATTATCCGGCGTGCCTTTCGGACCGGATGATTATGACGAGTTGAACCCTTCCGTGGCATCAACCAAAGATCCTAAGTCTTCAGAGTACACCAACGCAGACGGGAAAATAGTCACCGCAGACGGCCGCGAGGTCGACCCCTCAGACCATCTTCCCATGGACACCTGGGCGCCGGAACCCGAGCCGAAAAAGCCCGCGCCGGCCCCGGAGACGCGATCGCGCCCCGTGCCCACGGGCGCGCAGCCGATGCCGCCGTCGGGCCGCCGCCCGCTGCGCATCGCCGCGCGCCCGCAGTCCATGGCCGTCGTCACGCCGCCCCTCGACGTCACGCCGTCGCCGCCCGCGAGCACGGGCCGCAACCGCCTGCAGAAGAAGGCGGCGCACCGCGCCTCCGCGCTGCCCGCGCTGCCCGCGCCCCCCGTCGCCCCGCTCGGGCCCGCCACGCCGCACCAGCGCAACAGCACGCCGCCGCGCGCGCTCGTGCGCGCTAGCACGTTCGACTACGAGAACTACGGCCCGCCGTATGGGAGTAGTGGGAGTGGGAGTCCGGGGGTTGCGCGTCCGGGGTACGGGAGCGGCCCGCCCATCCCGGCTAAGGTCCCTATGATGAGCGGCGGTATGGGACCGGCTGTGGTGGGAGGGGGAGGAGGACCCCGCGGTGGTGGGGGAGGGGGAGGCGAGGATTGGGCGCTCATGGAGGAGATGAGCAAGATCGATATCGGTGCCGGCCGAGCTAGGCGCCACGGCGGGTACTGAGAATGAGAATAGGTAATGCTGCAGTAGGGTAGGTACGGGGACTTGGCTGGGCCCGACCTGCTTACGTCGAGATGATATGCATAATTTCTATCACGAGTACAAGAAAGAGACAAAGAAAGAAAGAAGGGAGGGAGGGAGACCGGGCGGCGTTAGTGTTGTATAGTATAATATTAGAGCGGAGGAAAGGACACGGAGGGAGGGAGGACAGAGCACGGGCGGCTTGTGGCTTCTTCCTGCTTTTGTGTTGTTTTCGGTTGGTCAGGTTGGTTTTTCCTTTCTCGTATACTAGGGCATCTTTTCCTTTTTCTTTTTTTCTTGTCCCACCTGATTTCGCGGGTGGGGGTGGTAACAAACAGGATTTAGGCAAGGGGTTTTGTTAGTCAGGGTCAACCGGGTGTCAACTTGGAGGTAGACAGACAGTCAAGACAGACGTGCGGTGGAAAGGGAACAAAAAAAAATCCGGAATCTTCATGAGCGCGAGGAAATGAAATGTCGCAGATGCTCAAAAAGAAAGGGGGGGATGAAAGGATGGATGGATGGAGGGATATGTGTTGCTGCTGCGTCCGAATCTTAGTTTGGACTCTTGTAAACACTTACTTACACTTAGACGTTGGAGGGGATTTCGCGAACCGAGTCCAGCTAACTAGCTCAATCAGGGGAAGTAGATATACCCCTTGAGAATATACAAAACGAGCTTTTGAAAGAAAGAAGTTACCTTGCGTGTTTCGTATTTACATTAGAGATGGGCAGGTATTTAAAGGCGACGGCGGTGAGTAGAAGGGCAAAGAGGTCCACATTGGATAGGACGGTAGTCTTCTAGAAAGGTTCCACGGTTCCGGGACTTTGTCTAGGCACACACACACACATAAGTCTATTACCTATCGTTGTGTGCAACTCTATCTTGACGTGTACGTATGTATGGTATGTCCTTTTTCTACACGGCGCGCCTTAGATAGACGGCGAAGCTTTTGTACCCAGATACCGAATCATTCCTCTCACAATCGTGGTTTTCCGACCAAGAACGCCGTCGCAATGCAATTACAGCCAGTCAACCAATCAAGCCATCACTTCTCCTTTTTCTCCTATTCCTTTCGTCCGTCTCTAAACAGATAGGTAGATTAGATAGATAGGCAGTAGTAATCAATCAATCAGTCCATGCCCAGCAGCAAGCTCCCCAGCATGCCGCCCGTCTGCGTGGCCATCTGGGCCCTCTCGACCTCCTGGCGGACGCGGCGATGCAGGGTCTTGAAGCCGGCCTGGAGCTCGGCGCTGGCGCCGGCGAACTCCGAGTACAGGTCCAGCAAGTGCATGGCGACGTCGACGCAGACGCCGACGTAGCGCGGGTCGACGATGTGGGTCTGGACCCAGCGCAGGACGGGCTGGACGGAGGCCTCGTCGCGGCCCTCGAGCGCCTCGCGCAGCGCGCTGCGGTGCCGCAGCGCCATCAGCACCGTCAGCACCGTCAGCGGCCCGTGGTCCTTCGCCTCCGGGTCCAGCACCCGGTCCAGCGCGCCCGCGAACCGCCCGTGCCGCAGGTCCCGCTGCCAGGCTGTCTCGCGCCGCGGCCGCGACAGGTCGTTCGCGATCACCACGTCCGTGCCCTCGCCCGCTAGGTCCAGGCGCTTGGCGGCGCCGTGCCGCCGCTTGCGCTTCGTCTTCGCCTTGTCGTGCGTCGCGATCGTGCCCGCGAGCAGCGCCGCCATCTCCTTCTCGCGCTCGCGCTCGCGCGCGGCTTCGGGCCCGCTTAGGCGCGTGCGCAGTGAGAGGACGCCGGATTGCATGCCCACGGCTAGGTGGCGGTCGTCGTCGTTGGCGCCCGCGGTGATCACGCGCACGGAGAGGATGGGCGAGGGGTACTTGGCGCCGGCGACGACGTTCCAGCCGGTCGTCTCGAAGATCTTGACGTGGCCGTCTAGACCGCCGGACACGAGACGTCGGCCATTGGAGGCGAGGGACAGGGAGGTGACTGTTTTCTGGTGGTTTGATATTATGTGTTGCGGTTTGGCCGCCACGAGATCGAGGACGGAGATTTGGTTCTCGGAAGATGCGAGCACGGTCGTGCCAGAGGGGAGAGGTAGGACGTCCTCGATCGGTGCCGCATGCTTGAACGTCATGACGGCTGATCCTGATGTTCGGGGGTCCCAGAGCTTAACCGTCGCGTCGTAGCTACCAGAGACCAGCATGTTGGACATAGTGCCCGGCATGAAGCTGCCGCTGCGCACGTAGTCGGCATGGCCCACGAACGTAGATGTACTTTCTTGCCCAGGTAGATCCCATAACCGCACGGTTTTGTCGTCGCTTGTGCTCATGAGGGTCGTCAGATCCGCCGGCGAGAACTTGGTCGTCCATACTGGCTGCTTGTGCTGTGCCCACGTCTTTAAAATAGCCCGCGATCCGACATCAAATACCTGAATCTTGCCCGTGTCGTCTCCAGCCACGACTATTCGCCCATCGCGCCGCACGTCTCCGCTCCGCGCGATATCGCCAAACCGTGTGATAGTCTTGACCAGTTTCCTCGTCCTTATCGAGTAGATCTGGACTCGCGTACCGGTAGTGACGGCGAAGTAATCATTGTTGGAGGACCCAATGCTCGCTGGGTTTGCCGCAGGAACGGTGATATGGGTGACGGGGTATTGTGTCGGCGATGGGATTACGAGCTGGTTCTTGAATGACTTCCAATATCTTTGTTCAGCGGTAATTGGAGAAGGCCCCGAAGGTAGCTTCAGCTGTGGAAGTGGTGCCACTTCTGCCGCCATCTTGAATCCACCCTAACGATGCTGTCGTGTGCCTCGTTGAAAAAAAATGAAACTTCGATATTTAGAGTTCCATCAATTATTTTTTTTCTCTAGGGTCGGTCAACTAGGCACTTCCCGCCGACGATCTAAGCCCAGTGAGGCTTGGTGGATCCCGATAAGAGATGAGATAAGAATAACGCGACATGTGGCTGGTAAGCTTGTGGAAGATTGAATTGCCTCGGCATCTTATGTGTATGTTGGTTAAAGCACACCGAGTAAGGAGTAAAGTGATGAGTAAGGTGATTCGTACCTACACTACAACATCTGTTGGAACTTGTCAAGGGATGTGATGTTTATCTTTTCAAGCAAATTAGTATTGCCTCACTAGTATCAAATTATTGTTATCATAAGTTCGCTCATCATGTCTCAATTAAGAGAATACTCGGATTTCAAGTATTTCATCGTCTCATCGCCAGCGGAATATGTTGCCCATGTCGAGATAAATCGCCCCCTCAAACTCAATGCCTTTCTTGAGGATATGTGGATAGAGATATCTAGGATATTCGCAAAGCTGTCCCATGACCCGGAGATTCGTGCCGTGGTGCTCTCTGGTGCAGGCGAACGAGCATTTACATCGGGCTTAGACGTTCAGGCAGCCAGCCAGAGTAGCGGCTTAGGCGATAGCGGTGAACAGCAACAACAAGATGGGGCGAGGAAGGCGACAGCACTGCGGCGACATATTGACGACTTTCAAAATTGCATAAGTCAGATTGAAAAGTGTGAAAAGCGTAGGCGAACCATCATTTCACAGTATTTGACCGCCATCAGCTAACGATGTTCCAGCCGTGATTTGCGTATTACACGGCGTCTCTATCGGCTTGGCGATTGATATTTCTTGCTGCGCCGATGTACGAATTTGCTCGAAAGATGTCAAGTTTGCCGTCAAGGAGGTAGATATCGGCATAGCTGCGGACATCGGCACTCTGAGTAGATTGCCGAAAGTCGTCTCGAGTTTCTCATGGGTGAAGGATGTGTGCTTGTCTGCCAGGGGGTTTGGTGCCGAGGAGGCTCTTTCCGTTGGTTTCGTAAGCCAAGTGCTCGAGACTAAGCTCGAGGCCGTTGAGGCTGCTATCAAACTGGCATCTCTCATCTCATCAAAGAGCCCAGTCGCCGTTCAGGGCACGAAGGAACTATTGAATCACGCCAGAGACCACTCGGTTGAAGACAGTAAGTACTTATTTATCTAACATAGGAACTGGTTGATACTAAACACAATCAGGTTTGAGATATACGAGGGTCTGGAACCAAGGAATGCTTCAGTCCAATGATATTAAGTCTGCGTTGTTGTCTGGACTCAAGAAGACTAATCCAAGGTTTGAGAAACTATAGGCTAGAGTGAAAGGGTGGTGCTTGATGGGAGTGTAAGAGCATGCATGGAAGTGTTGGCATGATTACCATTATACAAAAATCAAGATTGTTGGCGTCTTGCAGTCTATTGTATCCTAGAATCTTTACCCCTAGATACTAAATCAGTGACTATTGTCTCATTCCTAAGGGCTTCGCTAAAGCTACCATGCCAACGCCATGCCAATAGATCATGCATAGCCTATAACTGATGCGCCTTCATTCATCGTACATCCCGGTCCGAATCGGAGTCGTTCTCTACGACAGGGACTGTCTCCTTCAGCCGCTGTTGCTTATCAGTAACCAGGCAGAAGAACAAGGGCCGAAAATGGATCATACTTCTTCAAGCTTCGCCTTCAACTTGGCAAGGACATTATCCTTGATGATGAGGTGCGACTCGTCAAGATCCTCGACGAGGTATTCATTGTTTTCGCTATCAATATTGATGATGATGGACTTGATCGAAGGATCGCACTCGACCAAGGTGCCTGGTCATGCAGATCAGCACCTAATGAAAAGCATAGGAGGCCGAACAAAGCGTACCTTTGATGGCGCGAACCATCTTGGTTTCTCCCCTCTTCGCCTGGTATCACCTTGCTTAATGTAATATAACTGTCGGTGTCTTCGTTAATGGAGTGTCTGACGATATGTGTAGCCAAGCTTCAGGCGTTGTAATTGTACGTGTTAGCCAACTTGGCCTTGCGTAGGTAGTGTCTAGACTGGAGAAAAAGGAACAATGCAGCTTTGCTTGAAAGTCTCCACACCCCCGGGAATTTTAAGCTTCCCGACGCGACCCTTGCATTATGTATCCACATAGGTGCAATGTGGGCGAGGTTACGTCAATAATATGTGGAATATGTGGCGGTGCATCACCTGGACTTGCTGGATTACAAGATTCCAAATTGACACACAGAACAAATGACATCGTGTATCCATTAATGGGTATTCAAGTAGAAAATATATCCCACTACGGGCTGTACGGGTCATCCAGCTCATAATTTGTCATTTGTCGTCCTTGGAAATATCTACATGTATTGCGCCACTATAGCCCTGCCTTGTAGGCATGTGCAGAAGCGAAGTACCGTATTCCGTATGCAGGGTCCAGTACCCAATGAAATTCCAAGTTTTGGGTGATAGCGCCACATTTCTCTTGTGACAATAGATATTCCCCGAGCCTGCCGGATTCCCAGCGATTGCGAGAAGTAGCTTCCGCCATGGAACCGTCCCTTTTATACTTTATAAGTGAATGACAGCCACTGTTTCGAAGGGACAAGTACTTAGGCACTTGTTTCTTCTCACCATCCAAATGCGACAAATATTTCTTCCCTTCTCTTGTGGCCCGCGTCGATCTTATGAGCTTATCTCATATATATTGTAGATCTCCTGTCGCATGGATGCATGAGAGAGATCTACACTATCGCAAGACGATCACCTCGTAATAGTAATCAATCTACTAGAGTTCTAGACACGTACAGTCGCCTACGCTCTCTCCCTTACTTGTGCCACGAAAGTATTCCGCAAAGCGCATGCAAAGGGTCCTGTTCTCAAAGTCCTACCTAGCACCAACACGTTTCATCGGTGTCTGACAGCCAAGCGAGCGCTGAACTTTGCGATTCGCATTCGTAGCCTCACACCTGACTTGCATCGCGCCCATTCAGTTTGCCTCTTCGACCTTCGGCCAAGGCTCGTTCGACTTCATACCAAAAATACTAATAGAAATACCCGATGGATAGAGACGAAGACTCGGGTAGCGTCTTTGAGAACTATCCGTTTGCAGTGAGTAGATTCCAGTGTTTACCTAATGTCTCTTTGTTTTGTTTCAAGAATATAGAAAATCCTAGTGTGGTATAGCCACGAGTCAAGGCCTCAGGAAGCAAATCTTGGAATTCGACATTATTTTCTAAACTGCGTAGAAGAAATAAATACTGACGCAACTATCGTAGTGGATACTAATACCACTGATCATCCTCGTGGCCGCGGGTACCCTGCTCGTGTTTTACCGCTATCGTCGACGACAAAAGCTTCGCAGACTGTACGGCACCAATGCGCTGGAACGGGATCTCGAAGCCATGGGGCAGAGGGCTAGTGCCAGGCCTCCAAACGACCCGCGGGTAAGAGGTGGACACCGCACTGGGAGACGACGACGGAGTCTGAATAATCCCGGCCCAGAGGAAGGGCTGAACGAGCTGGGCGAGCCCCCGCCGGCTTATACCGCTCCGCGGAAACATCCCGATGATTCGGAGGATATAGAATTGACGCCCATGGAGCATCCGGGGAGCACCACAACAACGGTGGACGCGAGCACAAGCAGCCCTCCGGCGTATGATGCGGCGCAGCAAGGCACAGATCAGGCGCAGCCTGGGGCACCCCCTGCGACGACAGATACGCCGGCGCCACCACCCAGAGCGGTCTTGAGTCCCAATTAGGTTTCTTGCCTAAAGGATTCACGGCATATGAGTTTTCGTAGGATGATCGATATGTGGTACTGGACGGCAGGGCGCTTTAAGCTCGTTCGGCGCTTCACGTTCACGAAGTTATTGCAGGAATTATGTTCATTCGATGCAGCAAGGACTTCCGTACATGATGACGCATCGGACGAAAGCGAGCTTGGAATTGGTTGCATGGAGTTATGGTCAGGTCGCATATGATATCACGATGATTTGGTCTTGTAAGGGTTTAGAATTTTTGTGTGTAATTACGACGGCTTTCTAGACTCCAGCATCAGGGGGACACTAGAGCGCACTATGTATATTCCTTCTCACAGTAATGAATCTCGCAGATTCCCTCTCCAGCTAGATTCGTCCTATAGAAGGGATGATGCTAATGCCTCAAGAACAGATGTGCAAGCGCTTACTCCGATGCCGTTCATGTCGCGGCCTTTCTATGCTCTGTCGTTCCTTCAGATCTAAGTATATCTATGTTCAGACGAACGGTATACCGCCCCAGCCAAAACCCTAGTATCTCTCAATGATCGCAGGAGGCTTGTTGCCCAAGATCTCATCGACCTTGGCCAGGATCTCGGGCGTCAGCTTATCGACGACCTCGACGGCGGCGACGTTCTCGTAGACCTGCGCGGGGCTGCTGGCGCCGGTGATAGCGGAGCTGACGTTCGGGTTCTTGAGCACCCAGGCCAGGGCCAGCTGGCTCTGCTTGACGCCGAGCTGCGCCGCGATGGGCTCCAGCGCCTTGACCTGCTCCACCACCTCGTCCCACTTCTCCTTGCCCGTCCGCCGCCAGAAGCCCGCGATGAACTCCACGCTCTGCTGCGCGTACCGCGAGTCCTCCGGGATCCCGTTGCGGTATTTGCCGGAGAGGATCCCCTGCTTCATGGGCGAGAAGACGGTTAGGCCCAGCCCGATTTCTCGGTACAGGTGTGCGAATTCGGTTTCTACTTTCTCGCGGTCGAGCATCTGGGTATTGCGTGTTAGTCTGCTGCTTCAGGACCGGTCTTGGTTTCTATTCAGTGAAGTCGTGGTTCTTTGTACGGGCCGCGCCTAGTTAAACCTTAAGGGGTAAATAAGGACGTATACATACTATAAGAGAAGTTAGTTATTATGACAAAGCCAAAGGTTTGGTTTAGGCTCCCGACACAGGAGATCTTCTGAAGAAACGTACCATTGTAAGCGGGCTGTTCCATCACGGGGCCGATGAGCCCCAGCTTATCGGCGTAGCGCCACGCGGACGCGATCTCGTCGGCGTTCCACTGCGACGTGCCCCAGTAGAAGGCTTTGCCGGTGTCGATCAGGTGGTTGAAGGCGCGTACCGTCTCCTCGATTGGTGTCTGCCGGTCCGGGCGGTGCGCGTAGATCAGGTCCACGTAGTCCAGCCCCAGACGGGCGAGTGATGCGTTCATCCCCTCGATGATGTGCTTGCGGCTCAGCCCCTTGTTGTTCACGGGGTTATCGCCGAAGGCTGAGCCCCAGTATAACTATGCGATGGGTGTTAGCCTAGAGTGAGCTGGTGAGATAGGGAGGCAGCTAGGTAGACTGGTTGTGCTTGTGGTAGGGGTAGGGCACCGGTGTCGTTGGCCTTTATTAGTTGATTAATACCTTTGTTGATATAACGAGGTCGTTACGCTTCCAGCCGAACTTCCTGATCGCGTGGCCCATCACCTCCTCCGATTTGCCCTCTGGGATCCTAATATGTTAGCGGCTGGGCCTCGATCTTGTAGTAGACAGGCAATTTTCACCGGAGTAGCTTTCCGCGCAGTCGAAGAAGTTGACGCCACTATCGTAGGCGGCCTTCATACACGCGAAGGTGTTCTCTGTATTTGTGTGTTAGCTGCCCATCCGTTTTATTTAAACTCGAAGTTCTTCGGCCAGAACACCCACCGTTCTCGACGTGTCCGCCGTACGTGAGCCACCCGCCCAGCGAGATGGCCGAGACCTGGAGACCGGATCGGCCCAGGAAACGGTAGGTCATTTTCGGGAGGTTAGCCGGAGGAGACATCTTGGCGGCCTGTTTGATCTGAATTGGTTGAGTGTAGAGGACGGTCAATCCAGGCACAATATATCAACTAGACGTGAGGGGTTTTGGAAAAGTTGGAGATATATAGCTTGAGCAATGTGACGATGGACCGGGCCGTACATACATATATGTCATAGAACCAGGGTTTTATGTCCTATGCTACCTGCGCTTTCGGGTGTTGTTGTGGGAAAGAATATTGCGCTATTGGAGTAGCTGCATATACCTGGAAGACCAGACTGGAATTGGAGTTTTAGCAGTCGATAGCAGCAAAAACGCAAGAGTGTGGAATAGAAACGCAAGCAGTCTGCAACCCCACTCTGCCTCTTTACTTATATTAATGCAGGTCCCGCATGAAGCCTCCTGTCTATATGTAGGTAGGTATGATATTTGCAAACTACCCAAAAGGGGTTGGAGCGTTTACTAACTAGCAGTAGGTTCGAAGCCCAGGATCTTGATCTTATGTTCAGCGATAGGAGGATCGAGTTCTTTACCGAAGATAGATGTTTTGTCTACCCAGACTGGCCCATAGTTGGCATCGTAGGCATCGACATTGCAATTTGTTCATCCGACCGCCAAAAGAACCCACACGAATTAATATTGAACGCGCCAGCCTAGCTGCCACTATCATCTGTATCCAAATGGAATTGTGTTGGTATCTATGACTACTCTAGGCTCTCATAAGGGATGGTAGGATTGTTATTGCTTAAGGAACATGGAAGCGTGTCGGATACTTCACGTCTGCGATGATGATAATTCTGCCGCAGTCAAAACGAACATCTGGATAGAACATTTCGATACTCTACAAATGAGTGAAATTAGTAGTAACCTTACATCAATGAACTCGGTCGATTTGCCCCTACCCGGGCAGTATTTGTCGGTTGGTTGTATATGTCGTGTTTGCGAAGACTGGCTGGATCGCATCTTCGGGTGCAAATGCTGCTTCTATCGGCAATACAGGAGAACCTGGCGCACCGGATATGGTTCTCTCGTTGATTGTGTGATTCTATCACCTATATATAGGTATTCTCTAGGAACTGGTATTCTATATCGGACCTGGAAAATCACCCATAACACGACCTGCAATGTTCCTCTGGATTATTGTTATGATCATTCAAACCCTCAGCCCGGTTCATAGGTGTGTCCTCAAAGCCTCTTACAGAATACCACCAATTTAATATCTTACATAGGGAACTGTACATTATTACCAGCTACATCACGTAGATCCTACGATGGTACTTCGTGTAGACAGGCCCTTGACAATATTTGTTCCAAGTCCAGAATAGAATGATGTCGAATCAAGCGCAAAATAGTTCCTACTCCGATGACTCTTGTGTGCCATATACTTCTATTCTAGGTCCTTGATATTTTCTATTTATGATTTCATCCATCCGGGGAGAATCAACTGCATGTGTAGATGAGAAGCATATCTGCGGCTTTGGGTACTGGAACTACCTATTCTTTTGGAATTGATTCATAAATATAATAGCAGAGGCTAGCAGCTTCGAGGCACTATATTGAGAAGAAGCCTAACAGCTACAAAAGCTCATGCATGGGCATTGGATACAGGGAGGCATTTTTAAGCAAACCTGTTCTGAAGTATGGTGATAGCTAAGATATCTTTTCAGCTGATAGTTGGGATGGAATTCCAAATGCTGCTTTCTAGGGGAAGTGGGTGATTTAGGGAACCCTACTAGGTAATCAGTGGGATACAAACATACATGTTCCTTCCCTTTGTTTACCTGATTGGTGATTAAATCAATGATGTTCTTTATATATTATTTGGGTGATTCTGCCAGATCAGCCCTATGTATGTATTCTCTAATGTTTTGTAATGTACTGTGGCTTAGATATTATAGTCAAAACACTACCATAACCAAGAATGAATACATGTTTGCATAGCTTGCGTCGATTGTGTACATGACTACCCAAGGTAGGCCAATACATGTACTATTGGGTGATTCTATTAATGCTGCCCTATGTATGTATTATCTAATGTGTTCTAATGTATAATGACTTGAATGTTATAGTAGGATCAGTCTTATAACCAAGTACGAGTACATGTAGGTGGACACTGCGTACATGACTACATTTCCTGCCCTCACGCTCCCCCTTTACTGGCTGCACCAATATGCCTTCCTGATCCTGATTCTTGTTGCCCCACGATGCTGATTTAATCAGCCAAAGCACCTGCTTCTGTAAACATATATATACCGGACCTGTCCACCTACTTTTTCACATCTTCCACTCTCCCACAACAACTCCTTCCCTCTTCCTCTTACCCATAGCTGACCAGCTTAATGGTAACAAGGATTTGTTGTTCTGCATTGCAACATCGTCTTCACAGCCCTGAGCATACCTTTCTTTCCTGCAACCTTTTCCACTCAATGTAAGTTGTCTCTTCCACAGCCATGCCTTTATTCCCTCCCATTCCTCAAGATACACCAACATCCACTACATAGTGGACAGCACTTGCAGCTCCTCTTCTTCCCTCTTCTTCCCAATCACCAACTGATCCATACTCTACGCCATCTAATCCATCTGAATGCTCCACCTCTGTGACCTCAAATCCCTCCCAATTCACCCACATTCACCAGCCTCCATTGTCATATACCACCTTTGGCACCTCTACTTCCCAAAGAGCAGCCAGTCCCTTCCCTTGACCCTCTTATCTATCTAGACCTTCCATCTCCATGACCTGGATTCCTTTCCATTCATCGACATAGATCACCATCCGCACCTCCACTTCCTACATACCAACCTGTCCCTTCCCCAGACTATTCTATCTCCCACCTGAATCCTGACACTCCTGCACTTGACTTGAGGAATTCCTGATCACAATTCTTACCATTCGCGGTACTGTGTATCAGTCACTTGCACCTTTCACCATCACATAGTCCATTTGTCCTCCAATACCTTTGGTACCTAAGCATGTATGTCATGAAATGGTATTTTTCTTTACCTCTTCTAGCCCTAGTGTTTCTCTCGAGATTCCTACATCGTCTTCTTTCCTTACTCTGTTGAAATTAACAAACCCCTTCCCGCTTCCCCAACCGCCCTGCCTCCGACCCCCTTATGTTCCCATCCTGACCACCACTTTCTCAATCTTATACATACTGATACTAACTAATAATCTAGCTACTTCACGCGTAGTCAAGATGTCTGACTGGGGAGGTACTGCGACTGGACCGCGGAACGGTGGTGGCGACCGAGATGGAGGTGCTATCGCATCCTTTGACACTGACGATGGCGACTTCGGTGCCTCTATTAGAGGCGAGAGAGGTGGAGATGGAGCCGGCCGAGGTGCTTGCTTCAACTGCGGCCAACCCGGGTGAGTCTAAATATTGCACTGGTGGTAAACTACACTAATCAGCGACCGAAGCCACAACAAGGCTGATTGTCCTAATCCACGAGTCATCGAGTGCAACCATTGCGGCCAGCAGGACCATATGATTCGGGATTGCCCTACTGCTCCTCCCCGGGAGTTCACCGGAGAGTGTAGAATTTGCAATAAGGCAGGTCATATGGCGAAGGATTGCCCGGACAAGCCCCCTATGGTTTGCAATAACTGCAAAGTACAAGGTAAGAAGCGGCGCCATTGACTAACTATTTCCCCAAACCACTAAAACGGGCCTTTTAGGTCATACCGCCGCCGAGTGCAAAGCCGCACGCTTGATTGATCGTTCGGATATCGACACTGTCACTGCCGAAGCTGCCTGGTCCAACATCATGAAAGCAATTGTCGAACGAGAACTGGATGATGTCAAGGATGGAGTGCAGCAGTACGCCAAAGCTGTACCGACCACTACCTATCCCGAACTCGAGACTGCGTTTCGCTCCCAGGAGCTTGGTATATTCTTGATTGCAATGCCGAAGGCACTTAGCCCCGCCTTCACGAACATGGACTTACAAGGTAATCTCGAGAAAAAGTATACAGTCACTTACCGTCTTTCGGAGCATCCGGCTCGCGCTCGCGAGAGTGAGGGTTGGCCCAAGTCCCGAGATGAGAACATGGAACGACTTCAAGATGCCGGTGAGGTTGTGAGCCGAGGCCTGCCCGTGTGCAAAAACTGTAACAAGGCTGGCCACATATCGAAGAACTGTCCGCAGGAGAAGATTGAAGTGGAACGCCTCGGCATTATGTGCACCAACTGCAATGACCCGGGTCACCGATACCGTGACTGTGAGTTGAACTGGTCACTATTACTTCTATTATTCGCTAACGAACGTAAGGCCCGGCGCCGCGCAAGGACAAGCTTGCTTGCAAGAATTGCGAGTAAGTCTATAGCCTGCCATGCTATTTTATTGCTTCCAGCTAATCCAATGACTTTACAGTAAAAGTGGACATAAGGCAAAAGAGTGTGAGTAGCCTAGTCTCCTGAAACGAGACACATTGCTAAGTGTTATATAGGCCCCGAGCCCCGCGTTGCTGGTGACGATGTTGAATGCCGTAAATGTGGTCAAAGTAAGTCATATTTACCTTGGATGGGTCAATGTCATTGGCGACTAATTTGACGATTAGCCGGCCACTACAGCCGAGACTGTCCTCAGGGAGGAGGAGGTGGTAGCGGAGCCTGCCACAACTGTGGCGGCGAGGGCCATATGGCCAGAGACTGCACCGAGCCCAAAAACCTTGCCAATATCCAGTGCCGCAACTGCGACGATTTCGGACACACTTCCAGGGAATGCCCCAAGCCACGAGACTGTAAGTATACTGAAGCCTGAAAATCATGGAATGTAATAATTCACTGACACGCTCAACAGACACCCGTGTCAAGTGCACCAACTGTGGAAAGATGGGACATACCAAAGTCCGATGCACGCAGGAAACCCGTCCCGCAGAACAGACGGACTTTAATGCGTTTGCTGGTGAAGGTGGTGCTGGTGGTGGTGCTGGTGGTGGTGATGGTGATTGGGCCAATGGGGACGGGGCTTGGTCGTAAATCACTGGAATGACTGTCTCTACATGACATGCTATGCTAGGCCATCTGGTGTCGTTGTCTGAACGACACCTGATCTAGTCGGGAATATTTGCTGATGTTGAGGGTCCGTGAGTGTCGCCTCATATCACGACATTTGCGCTATCACTGGGTGAACTTTCATACAGACGATTCGCACAGTCCTGGGAGATAGTCACATAACTGATAATAATGGTTTTCCGGAAATCCCCTGTCATGATGGTGATGAAGTTATGGTCTAGATTAGGCATGGAATGTCCCGTACTCGTGATGTATATTGAGATATCCCAGGTCTCATGGCTGCCCCTTGATTTATGACATTCAGGCCATACTAGCAACAGGTTCCAGACAATTTACAGAGAACTCTAGTGGCTCTAAATTTGGGTCTGTCTGCCTCGCTGCCGCCTAGCACCCGACGATCATGCTCTATATAACCTACATGAAAGCTGGATCGCGAATCATTTAACCAACAGGTCTAGGGAGTCCTATTTAGGATGTCACTATTGAATCGATCTAGATATAGGTCCTTGTTTGGTCCTATTTTTCAAGGCAGATGGCGTTTGCCAACAACGTCTTATTTGCCGACTCAATTAGCTGATTAAACATTGTGATGTTTCATAGTATTGATCCCTGTGCTTGAGAACTTATTTGCCCACAGGCATTAGTCTGTGGCTCAATAATAGTAATGTTAGGAACATCAAAAGAGCAAATAGTACAGTATTATGTTTCCAAATAGGTGTCTCTGACGACAGTAGGAATCCTATATTCATTATGTGTTATTACACGCGGCGTCGTATCTGTTGCGTAGCCAAAAAGTGTTGGAAAGGATAAGCACTGACAGTAGTATAATGTGTTGACTTTTATTTTCATTTCATTTCATCAAGTACCCTCACTCAATATTCTATAGATAAAGAATCCTAGCATACTTCTGTCTAGTTCGATACCCCAGGCTTGATAGAGCACTCGTTAGTTTTCTCTCGGTCTCTGAGCTGTGATCACTACTATTATTATGTCCAATGCCGACCTCGTGATACCCCGCGGGCTCATCTCATGGAGGCATTATATAGTTAGCTACTGAAGGGCAATAGCAGACCTTCCTTATAGTTGTTTTTAGGAGGACGTGAACCCTACATGGTTTCTGTTGTTCAGGTTGTAGTGGCAGAAACTTCCCCCATGCTTCTCCCTACTACGTGGAGAATGCCCAAACTGGGTCCCTCGGGCGTGAGGCGGTTCATAGTGGGCTGCGTAGCGGCTGAGTGTTGTGTACTGGAGCAGAACCAGAACCATACTATGCATCAAGCCAAAGGTAAGCTGTATAGGGTGATATTATACGTATAGCGTCATATATTCTATAAACTGGAGGAGTCACAGCGACTGTGGCCTATAGAGTTCCATATTTAGATAGACTAAACAAATAACGAAGCCTTTATGATTTCTACATCGATCTGGTTCAGTACAGCTTGGAATAGGGAGAGGCACGACTTCCTAGGAAGTTGGTCGGCAAAGCCAAGCAAATGAAGAAGAGAGGTCAGGTTATTGTTTCGATGACAATGAAGACCATACTCCTTGTGAGAAAGTATAGGGGTATATTTTCCCTCTTTAGGTTTTTTGCCTATAAGCAGTATAAAGCGTATAAACTCATATTATAATTGACTGACTATTATTAGCTGTATAGACCATTTCTAACAGGCCCCGGTCACCTCAGAATGTCCAAACTGTACAGCTGTTGACAACCATTCCTTAAACCATTATTATTTCGGTTATAACGCGACTATCTGTAGCCTGGCCGTAGGCTACTATGCCCTGTAGCGATGCGGCTGGGCTAGGAGTACAATTGGACCAGTATATGTAGGGGTGGTAACATACCGACTACCTAGGGTAAGTTTCGCGCCTGTTACGACTATACAACACGTAGTTTATCTGTTGGTATAGAGATGGCCGTATGGAATTCATACCAGTACAACTTTACATGAATTGTACTATGTAGTTAGTTGTTGATGGGAAACTTCAAGTCTCGTTCAAGTAGTACTAAATACTATACTCCATTTATTGGGGTACCCTAATAGGGGGGGTTTGTCAAGGAGTATACGGAGTACCGATTACGGTCACAATTGACGTCAAGCTAACTGAAGCTAGCACGCGTCCAGGTACGTACCCTATTAGGGTCTATCATGCAAGCACTGAAACAGTTGCCCATAGCTCCTCCACAACAGGCACTGCCCCTCCATGAACAAGCTAAATTAGTGTGCGCTCTCTCACAGGCTTCATCTGACAACTGATAGACTGCGGTCAGCCTACATACACGTACATACGCACACTGGCACAATTCCAGATATTCTAATAACATACGCACCGCAAAACAGTTTTTCCACCTATGATATAACATTACAGACACTCTTCGGCTGCCACGATGTCGATTACGATTGAGAAGATCTTGGCTGCCTCGCCCGTGACAGCTCGAGGCCAACCAACACAGCTGTCGACCGATGCAAAAGGGGAAAGGATAGCTTATGCTGTAAGTCAATAGGTGCATCGAGGTTGCATTGGTCACCACGTATTGCGTCTCTGGGCTATAGAACGAAGGGCCTAACCTCATCACACCAGTCTGGCAAATCAATCTTCGTTCGGTCCATCGACGACCCCTCGACCAGCAAGCAATACACCGGCCATACAGCGCAGACCACCGTGGCCAAGTTCTCACCAAGCGGGTTCTACATCGCCAGTGGAGATGTCTCGGGCTCGCTGCGTGTGTGGGATTCGATAGAAGCTGTCAACACCAAAGGTACCGGCCACCCGGGTTCCCAACGAGTTCCACTACCTACCCGTCACTGCATCGTCCAGAACACACTAACCCAGAGCCTCGACTTGTGATCTATTAGGCGAATACCACATCATCTCGGGCCGAATCAACGACATCGCCTGGGACGGCGACTCGCAGCGAATCATAGCCGTCGGCGACGGCCGCGAGCGCTTCGGGCACTGCATAACCGCGGACAGCGGCAATAGCGTCGGCGAGGTGTCCGGGCACTCCAAGGTCGTCAATGCCGTCGCCGTGCGGCCCATGAGGCCGCTGCGCGCCGCCACCGTCAGCGACGATATGGCCATGTGCTTCCTGCACGGCGCCCCGTTTAAATTCAACTCCAAGGCCGACGGCCTCCACAAGGGCTTCGTCCTCGGCACCGCTTACTCGCCGGACGGAGAGACCTTGGTCACCGTGGGCGCGGACAAGCGTATCCAATTGTACGACGGGAAGACTGGGGAACCGACGAAATCCATCGGTGAAGGTGAGCATACGGGCAGTATATTCGCCGTCAGCTGGTCCAAGGACTCCAAGAAATTTGTGACTGCCAGTGCGGACCAGACTGTTAAGTTATGGGACGCAGAGGCAGGGAAGGTCGTACAGACCTGGAGATTTGGTGGCGACGGTGTTGTTAGCATTCCGCAGCAACAGGTTGGCGTGGTATGGCCCCAAGGTCGGAGCGACGGCCTGATCATCAGTCTGAGCCTTAGTGGGGACTTAAACTACCTTACAGAGGGCAAACCAGAGCCCGTCAAGTTAGTGCAGGGGCACAACAAAAGCATCACAGCTCTGGGGGTGGGTTCAGATGGTAAGGGTCAGAAATTATGGACAGGAAGCTTTGATGGTAAAGCTTGCAGTTGGGACCTCTCGTCTGGCTTGGGTTCAGTGGTAGATGGCGAGAGCCACTCGAACCAGGTCACCGAGTTCACCGCAAGTTCCGGAAGAGCATACAGTGTCGGGTGGGACGACACGCTGCGCATCGTCGACGAGTCCGCCAACACCTTCGCGGGCGCGAGCCTGAAGCTCTCCGCCCAACCCAAGGGCGTCGCATCGGCAGACGGGCGCGTATACGTGGCCACAGCCGCAGGCGTCGAGATCTACGTCAAGGACCAGCTTGCCGGCAAGCTGGGCATCGCGGACGCCCAACCGACCGCCATCGCCGCCTCGGGGTCGACGGTGGCGGTCGGCACCAGCAGCAACGCCGTGCGCGTGTACAAAATCGACTCGAGCAACAAGCTGACGCAGGCCCACGAGGCCAAGAACTCGAGCGCGCCCCTCTCGGCCCTGGCGTTCTCGCGCGGCGGCGCCCTGCTCGCCGCCGGCAACACGGCGGGCAAGATCGTCGCGTATAAGGTTAGTGGTGGTGGCGGCGGGCTGGAAGTCGCGACGGACCGCTGGTCCGCGCACACGGGCCGCGTCACGAGCATCGCGTGGAACGAGGCGGGCACGCACGCCGTGTCGGGGGCGCTGGACACGAATGTGTTCGTGTGGAGTCTGGCGAAGCCGGGGAGCCGCGTCAAGGCGCTCAATGCGCACAAGGACGGCGTCTACGGCGTCGCGTGGGTCGGGGGCGAGGGGCGCAGGGTCGCGAGTACGGGCGGGGACGCGGCGATTAAGATCTGGGGTGTGGCTGGTTTGCCATGAATGAAGGTAGGAAGGATGGAAGGATGGAAGGATGGATGAGTGAATGAAAGGGCATGAGTATGAATGAACAGTGACGATGATGACGTTTACGTGGGAGGGAGGACTGAGACTGGGGAGTGGGAGTTTTACGGTTGGCTACCTAGAGATTTAGAATGAGCTCTTGTCCTTGGCCGGTCCAGAACAAGAGTTTCCGAGGAGTATCACGTAGCGAATGAATGAATGAGGGCTTCTTCGGAAAATCCTAGAAGTCTGTTTGTCTGCCTGCTGGGGAGCGTGGTTTATAGGTATGCAATAGATCATTAGACTCTTGTTGACGACGACTCTGTCTTAGGCGGTTCCTGACCTTTAGAGGTAGAAATTTCTCGCTATCGTGCTCTGTGACTTCTCCTTCGTATTATACAACTTCTTTCCGAGTTGGCTGTTTTACTATTGCTATGGATGTGGGTAGTCCTGCTTGCTCATCGGTGACTATATAGATGTGGCGTCAGGGGTAAAGAGAATAGTGGCAATTATTCCAGTGACACATAAATAGCTTCCTTCACAATGTCAGGATATCGGTAATGCAAATATCAAGCCAGAAATTTATCATAGCTTTAGCTAAATCTAGCAGACAAATCCGACCTATTCTCATATTGTGGGTATCATCCGTTCCAAACGCCAACTCCATGCAAATCCGCACCCGAGGATGCTGTCTCTCTACACATTCCCCCCTGTTGTGTCCCCTGCGGTACTTATCCGTACCTACCGCCCCAGCTGTGATGGTGAGTTCGAAGAATTTTAGAGCACTGCACATATTAGGTAGACCGCACTAATCCTAATCTCGGGGCATCAAGAAATTGATGATCTCCCAAAGGCCGCCCTTGAACACGGAGTCCGGATCCTCCTCACCGGGCCAGTCCTTCTTCAGGGCCTTGAGCTTATCGCCGTCAATGGCCTGGTCTATCTGGCTGTAGATCGATAGACGGTGTTAGCGCTGCCGTTATTGAGCAAGGATGAAGTGAGATAATGAATGAGATGCGGATGCGGAGGCTTACCCGATCTTGCCGTGGATTACGTAATTGTCTTTCTCCAACTCTATGGCGATCTCCGCCTGGTGGTTGCCCATCAGGGACGTGTTGGGCACCGCGATGATGTTCGTGCCTAGGGGCAGCGCTTCTAAGAGGCTTCCGGAGCCTGGGCGCGGTGCGGATGTCAGCAGCAAATCCCTCTATGGACATGTAAAGCAGTCCTAGGTCATAAAAGTAGGCCCCCGACATCACAGAACGAACGAATAAACGAACATACCCGCATGCGTGATAATAAGCCCCTCCCCGCGCTCGCCCTTAACGTCCTCATTATCATCGTCAGTGCCCGCTGTAGCCAGGCGCATGTAGTGCTCCATTTGGCGTGTGTACCCGAAGCCAGAGACCTGCAGCTTGCCGTCCCCCTCCCCCGGTAGCTGCAGCTCCGGGCGGACACGCTCGAAGTATTCGAGGTCCGGCCCGCACTGCACGATCAGATGCGTGAAGCGCAGCGCCGCGAGCTTCGCGAGCACCTTCTCCGAGAGCACCTCCTCGATCAGGGGGCGGAAGCTGGCGGTTGCGCCTACGGTCACGAAGACGACCTTTGAGACCTTCTTGGAGGGGGTGATCGGGTTGATGCTGCCTTCATGGGCTTCATTTGCGCCTGTGGCCGACGGGTTGGTGGTGCTGGTGGGCAGCATCTTGTAAGAGGTCTGTGATAGTGACCTAACCAGCTCCCACGATTTTGATGAGGCGATAGGTAACTAATGCAGAGCTCTCGCCTGATGAAAGAGAGACAGTGAGCTGAGAGTCCTCTGAGTTTCAGAACTGACCGAGCTTTTTGAAAATATATATGATGGACTTACTCTTAGGTAGTGCTCAGTGGTGATGAGTGAAATGCCGAGGAATATGTACGTGTACTAGGTACCTACTTCAGCCAATGAAGTGAATGGATTGAAGCTATAGTTGAGAAGTGGCTTTCTGTGGCGGTGCACACAGTCAAATGTGGCTTATGCACGAAGCGAATATCGAAAGCGAAGCCAATCATAAGCAAGCTCTGGTCAACCGGCTATCCGCTAAAATTTATCTTCTATGCGAGGCATCTAGAGCTTGGAGAATCTCGAAGTTCGAGATTCGGATAAGTGTCGCTACTGGGCCATTGACCGCCATTGACCGCCATGGCTTCCGCAGTACAGTCGCTGCGGGTTTGCCTGCGCGCTGTAAGACAACCGCCGGCGACTCGGAAAGTTGGTGCACGAATATGCGTCGCAAGACGAGCCTTCTCCTCGACGCCCACGCCGTTCGCTTCCAAGAACAAAGAACTATTAAACCACCAACCAGAAACCGGTGGGGAACCTATGGACATACGAGAGACGCAAAAGCTCCTTCGTGCTGCCAAGCAGGACCAGGACCTGGACTTCGATAACACACTTCAACTTCAGGAAAAGAGTTTAAGGAAAGCCAACGAAATCACTAGATTTGCGGCAAGAATTCCCAGGATAAATAAATCGCGCAGTCTCTGGCACGATGACGAGGAGGACCCGGATTTGCTTACGAACGATCTCGACGAGGATGAGTTCGACGAAGACGATATCCTGAGTTTGGCCCACGGCAAGCTTGAAGAGTTCCGCGAGTATAGAGAATACTCCCGCGTGGCCGCTTGGGAGATGCCTCTCCTGTCCAGTAAGTAGAGCATACTGCGGTTTGCGCTGGCCATAGTCGATTGACGATATATCATCAGAATTGGCACGGCCGTTCGAACCCCCGACCACCAATGAACCGTTGC
The DNA here is from genome assembly GCA_022497155.1 of Whalleya microplaca. Lineage (NCBI taxonomy): Eukaryota > Fungi > Ascomycota > Sordariomycetes > Xylariales > Xylariaceae > Whalleya > Whalleya microplaca. The sequence goes on from MU385723.1 coordinate 742,672, forward strand.
GCTTCCGATTTACGAGCTATATGGGAGAGTACCACCCGGCGGAGAACAAGGTGGTCGTCGAGTTCTCGCCGCGGGATATGCCGCTGGACGAAGCGCAGCAACTCAAGATGAAGAAGTTACTGGGCCCGAGGTACAACCCGGAGACAGATGTCGCAAAGATGAGCTGCGAGCAGTTCGAACACCAAGCACAGAATAAGCGGTACCTTGGTGATCTAGTCGACAAACTAGTCGCGCAAGCAAAGGTATATGAATCCCGCGAGACTCAATTCCAAATATCTACGGACTCTTACTAACATAACACGCTTTCCAGGATACTACCGACACATTCGAGGACGTCCCCCTCGACACAAGACACCACGTATTCAAGCCCAAGCCCAAGTTCCCGAAGGAATGGCGCATGACAGAAGAGCGCAAGAAGCTCATCGAGGAGACGCGGCAGAAGGCGCTCCTGCTCGACCAGGCGAAGGAGGAGGCCGGCCAGCTGGTCAACGGCCTGGAGACGATCGACAGGGTCTTCAACCCGACCGAGGCTAAGTTAGGAGAGTACATCAGGGCGAGACCGAGTCTGTCGCCGGGCAGACCAACGCCTCCGCCGCCTACGGTGAGCTTCTGAGGGCTCTAGTGTGTGTACAAATCTACCTAACTAGACGGGTGAGCGGCTCAGGGGAGCTCGGGTGTATAAATGTAAAATACGTATTCGAGCACATGAACAATGCCAGAATCTAGCCTTAAGGCGATGAATATATGTGTCAGAAGTTATAATATCGAGGTGCTGTTGTGATGATGTCTTAACGCCGTACTCAGGGGTTGTGTTCTCGTGCGCCAATAAGCAGACTGGGTCACTCCGGAAACTTCTATCTAGAGGTTCATTCACAACTTTGTGGTAATCCTCGTTAGAATTGAGCTAACTGACCTGATGCTACTTGTGTCGGGGACAAGGTACAAGTACCATGAACAAGAAGATGACGAGAATAACTGAAGCTAGCCGTATGGGCTCCCTTCAAGTATATGTGCTGATGGCCGCATGTCTATCACATTAAATAAACCTAGGCTCTATAAGATTGCTTTTGGAGAGAAAAAACGTCAAACAGAAGTTGGTATCATGTTACTACTGCCGCAAGGATAAGAGCACAATCACTGCTAGTAACAGAATACAATTTATTATGCACCGCTACTCAACTCGGTAATAGACAACACGGTATTCTCTCTTTCGGCTTGATCGATTTGCCAATTCTCTCTCAAGCTGAGCTAGTGCTCCTATCTCCTGACGGATATTCATCGAAACATACAAATTGGGCGCATGTTCGGGAGACGATATATGTACCGAATCTCAAGTAATGGAAACTGTTGTTAAGGAAGTACTGTCTTTATGAGATACTCGTGAGAGAGTAGGAAATCCTGATATGTTACTGCACTGTCAAAGCCACAGTCAAGGGGTAAGTCTCCCCGGCCCAACATAGCGAAGAGTATACCATGCCTGCCCCTGAATTTTAGCTGAACGGTTCTCTCTTTTCTTATTTATTACATTATTATTAACATCAGTGTCATTGACATTAGTGAGTTGAAGAGATCGCATGCGGTCAAGCATCGGGTAGCATCTTATTCGTAGTTAGGCTAACTATTTGTTGTCCACGTCTATACAGTGGAGGCGAGAACAACGTGATATTGGGAATGGAGGCCTACATACTAGGACATATATTCTTGTTAACATATCCCAAACTACTTCTATATCGAGCAGACACAAATTATAGGATGCCGGTACTATTTGAATCGGATAGGAGCTTGATAGGCGTACTATTCTCGCTGAGGTGAGTGTGCCGCGTATATTGTATTGACCTTAGAGGTTTTAGGCAAATACTAGTGGTATGGAAATGCTGTCAGTGCTGCATTTGATAGTTCTTGAGATATTTGTACAGTCATCGTCCCCAACTGGGTTGCCATATTATCGGTGTCTGTCATAGCACTCGGCTAGGAGTATATATTAATGACTGTACTTGGAGTAACTGGCTTGTGTGGAAACATGAAAAGATGCATATAGCCTCTCTGATTGGAGATATTATTCGCTAGATGGATTAACAGTGTTGAGTACGGCTTCCCTAGCGGTCGTAGGGCTTTGACTAGTATAGAAGTCGCTGCAAGAGAATATTTGCGATGCGCGTTTGAGTTGTCTGAAAAGATTTCCAGGAACTGACTTCAGCATGGCCCCTACCACAATTGGCTGAATACCAGTGGGAATAGTTCCTGGCTATACCTACTTATATGTGTGTTTAGGTGTGTTGTTTCGAGATCTCACCAGCTCTATATCAGGCCACATCATTCCAATATAGAATAGCCTCTACCAGTAGAGTTTCTATACTGGAGTATTCGACCTGTGTCCCAATGGCTCTTATTCGTATAAGAAGGAACCCAGCTAGAGCGAGCTGCATGTACTTCGAGTAATAAATAATACTAGTTGAATAGTATTATGTATGGACTCAGGAGCATCTTCAGACCTCAACAGTCGCGCGAGGGATTGGGCCAAATAAACACATTCAAGTCAATAATTATATATCAGCGAAAGAGATTAAGAGCCCTATATAGCCTGTGATCTATTCTCCGTGCATTTAAACTCGCAGCAGGCTAACGTCCTATGGTAAGTGTAGGTAAAATGCCGAAGGATTCGCAGATCTACACATATACCTTCAACATACCAGTCTAAGTAGTCAGATACTTTTCAGCTTCTGGATATCTTCTAGCAATGTTTCCGTGATGCATTCATCTACAATTCTTAGCTCGATTATGACTGGCTTCGCATACGTAGATGCTACTACCATAGTACAGAGTTGACTGGCACAACAGCAGGCTTCCACTATCTTCAGGCAGGCCGCGTGGATTTAATGTTTCAACAACGAGTGTGAACAAGGCGCAATCGAACAAACTACGAATAAGCCAAAACATATTGGACGTGTTGGACTTGGCATGAGCACCTTGAGCTATGAAAATCAGATCCATTAGAAAGGTGGCGGATTCTCGAACGAGACAGATGCTCATCAGGCGATGAGGATGCAGAGACAGGTAACAGAAGGAGCTGTGCTTAGACGTGGCTAGGAAATATGTTACATTGTTACCCTGTTTGGATTGGTATATGTGGGTTGGGTATGAAAAGCACGGCAACCTTTTCCCGACCATCACCTCCAAAAAAACCTAGCTTATAAATAGTAGGTGGTAGGTCATGTAGCTACCATTGGGAGTTGGAATTGGGATTCAGTAGGTAAGACAGTCTTGCGGCGAAGCACATATTCCCAAAGACGATCAGTTCGAGCATCCCAAGTCGCCTTCAGTCCGTCGGACTACACGATGATTATGTGAGGTTGAGGAGAAGCTGTGTAACTATTCAACAGAACATTGAATTCATGTGACCTTCCGTACACGAGCTCACGATTAGTGTAGCTGTGACGTCAGCTCCTGTGGCGTTCATGATATAAATTACCTGGCAGCGCTGGGCTGTGGGCAGGTGTCACTATGACTGTGGCTTGACGGCACTAGTCGGACTAGTGTCGCCTTGATTGCCTATTTGCCGCCGCTAGCCACATTGGTTGACCTGGCAGGCCCTGCCACTGCCTGCCAAGGCGGGCGGAGCCCATCGTGATTTCGTAACAGGTGTGGCGCATGAACTACATAATGCACACTAGCGGTACCTTGACATGCGCAGGAAAAAGATGGGGAACTTATAATTACTACGGATTGCACGGTTAGTCGGCTCTGAGTGTATGACGCCAGTGCAAAAGTCAATGGGGGTTGGAACTGTAGCCAATGCATCATAGTGCCAGGAATTTTCAAGGAACGCAAACCGGCACAAAGAGAGAGAAGCCCCAAAGCCCCAAAGCCCAGGCCAACGCATTCGATTGTTCGGTACGTACTCACACTTTTCCTGTGGTGACTGGGTGACTCGGATTGATGCCCATTATTAGCTATTTAAGGTCCATTCCCTTCTTCTGATCCAGCCAACCTGTCTCGTTACCTGCACTTCATTTTATTAATACGCCCCAACCCGAATCGAGATTCTCTCAAGGTATTCAGCATCACACTCCATCATACTACGAGATATCGACGCATATTACGCGCCAACCGAGTAGATCCTACAACCACAACACCCACCAAACTCACATCAAGATGCCTTTCACCGCGAGGTAAGACTAAATAACTAGTTAAGGATGTCTACAAAACATGTGCTGACCTAGTCATTCTTCTAGCGATATCTGCAAGATCATTCTTGCCGTCATCCTCCCGCCTATCGGTGTCTTCCTAGAGCGAGGATGCGGCGCTGACTTCTGCATCAACATCCTACTGACCATTCTGGGTTACATCCCCGGCATCATCCACGCCTTGTACGTTATTTTGTCCATCCTCATTTGTGCCACGCGATCGACACGAGACTAACAAATGCGCCTTCTGCAGGTACATCATTCTGAAATATTAGACCACCACCACCACCACCATCCACCCATCCATCATCGGCGTCCTCCGGTTCCGGACTGCACTTACACAACAATGTCGCATCAAAAAACAACTTAATAGACCGTACGGACGGGCAGGGGAAAAAAGAGGTTGAGGAGGTTGGTAGGTTGGTTGGTTTGTCCAATGGAATGGCCGGCGTAGGGTTCGTGGTTCCTTCGAGCGGTCTGGATGCATGGATCCCAGGTAGTCGACTTCTTCGGCTCGACGAAGTGGGGTGGTTGGTGATGGGTTGAAAAATGTTCGTGGGGCTGGCCTGCGTCATTGCTCCCTGCTCATCATCTCCAGTCCGTCTCCACCTGAACTTTTTTCGATTCGATACCACGACACGTTTTTATTTTCTTTTGATCTTCGACGCTTTTTTTTTTTTTTGGACTGTCAACCCGCAATGATGTTATGTCTGGTTGGGGGGAACCCTGTGTGGATTCGGGGAGGAGGAGAATGATGGGGGGGAGGCTGGCTAGTGTGAGCATTAGTCGCATCATCCAAGTCACACTTCTGCTGCCGTTGTCGTTGCTGTTGGGCCTTTTCAAGAGGGTTCCAGAGCTCGACATGCATGCGGTTCGGACGCGCGAGTTTTAATTCCTCGTTTCTTGTCACCAACTAGACTTAATGATTATGAACTTCGATACCCCTTGACGAACTAAAAATGTCTTTATACTCGTTGTGTCTTTGCTGTAGGTGATTGGTGAATTCACTATAGACGCGCTTGGCATGGTTTTTGACTAAACATGGTATACTACCTACCATGCCCTAGAGAACTGCCGAGGCGCCAATTATGAGTTACCTGGTGGCTGGGTAGGATAGCTTTATGTATATGAATGGTACGGAAGTGGTGCGATCTTGAAACAAATGCATTCGAAAGGTATAATTGTAATATTATAGCCTTTTTTTGGTGTTTGCATTGAGTGGCTTCACGATACCATGGACTTTACTGACCGCGGTATTTTACTATTTACATAAGTATACATTAATCTTAATCTAAGGGTACACATTATGTAGTTTCTATTAACAAATACGAGGTGTAGGGTTCCAGTAGGTTGTCTCATATTTTACTATTTTGGCAAAGATGTTTAATGACTTATAGATTCTATATTTCGGCTCGGCAAGGAGTGACGAGAATTGGTTTGCTCCAATTGAGCAACTTACAAGGGCCAAGTCACGATAACTACTATCACTTGAGGATCACAGAATACGAGTTCTACAGTATGAATCTAGATATCTTGCGCAGTCACCTCACTGAGATCCAAGGTTGATAGTCATCTCAGAGCATGTGCAAACATACACGCTGATGGGACTCAGTGGAGCAATCATGTAGAGCTTGTATTACGCTCGTCCTACCTTGAAGGATAAGACCTGACTCTGATGTTAGCAATCATTCTCTCGGGGTCGTGTTTGAGACTTACATCGTTTTTGCCTACTGAGACAACGGCATCCTCAGCGACTCGGACCCCGCCGACCCCTTCGATATAGGCAATGGGCGCATCGCCCATTACCTTCCTGGCCACGTCGCCAACAGTCGAGTTCTTCTTTACGAGCACACAATCTCTGAACGCGACTTTTGTGTCGGATCCAGAGCTGAATGTCGACACATTCCGGACCGGGAATGCTGGTACTAAACCCAATATCTCGGCCGCTTTTGACAGGACCTGAACGATGCCGGTGGAGCCATACCGGAAAAGGATCATGTCTCGGTACTCCTCGATGGTATTCTTGTTCTTCTCATCCAACTCCTTTAACCCACCGCCTTCCGGGTCACCATCTGCAATGAGGTCTTCTCGCGTGTCCACGAATTCAGTACCCTCTGTATACCTTATATAGCCCTGCTTAGCCATTTTTCTCAGAAATAATTCGGCCTTGGCCGAGCAGGCCACCACCATCTTGGGGTCCTGCATCTTCGTAATCTTCATGAGGTTTGTATAGGCATCAGGGTCATCAATCTTATTCAGCGCGATCACCGTGGGGAACTTCTCATCCGTGAACGCGCTCACAACACGGTCAACCGTCTCCTCGCTCCACGCCTCCAGCGGCTCCTTCAGTCCCAGGCGGTCCAGCGTCCGCGCCACGACCGAGGCGGTACTCCCGTATCCCGAGAACTGCGCCTGCAGGGTCTCGACGGCGGTGGCCTTAACGGCCACGTGCCGGCGCTTGATGGACCCCCACTTCTGCCACAAGTTGCCCTTAATCCAGGCGACGATCTCGCTGCGCAGCCAGGCGATGTCCTGGGAGGGGTCGTAGCCGCGGGTGTTCTCGCCCTCGGCGTTGGTGCGCCCGCTGGCGTCGACCACGTGCACGAGCGCGTCGGCGTGCCGCAGGTCGTCCAGGAACTTGTTGCCCAGCCCTTTCCCCTCGTGCGCACCGGGGACCAGCCCCGCCACGTCCAGCAGCTCGATCGGCACCGACCGCCGCCCGTCAAGGCACGACCCGTAGTTCGGCTTGCATTTGTCCTGCACCCCGAACCGCGCGCACGCGCAGTCTATTTGCAGGTACCCGATTGCGCGCTGCGGGTCGATCGTCGTGAAACTGGGAAGGTGAGGTCACGGTCAGCCGATATACGAGCCGAGCGCATGTGTATCGCTTGTGGTATACACAGCTGTAAAGGAGATGTGGAGGTAGGCATACGGATAGTTTCCTATATATCGCAATCGTATCAGCGCCCTTCAGCTCGCCATGATGATGAATATTTGTTGGCTAGGCTCGACCCACCAACTTTGGACGTCGCATCGGTCAGGCTGTTGAGTGTCGTGCTCTTGCCAGCGGACGGCTTCCCGACAAGGCCGATCAGAGGATCTCGCGGCATAGGGAGGAATGTCTTGTCTGTGGGCGAGTAGATTCGCAAACGGCGACTATAAGAAGTTGAATGAAGAAGGTGGGGGTGAAGGGGAAGAAAATGATAAAATTGCCCCGCGCTCGCCGAGCACGAATATAGATGATGTTGCAGGTGATATATAGAGGCTGAAGACCCGCTGCACCGGCTCCCGTTGCAGGGCCGTGGTGGCATGTTATTAGTGGTTTTCACAGGGGCCTTTAGGCCATCCTCCAACAACCTACAACTCGTAGGTACCTACGTACATATATTCAATAAACGTTGTTTTGTATGTCATCGTCATCCACCAATAATTCTCAAGTTTAAGCAAAGCAGCTGTAAGCTGGTAAAGTGACCGGCCTGTTTTATCGAATTCTCTCAGGATGAAAAGGGGCCAATTCTCACTCAAGGATCTGCCAGCCTGGAGTGTTCTAAATAATGTCACTTTCGTCGACGTTAAAGCTTCTGATGTTCATGGTCGTGGGTATGGCTTATCCGCTGGGAAGGACCTGATAAATGAGGAAGACACATCTGAGGATCCAGTTCTCCTTATTGTCCCGAGAGACCTGGTTCTCTCAGCTGAAGGCGTCCAAGAATATGCCCGGGAAAACAAGGACTTCCGACAGCTTCTAGACGCAGCAGGACACCAAGTCAGTGTTCAACCTATCTCCTGAGATTATATGCTGTAACTAACACTGAATTCATGAAAAGTCAACTAGATGCGACATACTCTTGTTCCTGCTATTTCAACGTGTGCTATCTTCGCCTGACTATACCGGTGACCAGGGAGCGGCGACGCCATGGGCTCAGTATTTTAACCTGCTCCCAGAGAAAGTACCAGTTCCCACGATGTGGACAGAATCCGAGCTTTTTCATCTTAAGGGCACTTCACTTGGGGTGAGCTACTTATCGATATGATGAGTTTAAGTCAAACTTTATACGGCATCAATCTAACTCATAAAAAACAGCCGGCAGTATCAGCAAAACTCTCTGTGTTGACGAAGGAGTTCGATGAAGTCAAATCAAAGACGGCTGCTTTGCCATATTGGGATGAACTCTTCTCGATCGACGAGGCCATCACTATTCACGATTGGGTCTGGCTCGATGCCCTGTACAGATCTCGCTCGCTTGGTTTACCTAGATCGGGAGAGTCCATGGTACCGTGTCTTGACTTAGTCAACCATTCGAGTCCAGCGACGGCTTACTTCGAAGAGAATGACGAGGATGAAGTGGTGCTTCTTTTGCGCGAGGGGTGTAGAGTCTCTTCGGGAGACGAAATCACCATCAATTACGGAAAAGACAAGTCGCCAGCAGAAATGCTGTTCAGTTATGGCTTCATCGACAAAGACTCGGTTTCAAAGAGTATTACCGTTATTCTCGAGCCTATGGAGGATGACCCTCTTGGAAGAATAAAGCTTCATGCCTTTGGCGCACCGCCGACTTTAAAGATTCAGGAAGACGATGATGGTTTCCCGCAATGGGACGCACCTTTTGCGTATCTAATGTGCTTAAACGAAGAAGAGTATGTGTCCTCTCAAGGTCATTCTGGAAGGCGTTGCTGATTATGTTTGTGGATAGCGGTTTACTGTTTCAAGTTCTACAAGAGACCGACGGATCCCGGCATTTGAGAATATTCTGGGAAGGCGTAGACATCACGGATAGGTCAAAGACAATCAAAGACCTTATCAAGGGGCATAGTCTTCAACAAATATTCGAACTCCGAGTTGTAACGGTCATCTTCGAGGTTCTTCAACGGCAACTCGAGGTGCTCAATGATCATGAAGAGACAGATGAAGTACCGGGTTTGGTGCGGGCAGAAATATTGCAAGCCTCAGAGCAGCTCAGGGTGCTTGAAAAGGATATTCTTGAAAAGAGCCTCAAAGCTCTAGATGAGCAGGTGAGATTAAACCCCTTTCCTAGCTTCGATTTCTTTTCTCATCTTCATATAATGCTGTACTCTTGGTTTGGTAAAGGAGGAGGAAGGCCCCACCATTGCGCCTGTATTATATTGCCTGACTGACATTCAAATCCCCGCAGAGAAATCAACTGCTTGCCGACGAGAGCGTGGTGGCATATCTTGAGTCGATGGAAGTCGACCAAAATGAAGCTGGAGACAATGATGTGTCTAATGATGAAGACTTTAGTTAGGTCTTTAATACCACGAGACCCAATGACTCGCATCGAACCTTGAACGGCATATCATTCGTTGCATTGTCCCTGGCCTTCGTCTGGCTATCTGGGAGGCTCGATGTTTACTATGTATAGTTCCACATGAGCATCCACTTTGTTGAGGAAGTTGTGGACTTGATAACTGCCCAAACTACATGTATTGTGGGCATTGTCACGACGTCATGCTAGGGCTAGTTATGGCGGAGAGGATCGACCTTAATACCACCCAGCTGCCTGATCGGTTTACCTTAGGTGTGGGTTATTCAACACATTAAGAAGCTGGAGTGCTTAAAACTTGCAATTTTCTCGATCTGTTGTACGACGATAACGAACAATCTAGAAGAATACCATCTTCAATCCTACAGATCCAATCGGGATTGTTCATTCGGACCGAGGAGTCTGTCTCAATTCATGAACGGCCGTGTTCGGCAGTGAGATTTTCACACGTCGTGGAACCAGGAGGTTTGTGCCTTGCATGCCTTTTTGAATTTTCTGCGCCAGGATCCCTCCATTGTCGATTTAACCACGCAGTAGGCGATTATTTTACCCGGTAATCTTTTCACCAAGTTGCGCAAGACGCGCTGATATGGCGTCTCTGTTGTTGACATATGATATTGACGGCCTCGAAGTGAACTCTAGAGCGGGCCATGTATTCTGATAACTTCATATACATAGACGAAAACACATCGCCTGATTTTCCCGTAGCTCCTCGTTATTTTCGACTTGGCCCACGGTAATCGGTATTTCTTGCGATCGTCCGGATAGCGAGCGAGATCTGCGGAGTAATCGTTGATCTACAGAGTACAGGCCTGGCTGGCTCACAGCCTACAGGAGCAACCTAGTCCCTCGACTCAATCGTCTATACTATCTCGATATATGAAACTTGACTAACCTAAGACATTCATATAATGGATCCGTTGACTTTTTCGAATAGACCAACTAATAAAGAGACTCTGTATGCTGTCGTAGTATCAAAATGTTACAATTATAATGTGATTAAATGTATCTCTGCATTACCCCAAATCCATTTAGGGCTAAGTATAGAGAGAGGGTGAAAAAGAAGTTCAAGAAAGTCGTCCAGCTCGCTTCACAGTATCATTAACTAGTACTAATATAGGATAGTTAGACGCACTCGTTGGATTAAGGTCATCAGGGGCTAGAAAATCACACACAAAACTCATGCATACGCATATGCCAAAAGTGTCAAGACGCTGTCAGCCTTCGGCCAACCTACTCCGTCCGAAACGAACAATAACATTATTTATTAATCCGTGCCCCAACAAGTACAAGTACCTATGTAACGTCTATCCTAGCGTTACACCCAACGTCTCGCTGGCCTGACTCGCTACCCAGGTACCATGGCAAGTTCGTAATATGCGTAGCCAGGCAATACATATGCGGACATGTATGTGCTCCAAGTGTTGCACTGCATGAACATGCAATCGGCTTTGGCGGACAAGGTGGCTTTCACGACTCTTGCAGGCGTTGCAGCCATTCGCTGACACCGGAATCCTGGGATGGGGCGCGTTCAGATGGCCTTACACGACCACAGCGCGTACCATATTGGCTTATGGCCTTCGCGAACCTCCGATATCTGCGCTTTGGGCCTACGATGGACACCTGATAGGAATAACGCATATCTGCGGTTTAGTCTTATTCATGTCTCTAGGATGGCATCACAACACAACACAAAACAACGTATCGAATTCGGATCTGACAAGAGTGAGTCAAGTGGATCGTTACCGGGCGCAAAGCCTCGTGCGTCTAGAACCTGGGGTAAACTGGCGTTGGTCGAGGTTAGAGCGAAGCGTGACCAACTTAATTATCAGCTCTGGGTGCTAAGATCCCTCGTACCCCTCGTGCCAGTGCAGCGGTGCCATGTTCTCGTCGTGGCGGCGATGACCGCCAAGTGGAACCATCAAGCAAGGAGCATCACCAAAGATTGACAAGTTGGGATTTAGAGTTCGGGGAATCTCGTAGCCTGACTATACAGTATTTGACTATGTATGGTTCTCGGAGTCCTAGTCCCACCCCGGTGATGCATCTGACCAACCGCCGTCGTCTTGATTCTCGAATGTTATCCCGCCGCCCGCATCGCAGAACCCCAGGTTGCCCAAGTGTACGAAGGGCTCGGGGGTGTGGAGTAAATAGTCATGCAAGTCATGCCCAGAATAGGCTTTCCTACTGAGTAGCGTCGACAGTATTGTGCTAGTCGCCGCTAATCGGTTGGTGATGCTGGCGCAGTCGTCACATCATCAGTCGGGCTTGACTGATTACTAACACGAACTTGGCAAACTACCCTGGAAGACCCCTTGTCCACCCCAGATTCATCTAGTACACGCCATTGGGTCAAACCCCGCCGATCGCTGAAATCCCATCTGGTAGTCTGGAGTAGCGGGAATTGGTGCCTCCGTTTTCCTTGCCTTTCCTTTCCACTATCTCACGTCTCCACGTAATCTCACCATTTCTCACCTCCTAGTCTTTTTCCCCCATCCCACGACCGCGATCCCACAAACTCTATCCTCTGATACCGGACGGCTTCGAACACGGTGAGTTGACGCTGAACCAATCCCGATCGACGTACGGAATACATACGAGTCGACTCACGACCCTGAAGCGCAAATTTATTGTTGGGGTGGCGTGTGTCACAAAAGATATGAAAGCAATTTCCACCGCTGGCAGTAAAGAGTTGTGAGAATCAACGATTCTTGGAAAAAAAACTTGAGGGCATCGATACTCATGGAATGGGAAGTAGGGTGTTGTGTCTGCGCGAACTCGATCAAAGGACGAAATTAAACAAATTTGCCACCAAATACCGCCACCATGCCTGGAATACTGCCTATGAAGGTTATCAAGGTGGGCACCAGCTCACAGAGTCGGATCGCCCAGGCTTGCGATAGGTAAGTGCTGTCGCGGGATATGAGAGTGAGACTCCTTTTTCTCCAGGCTCAGGTGCTAAGAAGCCCCTTGCTAGGTGCCGAAGTAAGAAGATCCGTTGTGATGGTATCCGTCCGTGTTGCTCGCAGTGTGCGAATGTTGGGTTCGAATGCCGCACCAGCGATAAGCTCAGTCGACGGGCGTTTCCTCGAGGTTATACAGAGTCGCTTGAGGAAAGAGTGAGACAACTTGAAAATGAAACGAGGGAACTCAAGGATTTGTTGGACGAGAAGGATGAGAAGATCGATATGTTGTCGAGGATGCACGGTAACCGCCAACCGTCGGTCTGTTCTGCATCGAGTCCGAAGTCAACAGAAATGAGAAAGGATCTTTCTCAGCCGACAAAGGAGGACACATTCCGTATACAGGCTTCTCCGTTATTACTCGGTGTTGAAAATTCGGATTCGTACTTTATGGGGCCTTCGAGTGGACGAGCGTTCATTGGTATGTTGATGCCCAATTGATAGCCATACCTGCTAACAATGTCTACAGAGGCTTTCAAACGCAAACTCCAAGAAAACGGAAAATCATGCTCGGATTTTAATCCTGAGGCTTTCCTTCATATCCAGGGATGTCACCCCCTAGTTAGCAAGCCACCTTCACAGTCTCTAAGAGTGCCACCGCGGTTGTTCTCGGACCGATGCGTCAACGTCTATTTCCAGGAATGGGCACCACTCTTCCCTGTTCTTCATAAGCCAACGTTCCTCCGTCTGTACGAGGAGTTTGTTGCCGACTCAGACAAGGTGAAGAACAACCATAAGCTCGCACAGCTCTACCTTGTATTCAGCATTGCTGGTCTTTCGGGCGATCTTCCGGATACAGAGCAGATTGCTGCGTGCGAAATTCAATGGCAAAGGGCGCTCGATGCCATCCTCATGGACAACACGATGAACACGCTACAGTGTCTGGTCCTAGCTCTGATACTCTGCACAATAAGAGCGGATTACAAGCGACTGCAACATTACAAAGGTATTGCAGTAGGTTTGTCACATAGATTGGGATTGCATCAAAGTCAGAAGCGGTTCTCTTTTGGAGCTCTCACCATTGAAACACGGAAGAAGGTGTTTTGGACACTATACACCCTCGACTGGTAAGTTTCGCGTACCTGCTCTTCAACCTTGTATTAAACTAACCTTCTTAAGTTTCTCTGGTGCCATGCTAGGCTTGCCTAAATTATTAAGGGAGGATGACATTCATGCCGAGTATCCGTCAGATACTGACGATGAATACGTTACCGAGAAAGGGTTCCAGCCCACTCTCCCAGGCGAGTATACTCGATTGTCAAGTGCACTAGCATTATTCAAGGTGTCTCGTATACTCGCCAATGTTCTCGAGAAGATATATCCAGCTGCTACTTCTCACGAGTTGTCCCTACAGCAAATGGCAGCATTGGACGCGGATCTCACGGAATGGAGCGAAAACCTGCCAAACCACCTCAAACTGAATTTTGTTCAAGATAAGCCATCGACAGACGTTACTGGGAGCAGGTCACCGATTTTGGTATGTCACCGCTCACGAAATCTCACTTCTTATCACTAACATATATAGGCGCTGGCATACTACTATATTCGGGCAATTATACATCGCCCGGCTGTCGGCTCAACCTTGGGGGCGAAGGCTGCTCCAGCGCTTTTCACCGTTGGGGAGTCTAGCAAGCATATTGTGCAGATCATCCAGTTGCTTGAGGAGAGGAGCATGTCGTTCTCATTCTGTCTCAATAAGACTGACGTTCTGGTTCTATGCGGGATGAGCCTGCTCTACCAGACTCTGGACTTGAAGCATGAGAGTAAACTCATGAAGGATGCAGAGAGGCTTGTCAATGCTGTGATTAAAATCTTACAAAGCATGAAAGCGCCTGGAACTTATGATCTCAAACGGGTTGCTTCGATGCTGATCACTGTGGACGTACCACCTCAGTCGTCGCCCACGCAGGACAGCCCAGATACAACCATGGCTGCTCCTCCTTCGAGGACCTCGCCGCAACTGAACCTTCCGAAAAAGTCACCTTATTTGGCTGGTCGGCATGCGAGCGCGAGTATGAGTGAGACCGATTTACTATCTCAACAAGAGAAACTCCGTCGCATGACTATACCTCATATTCAGACCGCTCGGCCGGATGGCTACCGCTCTCAATCACGCGCGTCGCTGGATGGTATAAACGTGGAACATACTATGCCTCCTCGGCGCGATCGTCATCTTTCCCTCGCTCAACTTCAGCAGACGATGATGCGTTTGTCACCATCACACAAACTAAAACACAGTCTCGATTATCTCTCCCTTAACAACACGCCGACAGCTGGAGCTCAGAGTACCTCGCCCGTGCAAGGTCGAAACCAACCATTACAGCCGATGACACAAGCACAAGTACAACAGACGCGAATTTATCCGACGAACCAGATGCCGAACAAGGGCGGTTCAGGGGGCGGGGTATCGATATCCGAATGGGAGGCATTACTTGGTGCCATGGACGGCGGTCAAGTGAACGTCTACGACGCGATCTACGGGGGCCCTGCTCTATCGCTCGCGGAGACGCCGACGAGTGCGGCGACAAACTATAGCGACTGGTCACCTGACGCCTGGGACCTTTCTGGTATCAACATCGGCGACCACACTACAAATCCTGGGGCACCGCAAAGCGTCCTAAGTATGAGTGATGACAGCCTTAGCTCGGTGGATGACCATACGTCAAGCGACATGTACCTCAGTATGGGTGGCGAAGACTACCAGAACGGAATGATACAACAACGGCAGAGCCATGATGGCAGCTTCGTTATAGATGGCCTCGAGCTCAACCTCGGGTTATGAGTCTGATGGCTCGCAGAGTGTAGTGGTGTCATGACTATCTATCTATATATAGGCGGAACCTGGAAACACTTCATTTTGTCACGATCTATAGTACCGGCCGGCTTGTTACTACTTTGCGGCGTTCATGAGACGGCTTGTATTGTTGCGGCAGGACTATGGTCACAGTTTGTATGTGATGTGGGAACTATGTGTACGGGTCTTTGGTTCCGGAGTTCTCGGTGTGTGCGATTACGACACCACGGGTGTCTGTCTGTCCAATGCTTCTGTCTTTATTAAAAACCAGGTTCGTAGGTGAGGCCTATTTTCCCACGAGGTGCTAGTTGACTGAGCTAGTTAGGTTAGACTATTACCCCTGACACATACATACACTATCTGTTTTCCTTATTCATACTCGTCGTCATACTCGTGGGGTTTTGTACAAGCTATGCATTTCCGCGACTCAGTGTGGGATATGAACACGGATGTTATTCTACGAGCACAAATCGTAAATGAAAAAAGCTGTTGACATTGTACCAATTGTTGCTCGGTTTCTGAGATTACGTGACGATAGGCAGTTCAGCCGCGAAACCAGACGCAGCTGTCCTCTGCATGCATAGTGTTGATCAACTTGTATATCTTATACTAGACCGCGTGGCATCGCTGACGCAGGGTCCGAGATACCACGCTTTGAGCATTCAGCATTGTCGAGGAGCTGAATTCAGCCTGATTATTATGCATATTGACAGCGTACCCCCCTGCCGTTATCCCTGTTACCTGTATGCCTATATTACGTGTTCTTATGAACTACACATAGGACCGAAATAATAAATTGGTTTCTAGTCACAATCTATGTACGGAGTATGGTGAATCCAATCTAGTCTAGGAGGTTCTTTGGTCTCCTATTACGTCGTGATATTAAATGTTTGACTCTCTCAACAGCCACAATTGACAACCATATGATATCATAAGCCAACCCATTTGAGATGCAGAAGCCACACAGTGATCTACAGATTAGGTTTCAACTCTATTCCCTTCATGCTTATAATTAATGTAGATCTAGGGAGTGCTGAAGAACGGCTAGGTGCCTCGGGTGCGTATCAGGCCGAGACAAAGCTGTCCTGACCTGCTTTATTACCTACCTAATCCCCGGTTAACTCCAACGGCCGCACTTTAGTTAGAGCTTACATCCCACGGTCTAAGGCAACAGAATACGCCATCCTGCTGTACGCTTGCATGTGCTTCTCGGACGAAGCGGGAAGGCTTCCCCCCAATCAACGACGCATATGCAGTCGGCCTTTACTTCGAACGATAGGTAGAGCTGGTCTCGAATACATAGTTCACGATGCAGGTCTTATGACACCGAAAATCTCACCCACCAATGCTCATTTCCGCCCCCCACTGCAAGCCCACCGATCTGCCTAAGGCGCAGCATTCGCCATGGTTCCCGAACAACGCTTCTCCCGCCTCAACCATCCAGCTGGAGAGCTACCGCTTGCCGCCGAGAAGCATCATCCCTCAATCGCCATGCCAAACGAACAGACCCCGTTGTTAAACGGCGACAAAGCTATGCAGGGAGTGGGGGTACCGGGTGAGTTACCTACCTTACCTATAGACCGCGTTTGGTCTTCCTGTCTGCCTGCTGTATGCAGAGGACGGACGGAAAGACAGACGTAATCTCGTCATGGAAAATAGGCAGACAGATAGATAGACAAACCAGTCCTAACCGCCGCGGCATAAGCAGGAGCCGGGCTTCCGGCGCCCCCCACCGCGGCAGCAAACAACGTCGCCGCCGCCGCCGCATCATCCTCGCTCCCACAACGCCGCCAGCCGCAAGCGATCGCGCACCGGGGCTACAAGCTCGCGGCGCCGGAAAACTCGATGGCTGCGTTCCGCGCGGCGGTCGAGTGCGGCGCCGCCGCCATCGAGACGGACCTGCACCTGTCGCGCGACGGCGTGGTCGTCTTATCGCACGACGAGACGCTCGCGCGCTGCTTCGGCGACGCCGCCAAGGTGCGCGAGCGCGACTGGGCCGACCTGAGCAAGCTGCGCACGCTGAGGCAGCCCGCGCAGGGGCTGCCCCGGCTGCTGGATTTGCTCGAGTACTTGAACCGGCCGGGCCGGGAGCATGTGTGGCTTATGCTTGACATTAAGGTGAGTGAGGCCTTTTTCTCTGGGGATCGAGGAAGAGGATTCGCTCAGGTTCTTGGGGATAGGGGGAAGGGGTATCCCTCGAGTGAAAGTTCTGTGCGAATTGCTTGCTTGAAGTCGAGTTGAGCTGGGAGTGGAAATAGGGCTGGCTGGTTGACTCTTGGATCTATGTAGACACATGACGACCCCAACGAGATAATACGACGCACGGCGGAAACGCTGGCTTCGGTACCGGGCATACGGCCATGGAACCACAGGATTACCCTGTGTTGCTGGACTGTAAGTGCCCTTTCCCTATCTTTTCTGATATTCATATCTTCAAATTACCCAAAGCATGCGTACATATCACTCACCTATGCACAGTCCCAATACATCAAACTCAGCATGAAGTACCTGCCTGGGTACAAGACTACGAATATCGCATATTCGACAATCTACGCCCGCGAGCTCGCATCCCAGGTGCCCGACCTCTCGATCAGCATGCTGCGCCTGACGCTGGCCGCCCCCTTCATCGGCCAGCGCTTCATCCGGCACATGAAGCGGTTGGGCCACCCGATCCACACGTGGACGGTCAACGACGAGGCGTGGATGGAGTGGTGCATCCGCAAGGAGCTCGACGGCGTCATCACCGACGACCCCAAGTTGTTCCTCGAGGTGTGCGAGCGCGTGGGTAAGGAGGAGGCGGAAGGAGGTAGTAGCCGCTTGTCGAGGCTGAGGAGGAAAGTATCGGTGCAAGCTGCCGTGCGAGGCGTCAAGTACGCTTCCGAGATGGCGTTGTTCCACTTCCTGCTCGTTATCGTCATAGGGATATATTTATTCAGAAATGGCCTGCCGCGGAGCAGTATTCGGAAGACGCTGCAGGGCTGAGACGCTACCTAGATAAATAGATGAGAAGGCTCTGGCAAGGTTATAAATTAGGACTTCTTGGACGACTTAACAACTTAGGGATTTTATCTCAAGTAGATACGCAGATAGATACTCAAGTGTAATCCTAGAATAGGGACACTACTTGTAAGGATAATGGCTGACTTCTCAATAAAAGCCGAATCAACTCAGCTACATCGGTTCTAGGCCTTTTGTCAATTTCCGTCCTTGACAGGTTGCATTTCGATGTTTAGCACTGCTGTTTAAGTAGATTCTCTGCTCTACTGCTAGGCAACTTGCGAGGTGCTTACAGCGTGTTGTGTGGATACGAGGCATGCTAATATATCAGTAACATTGACTGTATCAAGGGGGTCGGACCCTATGTCGTCAGCGTGGTCAAGTCTGCTTTGTATCCACACAATCGTCATAGTTGGCAATCAAGGTACATGTCACAGATGAAAAGATCAGATGGTTTTATGTCATGGTCAATTCGGACTTCATGAGATGAAGTTGAGCTTATATATCCCTTGCGTGAATACCATGATCTGTTGAATTTGTGGGCTCCAATGAGCTCGATGCATTTTTCCCCCTAGTGAACCTCCTTCCAACCAAGCAAATGTCCATGAAACTCTCACAAAATATCCCTGCTTTCCTATACGTTGCATCCCGAGATTGTAAGAAAAGGCGATGTCGGCATGATGTTTGAGTTTAAAACTCAGACTCAGCCTCGACCTTACCCTCAGTCTTGATCTTCTTGGCATCAGGTCCGGCATCAGAATTGTCGTCCTCGGGGTCAACAGTAGCCTTGCTAGCCTTTGGCTTTCGGCCACGCTTCTTGGAGGCGGGAGTGGCAGGAGAGGAAGCAGCGCCACTCTTCACGCCCTTGACCGGAGTCTCAGGTCCCTCGGTAAACATGTCGGGATGGTCCTTCTTCAGGTTCTTAAGCAGAACCTTACCCCATCGCTGACTATCAAGAAGTAAGATGGGGTTAGTAAAGATATCAAATATCGTAGGATAAGATACATAATAGTGAGGTGAAGCGAACTTACTTGAGGGCGTCCTTAGAAGTCTCGTATCCGAGCTTGGTCATCATAGCCGTAACCTTGTCCCACGGGGGTGTCTTCGGCTTTCCGTTCTCACTGTTGTGAGAGAGAAGCATCGCGATCAGGAGATCGCGGTCGGCCTTGTCATCCCAGGCGACAGGCATGTTGGCGGTTTGTCGCTGCGAAGCTGTGTACCATGTATTAGAAGAGATGCTTTAGTGAAGGACGTTGGTGGGAAGTAGCTGATGACCAGAGGCAAAAACTTTATGTTGGAGAACACGAGAGATCGATGTCCACCTTAGGTGATGTGAGAAGATGCCAGGGATGGTCTGTGAGTTTGGACAGGTGATGATGTGGGTAGGCATAGAAGGGGAGCATACATACAGGAAAGTTCTAGTAGGTGATGTTTGTGAAGATATGGCCACTGAGAAAGAACCGCAAGAAAAGCCTGGTAAGACTTCAAGTGTCAGGACTGGTGGTTGATGGAAGGGAAAAGGTTGAAAGTGGATAACGAGGCTGCAAAGAGGAAGATCAGTGCAGGAGAGTCGAAATAGGTTGGTCACAAGAGGCACCTGCAGTAACTAGGTAGGTAATGTATGTATGTGACTTGAATATGCATGCAATGCTTACCAGGCAACCAAGGCATGTATCTAAGTAATGGCAACACGGATGGTGGATGGCAGTATCTCTATAAACAAACAAGCAGTCGGAGTTATATCCTCCAAGGAGGACAGGATTAGAACAACTGCAACAAAGGCAAGAACACACGGTAGTCAGTTCGTCAGGAAGCCATGCAATATGGGCGATCCATGGGAAGGTATGCGGAAGAGTCAATCTGCGTGGAAGGTATACATCATAGTTGATTTACGGGGTAGGTACACGGCATCGTCGACATCATGGATGTGAGCAAGGGACGCCGGATGGTGGATTCATGAGGCAGGCATGCAATGTTATGGATCTGTGAAGCAGTCAGGTAGATCAAAGCATCACTGTGTAAGACAGCCACACATAAGATAGTTGGTTTGTTGGTTATATTACAACAATGATTATAGGTAGACTGAGGATATCTATGATAGACTGGATGGTTCGAATAGTGACACAAAGGTACTAGCTTCTACAGTCTCAAACTACTGAAAGGAGTGGTTCTCCCCTTTTCCTTCAACATGCCCCCATGATGAAGTTCGAATCTCATAATCTATAGTATTGAGCCATCCATATATCCATTCATCATAGGGGCGGCTGTCTGGGGATACGCCTCTCTATCTGAATTTTCTGTTGATGCTCCAGGTGTTCTTCCCATCAGCACCACAACCATCACAGTTTGATGGTATTATAACACCGAGTCGCACTATTTATCTATTCTTTGCAAGTACTCCTGCAATTCCTGATGACCAGGGACCTTCTGTTAACTTGTAAGGTATTAGGAGGGATCTTGCTAGTATTATATTTGAAGGGGGTGTCGTTGTTTTTATTTACGGACCGGAATCTCAATCATATACGTCTCTTCAGGCCTAGTGAATCTCATTATGCATGAGGTAGCTTTTGTCAATAGTCGATATGATTACGCTTAAGGAAACACAAGTTGGACTCGGAGTGTATTTGTAAGATATTCCTCGGTCTATTCTTCGGAAGTGGTATCTGGCGTTAGTTACCCTGGTGGAATCATGGCAACCCGATCTTAAAATGGCCGACTGCTATACTATGCGGTCTTGGTTTTTGACTCGTATTGGGCCGAGGACTACGTATATCCTTCGATCTACATGGTGTCACGAATGATCCTCCTCTAATCAGTCTATGGCTTGATCAGAATGGGGCGTCCACCCATTTTACCTAGGCCCTTCTATTGCACAGATGCTCTGTGTTGATATTAATGTGTGGTGGTCTGATCAATAGGGTGTGGTCTGATGTCAACATAAATTGACAAGTAGACGAGGCGGCTCCATGGTCTTCCTCGATTCATATTTATCTAGATTCTGCTTTGCTCCTATATAAGGGAGTCAATCCCTCTCCCTAGTGCTGAATACAACCTAAAGATG
Organism: Whalleya microplaca; assembly: GCA_022497155.1. Taxonomy (NCBI): domain Eukaryota; kingdom Fungi; phylum Ascomycota; class Sordariomycetes; order Xylariales; family Xylariaceae; genus Whalleya; species Whalleya microplaca. The sequence continues at coordinate 763,953 of MU385723.1, forward strand.
CAAAGCGAAAGAGAATGGGTTGACTTCCATATATGCCTTCAGGTTGAAATGTTGGATACTATGGCGTCCTAATAGATTGCATGCTAGACGATAGATAGCCTCACACGCTGCATACCTCTATGGGATGCCTACTCTACTCACAAAGTTTACTAACGTGTATGATATTTCTAGCGCTATAGTTTCTGCAGAACTTTGCGAAGCAATCGTGGTAATTAGTGGCAATGAGGTAGAACCGAAGGACAAGCGAATAAATACTCACAGTAAGGCAAGATCTCTATCACTTTTGAATGCAATAAGTGGGACAATTCAATAGAAAGTATTCTCAAATCAAGTCCTCGCGCCTGATGTGCAGAGGTCTTTGCACGATAACCTACAACTGTTAGCCGGCAGCTTGTGTTACACGTACTAGTGAACGATTGAAACATATAGGCCTTGTCCACGGCTAAGATGGTTACTACTAGCGTAGTCACTTAGTTGCTTTCATCATTCAGAAGAACTAATATCAAGTAACTTTTCCTCCTTTTTCCCTCTTGACTTCTGACTATCTCCTAAACCCTCTTTAGGTTTTTCCAAGTGTCACTCTCTCAGTAACTGAGATTGTGTTTATAGGAACAAATGGAATCTGTATACAGGATATAAGCGCACATCTGGCGAGAAGAATATTTAGTGGATAATACAAGCCGAGATCTTGCGTAGAATTTAAAAGGTTAGGCTAGGAACTGGCGGTATAAAACTGAAGAAGATACATGTGGTAGTCCGTAGAAGGCTCAAGTTCATAATCTCATACGGTTGAATAAAAAAGTACAGGGATAAAACTAGGTGGAAGCTATTGAAGTAAGGGGGGAGGGGGTGAGAACAAAAGCTGCCGTACCTTCAAGGTGTTTGGAAGTGAACAGATATATCAAAACAACAGAAAGGATTCAGGCGATAGCAGCAATATTTGGACCTGATTACTTTTGTTGCTAGAAACCCTTCGGGTGATCCCTATTCCTTCACAGTATCCTCGAGTTAGACGTTTGTTGGTAGCCCGCGTAATATACTACCCTTAAAATGGGCTGTTGTGTGGACATTGTATGGCATCAGGGCTGTAGAAGATAGTATCATAACAGAAGAAAGCATATTTCTAGTACGAGTGAGTCGATGTCACATCCGGAGAATCAAAGGCGCAAGCGCTTGGGAAAATCCATAACATCAAAGTCATTCCATACATTTAACTATGGATACTAGACGTATTGACTCCTTACCCCTTTGTCAACTGCTACGGACCAGGATGATCTTCTAACGTTGCCTTTGGTAGCTAGCATCTACTCAGCGAGTTGTAACTTCTTACGAAGATTTACTTAAATATGCAGAATGCTACCCCTGGAATAGACTGGATTGGAGTAGCAAGAACTTTGCCTTGACCTTGCCTTCGCTAACCGACCTAGTCGAGCTCGTCCCAGTCTCAATGAGTTGCACTCGCGAACAGTGATATTAGTCATAATATTTCGGACTTGTTCTTTGATATACACATCAAACATTGCACTTGCCCCTGTCAGGCCCAGATATCAACCAAATCTCGTTCCAAAGGCCAATGTGCCCCCTATCAGCTTTCCCGCCATGTACCCAGCATAAATTCCACACAGTATTGTGACTGGCCACTTTTGCCACTCGCGGTCCCAGTCCAAAGGAATTGGTATTGCACCCAGCCAAGCTCCCACACAAGCCCCAACCAATCCGCCGAATGCTTCGTCGAAGGGGGCTCTAGCACCCAGGATCTCGAGCCAATCCTTGTTCGAGACACCACGAGTATAAAATAGCGGGAATAGTCCGAGAAGCGAGAGGTGCAGCGAGCAAAGGAACGTTTGAGGGATATGAGTCAGGAAAGGCGCCCCGAAGAGAACGAGGACGACATGTAGTGCCGCGGCCGCGATGACGGATAATACAAGAGCGACGAGTGTTGTCTACACACATTGTCAGCTGAAGGCGGTCGAGCTCTAGGAGATGAGAACATACGACTGCGATATTGGGCCCCGCGCCCTCGAAGCCAGGCTTCTTCTTTTCCCCAGGTCGCGTCTTTTTAGCCGGCTTTATATTCTGCGCGCCTGCTGCCGGCAAACACACGATCGTGTACGCGGCTTGTATGGCCAGGACTACAGGCAGGGAATTCGACAGGGCCAACACTGGATCTGCTACCAGAGCATTGAATCGTGCGAGGAAGAGAGAGGACAGCAAGAGCGGATGGACATGCTTGAGAACTTGAGCCTGCGGCGACGCTACGGTCCGGATAGCTTGCGTCGGCGCATCGTCATCTTTGGCCTTCGATGTTTGACCTGCATTGGCCTTGCCAACCGGCGACGTCCTCGTCACTGGATCTACTAGAGGCATTCTACCTAGTAGGAGGCGAAGTCAATCGCCAACTAGGAGGAAAGACAATGCTTGAAAATGAGTGTCGAGAGATTAATGGAAGAGCCGGCTACTCGATCAAGATTATGAAGAGCTTCGATTAATGCAGAGGCGCACATACCATTTGAATCACGTGTATCCGATAAGCGTTCTTATCAGTTGTCAGACAAGAATGCCTATTCGCCCAAACGAAGGTCTATTACCTGCAGTGACACGATAATCTACATACTTCTTCAGGCCTTTTCAATAATAATTATCATTCATGCAGCTTGGTAGCATTGATGAAGATATGGGCTCGACAGGTTGGTGAGCTGGCACGTAGAAGTAGCTAGGTTAGCTCAAAACTATTCAAAGGCAGCTGGATCAAGTCACGTAGACACTCGTAAAACACAGTTGATAATTAGGTGTATTGTTCCTATGTCTTGTCAACAATTCGTGAAATGGTAGGCCTTATTGTTTTATCAAAGTGATTCTTGAACAAGCTAGGAAGCTTAGTCTCCTCGCACTAAGAGCATGGCTCTGTATCGATAGAAATTCTCGGTAGTGTACATCGAGGAACTACTAAAGCTCGAGGTCATAATGCGAGCGTTCATCGCTAGAGTCCTTGCAATGTAGAGTTTAAAATACTCTTCAAGGGAGTTCGTGACAACACGGGTACGCAGCGAGCTCCAAGAAAATCACGGCAATTTATGGACTGTCACTAGAACAGTCCTTGCGTGTCCTCAACTAAGAGCTCGACTCTGACTTGGGGATCAAGTTTCGCAGAGATAGGTCATAGATGACGTCCTCCACCTTCTTGACATGGTATTTGACAGCATCGACGCGCTTGCGTACAATGTCATTCTTCAGGTTGAGAAGCTGAAAGCCGGCAAACAAGTCCTTGACGAAGCTGCTGATCTGGACGGTCAACCCAATATCACCCAATGTCACCGAGTTCATCGCCAGGCGGCTGAGCTCCTCCGTGATCTCGGTAAGAGCTAGGATGTATTCCTCGATGGTGATATGGAACGCATCTCGATCCTTGAGGTTGACGGGCACTGAGCCTTAGAATTAGCATGATGTGATGGGACCGGTATTGGGGGCTGACGTACCTTTCAGGATCTCCCCGACTTCCTCGATGGTTAGAAGACGTCCGATCTCACCTGGGCGAGATTCGGTTCCCAGGCCGCCCAGCCAGCCCGTCAATAGGATGGTAGTGACGACACTCTGGATGCTTCGCGACCATCTGTGGTTGTACCTTGAATAGAGTCAATAATTAGACGCTGATGGGTGGGTGTATGTAATGTGTTCGTACTTGTAATATGGGTAGTTGGACGTGAACTGGGCTAGCTCCCCTACACTCTCGATCTCAGGCTTGATGCCCTCATCTTCGACCTGCTTCAACAGCGGCTGTACTATAGTCTGTGTTAACCGCAGAAAATCTAGTGCCTGGCGTGTGCTACATACGTTTGGAGCTGGGCGTTGAGTGGATGCGGCTGAGGATGCCTTGGCAGGTAGAGATATGGCGATTCAGAGTCGAAGTGATCTGGTGAAGCTTGTCGCCGACTGCGAGCTCCTCCTCGCCATGAGCCTTGAGGTATTCGAAAATGGAAGGCTCTATCACATTGGAAGAATTCTCGCTAGCCATCGTGACGTATTTGGGTGATAAGCGTTTGCGAAGTGGGAGGAATCTAAGTTTTCGTCGCAAGGTGAGGGGAAGTTTGTTGCAAATACGTTATGTATGCAGGCAGCCTTCAACGCGTTGACTTGTCAAGAACAATCCTCAAATTTGGTGTGATACTCTACGGCACTGATGATGAACAAGACAGAAATTTTATCACTACTAGCATGGCTACTTCGATAACGATGGTTGTAGTTAATTGTCGATAACGCGACGCCATGATCGTGCTAATATCTACAGGTAACTTGTGCCTACCATCCACTATCTCGTAGATAATTTTGCGGATATCAGATGCGGTGTTATATTTCTAGTCACAGGCATGGAGTGCAAGCAAGGTTTCAAGCGGTTGGGAAAATTTCGATCACGGCCTCACGATAGCGATAGACGTTCAGTACATCGAAGCTATTCAACTGGACCAGAACATGACCGCAGTTCGCTACGGTTCAGACATCTGACTACATTATTCGGGGCTTTCTTCCTCACATCCTCAGGCAAGCTGAAGATTGCAACGAAAAAAGAGGTTCGCGTCACCTGGAGGCAGTGTAATACCAGGGACACAGTGGAAGCGATCATGCGCAAGCACAGAGGATGCGCTCCCGGAGATCAAAAATAAGAATAATCACGATTGAGTCCAAGTAGGACTCTTTCAGAGATTAAACTGAAAAGAACAGATACTACACTTGATCTAAGCCAAAAGGCAAAGAGAGCTAAAGAAGAAAGGAAGAAAAGTTGAAATTGGAGGGAGGGGGAACCGGTATATATACCCAAAGTCTGGGGTGGTGTGGGATGGCAGAAAATCTGATTTCCTAAGGCACAATGGCCGCGGTTGCCTCGAGAGTCACCGCCGGAATTTTTGAGACCCATAATATTATGGGTCAACATTTAACTCAATTGGCCACGACCTCTGATAATACGGGTCCGTGTTTGCTCACCGATACTTTGGTACTCCATAGCGTGATTCACAATGCATCCAGGCAACAGCCAACATCAAGTTCATTGGAGCGATAGCTCCGGAATACTTCGTACTTGGGGCAACAACAAACAATACATAAGGAAGTTACTGTTATGAATGCTGTGTACCAATCTGGTGTTGTTGAATGATACCAAAAGGGCTACAACGTACAATACGGTACCTAGCATATATGTATGATACTAGGCAGCCAGTACCTAAACCCCTTTCATAAGTGTTCACAACTCGAATAGCGAGGGCAAAATAGTCTCCTTGTGGTATCAAAATCTCTCCCAGTGAGTAGTTTCTACACACTTTATACTCGCGTAATCGGGTATCAACCCCTAGAGGCACCGGTGACATCCCACATGGCTTTGGCAAGAAGCATTGAGGTGATGCAAGATCTCGGGTTATTGTATTGAAGATGTGCTATCGCTGTTTGGACTCGAGCCCCTATATTTTTAGGCATTCGCCATGTTCCGCTAGGTATAGCGATAGCTACAGGCAGAATAGCATCAGGTCCTACGCCGAGCCCAGTCGACGCCGCAGCCAACATTCCCTGTTGGTCTTCAGAGAGTGGTCTCGAGTTTCCGATATGAATGCACCGTTTAAGGTACGCTTTGTCAAATACTTGATCATAGCTCCGGTGCTGGTAATCAGAACACTCTTAGGCTCAGTGCACATCGATCTAGAATTTTATCGGTTCAAAGACTGGGGACATTGTTGACGTAAGATATCAGAAAGGAACCGGACTAAGAGTAGTCAGCAACGAGGCAAAATCATAATATGATGATAGGCTGATTTCACTATTGAAACACACACTGGTCTCTTCCAGGCAATGGCCACATCACTGCGTATATCTTCGCCTAATCCTGGCGGAACCGGTGGTCTTATGAAGCAGCGCTCGTAGACCCTTCAAATATGAAGTTTGCACCTGCGACGTCGGAACACTTCAGCATTATCCTTTTTGCTATGGCATATAGCCCTACTGAAGTCTCAACTTAGGAATTGTTCTCTTTTAGGTAGCTTAGTCTTGTGGTAGCAGGGCTAGTGCCTAGCCACCACACTGTTACCAATATTAGTATTGATAGGCAGTCTGAGAAATATCAAAGTGTCAGAAATGTCTTATAGACTACACGTAGAATGACAGTGGAAGAAGAACACAGGAAGGCTTGAAGGTGAACCAAAACTATATGTTAGCTTCAAGGATAGCAATACGATGTCTAAGTTCATACTCTAACGACTTGACTGGACAGATCATAGAGTATAATGAGCCTTTTAGTTCCTCAATGTTGCTAACATTCGTTATAAATATTCTCCATACGCTTTGTCTTTCTAGATATTTGAGAAATACGCATCGTAATGTCATCCTACTAAGTTAGTGAACAGTCGATACTGCCTTCATACTAAGGCTTCTCGGCTGGCGGTGTTATATAGTTTAACCTAAAGGACTTCTCTACGGTATCGATCTCCATGGATGAACTTAATGAATATATATACCTATATTGTCGCCAGCTTCGATCTTTTAATAAAGCTCGGCTGTGCGAAGTTTGTTTTTGTTAATTGCTATAAGTTTGTAGGGGTGGAATGAATGATTTGGGATCAGAAGAAAGAAAAAAAGATAAATTGTATTTCGTATGCTTCCCCTTTAATTATGTCGGTTATTTGTGATCTATGTGGTTTTGGTGGTTAGTTCCCCCTTAATCGTTATGTTGAGGAGTCTGCCAGCTGCTTCAAGTACGGCAGCTGCCAGCAGATACTTAGGTAATATTACAGACATTGTCTGCATGCCTACCTTGTAGTCTGTCGTCTCACATGAAATTCAATTATTATCACAACTTCAAATATAAAGTGAGAGCGTATGAGACTGTAGATTCTGAACGACAAACTCATCTACCCATTACATGTGAATATACCTGAGATCACAGATACCATCTGCATGGTTGCCAAGCTGACGCCATCTAAGTTCAATCCAGAGCCCGAATAATCGCGCAGCAGCTGAGCTTACTTTTTTGCCTCAATCATTTTTCACTTTTCAACCTACGTTGTGGGTGAATGAGTATAATGGCCCCATCGCCTCTACCAAGTTTGGTTTACAAGATCGTGCCCGCGGCACCTCCAACGCCGCTGCCGGCCGAGTACCCTCCTTCGGAGCTTGACCAGAAAGAGTACGTATTCCACAGTTGTATCTTCCCCCTTCCAGCTTGTCTTAGGAGCTACGTCTATCTGTATTAGATGCTTCTATTTGCATGTGTCAAGGCTAACTCTGGATGGTGTATAGTGGGTTCATCCATTTGAGTATCGGAACGCAGGTAAGTGTACAAGGCCATTCAGGGAATTGAGATATATCTCAATGGCTTAGAATCTCTATGCTCATATGAGGTTAGATTCCAATTACTGCGGATCTCTTTTTCAAAGACTATACCTCTCTTTGGATCCTTAAGATTCGCTTTGCCGAAAAGTTCCACGCCTCGACATCGTGGGATATTCCAGGGTGTCCTCATTTATATGGCAACTTCGGTGCTGGTGATGTGGAGGATGTCAAGGAATTTTCGCGCTCTGAAGGCGAAAGCTGGAAAGAGGCTGCGAAGAAAGAGAGTAGCTGGCTAGTTTAGGGCCTTGGGTGAGCATCGGGCTACATATCTGGAATTTAGACGCATTTTCTGGTGGTTGACCTCGCAATGAAACAATATGGCCCCATAACTGTTGCATACGATATGAGAAATGACGAGCGATCCTTTGTTTTCTGCTTAATATAGTCACTCCAAGACTCATTTAAGGAGGTTTCTTGGTACTAGAAAAATGATGGATAAATTACAAGTCTAGGGTTGTGTCTAGTGGTCTTCTATCTTATATCAACTGTTTAATCTTCGGCTACCATGCTTGAATAGCCACATGAATTTAAGAATTATTCATTGGCGGTGCCAAAAATAGAGCGGTTGATACGCTTAGTTCAATTGTGGTCGGTATATATAGTCTGATAATTACAATTTTCAACAATGCCGGCGTCATCTCCATCCTGGCGGCTGCTTAAGAAGTGGCAGATGACTTAGACCAGCAGTACGTTACAGAATTTGCCCCTGATCACTATCATTTCTTGCATCCTTTTAGCCTGCTAAGCCCAGAGCAACACGATGTCATAATTGACCATGCGGACCAGATGGTTATGGGACACAGCCAACCTCTCCAGCAGTAATTTCCTGCTAGCCGCGGAGGGAACAGCCATATTCATCCCTCTGCCGCAGAATAAATGCGCTGCTATCTTTGTCCGCTTCTTCAAGCACTCTCCACGGCTGCGCCCATATCCCAGCCAACGTTCTCATAGACTCCCAATCGAACACCGCGTCCATCGCCCCGCCCCCCGGGAAATATATAGGGAGCAGCAAAGCACCCCGACAAGCAGCTCTTCGCCATGTTCTGAGATGTTATGTCCGAGGGCAACGCGAAATCTCCGCAGTGAAGGGCAGGGGCATCTGGGCTGGTATCCAGGCTGACCTACACCGAGCTCACTTATCGATGGGGTTTACCGTGCCCCTGAGCCCACTCCTTGGCGACACTCACGGCGAGCTGTTCGGCCTCCTGACTGATGTTTTTCGTGAGGTCGATGAAATATCCAGTGTAGAGTTGGTAGTAGCTGTCAAAGATAATATTTGGGCTACGCTTCGCAGCGCGCAGCTTGGTGCGCGGATTGCTGTCCTTCGCAGTTGGTTTCTCGGGTCTTGGGCTAGCTGTTTAGACAGCACGGTGGTTAAAGCTATCTTCGCCAGGACGGTAGAATTTTGGGTTATTCGCGACTATGTTCCGTAGAGGAATCCCACAATCGACGTGGTTAGTTTCTGGGCTTCATTGATGTCATTACCACGTAGAAATAACCAACACCGCCATGGACTTATATCACATTTATCGTGTATGCAGTCATCACACAGGTACTGTCATGATCACAGCTAGCTTGTCAACTTGATTTAACCATTATATTCTCCAAGCAATCTCTGACTACCTAAGTTGTTCAGAAGACCCTATTCAATTAATGAGCTCTTGGGATTACTGTATTCCCGAGCTCCAGAAGAAGAAGGGGCTTATAAGAGCTACCCCTATTGTGAGAACTAATATTGCAACGAAGCCAGTATAAGGGGAAGGATATAATCCTCTGTGAATTGCCAAATGGCGCTCGAGTCCTGCGTCTGCCACGCTGCTCCATTGTAGAAGGTGTTCCGCTGGCCCTGGAGCGCGAACAGCTTCTTGTAGAAGCCGGCCTGGATAGCCTCGTTTGACACCTGCAAGTTGAAAGGCGCATGGGCTGAAAACGTCAACCACTCCGGTGTCGTAATGGGTAAACCCCTGACCTTCTGAACCCGCTTTATGATAGCCAGGATATCAGCCTTCACGTAATCTGCGGAGAGAACTTCGGGGCTTCCGTAGTAGACCTGAGTTAGCCCTTGGTTGGGAAAGAATATGTAAGGGCCCGGAAGCTCAGGGATATTATAGGGCTGTCCGGGGCCGGCGGCCCGAAATCTCTTGTCAAAGCCCGTGTGATTGAGAACGCCCGTGTAGTACGCGTTGGCAAAAAATTGGCTGAAGAGGCATGTTTCATCTTCTGAAAGGTCATAGCCTCCTAGGCTGTCAATTGTCGGCGGAGGTGTAGACACCAACTTCTTCGCGATAATCAACTTGCGACCTGTCGGCGTGTTGACGAGGACCCGCACTGACCCTTTGTCTGAACGATTTATCGCAATAACGGAAGAGCTGGTATACAAGTTACGGCCGAGAGACACTGCAGCTTTCTGGTACAGTTCTTGGATATTTTGTTTAGCTGTCGTCCAGTAGCCCTGTCCGAAACTGGTGACTTGATCTAGGTTTAGATATTTAAACAGGTATAGTGCTGTACACAATCCGGAGTTAACACACATTAATCTTAGGCATTCTAATACTCGAGGTCATGTTCTCCAGTGCTTCAAACCCAGTCATCTCTAGGAAAAGGGAATCGATTTGGCTTGTGAGATTTGTAAGACCAGCCAAGGTAGGGGGAAAAGAACTCTAGAATACGTACTGCTGATGTTGAGTATTGGGGCATAGCCTTGGTTTACTATGAACACCGTAGGCACCAAAGCTTGCAGATTGTACTTGACCACAAAGTCGCCGAAGGGAAGAAGCAAATCCGGCTCAACCGGGTATGTCAGGTTGAAGCCATCCCTTAAACCTGGGTACTTCAGCAGCTGGGTCGCATAAGTGTTCAAAGCCGTGGCTAAAGCAGCGTTGCTTGGTGACGAGACGTAAACGCTTTTTCCTGTTGAGAAGTCGACATACTCCGGCTGAGGTCCTCCTGATATGCTGAAATTGCCGAGAGGGACACGAAAACGAGCAAAGTAGTCCGCTACTACTTTCAGACGGGCGAAAATAACAACGCCAATATCGATTGTATAGCCTGTGTATGGGTCGACGTAAGTTTCAGCATGTCCTCCGATAATTGTTTTCTTTTCAACGACTACTACAGTCTTATTGTAGTCTCTCAGCCGAAGTGCTGTGTATATTCCAGACGAGCCTCCCCCAATGACTGCAACATCTCTGCGGATGATACTGTCAGGGTCGAACGATGACGGATCTGTACTGACGTCTAAGTCATTGTTAGATGATGCTGACCCAGTGGCTATCCATAAGAAAAGAGCGGTTGCCCAGTGAACCCAGAGCTGCATTTTGTTTCAGTCGGGGCTTTCTATCCCAATAACAAGCTACGTGGGATTTGAAAGGAACGGAAAGAAGAGTTCACATCCTTTCTGGATCCTTCCTACGCTTTAAATATAAATGAAGCGTAGATGCTAGTCCATTGCTATTTGCAACTTGACTCGTATGAATTCAAGCCGCCATGCCGAGGATACGCCAGCTCCTTCATGGCATATACCGGCATGTTGATGGCGTGCGAACTCGGAAAGGACGGTAATCCAGTCATCATCTATCACCTTCTATAGTACTTTGCGAGTCATGTCATACTCTTGGAGATAGATTCTAACTCAAAACTCTCTGTATTGCATGTTCCAACCAGGCAGGAGGTAGACGGACCTAGAGCTTCTGTAAGCCTCGAGCAGTGCCAGCTAGACAATCAGAATCGAGCCGCAGCCACAGATAGAAAACCATTATATTGAGCTTGGAAGAGTTGTCATGGTTTTGCAATTGTTGCTTGAACATTGTGTTGCTGTAAGCGATGAAAGTATCAGCGACGATGGCTCAATTGCACTGAACAACACGTTCCAAGATCCCATGAAGGATCATATCAAAAAAAGAGTATTATGTAAGTAATAGATCTTAGGAGTCTAGGCAAAAAGCTTAACTAATAAAAAGCTCCACCTATACGAGCTCTCCATGATTGGCGCTCTTAACTAATGAACTGCCGTAAAGCAGCATCTTGAGCCACAACTCCGTGCCATCCTGGACTAACAGCAAGTATCTTCAATTTATCAAACTTTTGACACGAACTGATATAACGACATTAGGTTTAGTGCTTATCGCCAATAAAGTGAATTCAATGTGTTGGTAAAACATTATACTGGCTTATGTAATTTTTGGCCGTCCATCATTTTTGACATTTGTGGAGATAGTGCTTTGCGGCAGTTTATTAGATAGGCTATGTCTTGTGATCTAGGGTCACAGTTATGCCTTTTCTGTCATTAGTTGAGTCTTTAAAGCATTTTCTCATACAAGAAATCGTGATCATACTGGCCATATATGTAGTGCAAATAATGCGTCTTATTAATGCCATGTTGAGTACCTACATTAGTACCGCTTCCGGGGTTGTCCATTAGGCTTGGTCTAGGCTTAAGGGGCTTGTCGATATATAACCTCCCCAGCTATAACGGAGGGGCCAGTATATTTCGTACCAAAAAACACAATAATTACTTTTAATGACCTGTACGTAGTATATATACTGTATTTATTAGGGGTTATCCAGTCTTAAGACACTGTTACTACGTAGTAATTCCAACACTGCAGGTACTATGGATAACCACATGGGAGCACATATGTATGTATGTCGCTAAAAAAAGATACTTGGCAGGACCCTTCATTGCGTACCTTGAGCACGAAGATCTTGATCAAAGTTTTAACCATACCTAATATACTAACAAGGAAAAATCCTCGATATAGTCCCACTTAACTTCGGATTACTCCGTACATATAAATCTCTTGTCAACACACTACCGTCCTATAACGACTGTAATAAGTCTTGAAGGATGAATTAGGTCATTGTTGATATTTGTTGAGGTCGAAGTTGACCACGTAGGTAGCAGTGCTCTCTTACCTGCAACGAACAAGAACCCTCTGCCTTAGTTTATCGATTCTATCTAGACTTAAAGGGTAATTAAGTCGCTGTGATCATCCGAGAACACGTAATGGCCAATGTTCAGTCACTGAGATGGATAAACAGTCTACATGAACTTGCTTGCGCAGGCTTCTAGCTGGCCGAAAATCCGAGGACGACCCACCGTACCAATGATAGACACGGTCCGCCCACGGCACAGGTAAGGAGATCAGTGACGTACAGACCGGTCGAGCGGTGCTACGTAGCAGCTTGCTCATCCATCTCTTCTGTTTAATGGAAATAGAGGAATCGGAGTGACTGTATCCTTCAGCTGTGTCCTCAGTGGAAGAGCGAAGACGGAAAATTTCCGAACTACGCACCATGTGCTTCTTGTATCTCAACGACGGATAGGATCATAGACTACAATGGCCCCAGACTATACCAAAGGATTATCCTGCAGTGGCTCCGAATAGCGCAAGGAAACCGTGGGAGGAAATAGCATAGTGAAGAATGGCCAACTTGACTATATTAAATAAATGTGTATTCGCAGCGATGCGTATGCAAGGAAATAATCTAGGTAAACGACAGGAATGAGGGTTCCTCAGACTCCAGTCTGACCCGCCAGATGTAGACCGCTCCTATACCCTCGCGCTAAACTATGCATTTTTACTCTCTCAGGACCGGTGGTTAATAATAAATGACTGCCTAGACTCCGTGCTGAAAACAAAGAACACCTGTCTGTCCTAAACCGATAACACCAAGCTCTCAAATGCGTTACTTTTCCCAAGGCCATGGTCTCATACTTATTGTTGGCCCGCTGCCGGTAATTCTCTTTCGTCAGTGGTGGATTTTCTGTCTTATTTATTCCTTCTGGCTTCGCCATTTCCTAAATAGCTTGCTCTTTAGTCGTGCGTCGCCGGAGGGATCGTCTTCGTGTGACATATGTGTTGACAAATAGTCTCCGTTGATCGAGCCGTCGATGCTCTCGGCTCCATCTTTGGATGAGCCGCCAAGGCTGCCGGTCGTACCTGGGGACTTGGTATCGCCCACGTCAACTGCGCTGTCAATCGATGGCAAGACAGTGACCGATGCGTTTGGCTGTCCTCGGTCTGAGCTGGAATTTATTTTGCCATGGTTGACCCTCCACTTGTGCTTTCCTAGAAAGGACCTCCGAGTTCGCTCCGACGTTTTAGACGGGTCGACATCCTCAGCCGAAATGCATGCTCCCGGAGTAACTATTGCGTCTGGATGGCGGAGAGATGTGGTACGTGCAGCAAACGAGTCCGGGAAGCCAGTATCATAGCCACGGCTCATGGGCCGGCTGCCGGTAGAGCTCCTCGAAATAGTAGACATGATGTTGTTGAGTCCTAAGGAAACCAGTAGTCTTAGTTTTGAGTGAAGAGTAGAAGCAGCATGTCTAGTTATCGATGGAGATGTGTTGGAGAGAACTGCGGCTCAGTGCGGCGTGGCCGCCGTTGTTTAAACCTTGTTTGTGAGGCGGCAGTGCCCAGAAGCGACAGGTTTGGGGTAGAAGCCTTAGAATATGACAGAGTTGAAGACTAAGATCTAGGACTAGGTATGAGATTCTCAAAAGAGAGTTAAAGGCAAAGAATACCTAGGTTTCCCTTGGAAATTGTGACGAATATGAATATGGGGTCGGCTCTCGGGTGCATCCACTCGGAGCACCTGGCAGGCCGTGTATTATCTCCGCGGGTGATCAGATGATATGAGGACTTAGATGCTGGAATTGCTTCATTTTGCGAACCCAATTGGACCAAATAATTCTGATGGGATAGGTGCACCCATTGTGCGGATAAGCGGCTCTGTTCCAACGCCTATTACCTGCCGGCTGCTAGCCTGGCTGCTACTAGCCTGCGTAGCTGCGCCCCTAGCTGACGAATGTTGAAGAGAGAAACAAATGCCTGCTCACCTGAAATCCAGGGCTTAGTTTTAATGCCAAGAAATCCAATGTGAGTAGCTTGGCAATGAACCGCGCGCTTGGAAAGCTAAGACGATCGGGGAAAGACTGGTCAGTAATCTCGTGCCGCGTTCCGATGTAACTATAATCAACGTGATTCGATTTCGAATTTCCGAGGCGATCTGAGAGCGGCCTAAGGTCGAAGAGAAGGGAAAGGAGTCAAGTCTGCAAGTGTAGCCAGGGCGGGGGAGTGAGCTGGTTTAAGAATGCATATGTAGGGTTTTCGGAAGAGGTTATGGTTTAACACAAAGATGCTTTAGTCTCGGGGTCTGACTGCAGACGGCCCTTGAAGTAGCAGTTGGGTGCGTCACATAGGCTGATAGGTCGGTTATCGGCGCAGCAAGTGATGGGATGCGCTGGATGCTGACTCGCTTTTCATGATCCAATGTCTCACAGAGTCGGGAGGACTTTTGCCGCCATTTGTACTGTAGAGCTACAGGTCCGCAGGTTTGGAACAGTTGGAAACATGCCGAATTGGTTGGGCCTGTGGCAACTGGCAGCTGTTCATCCGGCTAATCGGAATCCAAGATACACGCTTGTGCACTGGCTGGCTGGCGCTGACTGGGTAGCTAATTGCTAACTGCGAACTTGCTGTCTGCTAACCTGGCAGCAATCGTCAACACTGAGCCGTGGATCCGAGTGTCGATTAACGTCAAGATCGTGCTCTATTGGTATCTTCGAGAATAACGTTAATCGAAAGTTAGACCAGCACACGTAAACTGTACTGTACCCGACTATTCTAGATACATACGAATCTATAGTCATTATGCATCTTTCCTACCGGTGAGTAATTGGGGACCTTAGGTATGTACTACATGTAACATATGTACGTTCCGAATGACAGGATTCGGAACTCTGGCACGCCTTTGAGGGCTTTCCACGCCAGCAAAGCTGCGAACCTTCTCTGCTTCTGTGTTAAGGTTGTCTCGGGGATGCAGCTGAGATGTTTCTGCGCTGATGTAATTGGCTAGTTCTATTGGTAAATCCTTGGAACGTGCTTGAGGGGCTGGTGGCCCGTGACATGATACAGAGCGCTTGGCGAACGTTAAAAACGACCCAGGCAGCCAGGTCCAGAATACCGGGGCCCTAGATTATTCCAGTCCCAAGCCGACTACCCGGTAAGGTTCGTACCTACCTGAGTACCTGGATACGTAATATTAACTCAAATTACAGAATGGAATACATGTACAGATATCCTGTACACAATAATAAAAGTGCAGGTCATTACAACTCATACAGAATCGCTATACATGACTGGAAGTCAGATCGTTCACTTCCGACGTATTGCGACGAAGACCAACACCAACATGCGTAGACACTATCATGACTCTTCCATCGGCAAGGGTTCAGGTGGTATCTCATGCACGTTTGTTGAACCCAGGCACATCGCACGTTTAACCACGTTTATTCCGTGGTGGCAGTTGATGACGTCTTGGTGTAGGGTAACACCACGTCTCCTGTAACCCTTTTATAACCTCATTCCAGGTTCTGAAAGGTGGAATGGATTGATCTCTGCCAGTTCTCTGGGCTACTAGCGTGCCCTCTGGGCGTGGTGTGGCGCACTACGTAGTAATAGCCGGCGCTAGTAGACATCTCCCGGATATCAGAGCCGCCTGTGTCTTTACTAACAGGTTGTTAGTAACCACTTAATAAGTAAGTTAGTTCTGCGTCTCGAGAACTCCGCAGTTCTACCCACTTTCTACATATAGGTATCCTTGAATCAGATCACTACGTATGTTGGTATTGTCAACCACATGTTCGAGTGGCACAACATATGGACATCAACATGTTCCAACCCTAGTGAGATAACAGCCTCGACTACTGCCACTCACACATCCTATCACACCATTCGAGTGACCCCGACGGTGTGGTACACGACATCTAACCAGTGTACTGTCCCCTATATGCGAAAGTTGTAATACATAGTATTATGGCCACAAAGTGTAGGTATATACCTGCTATTTCAACATGCTTCAACAATAATTCGGTATCGATTGTCCTGGTTCCTCTTACACAACAATTTCGCAAGTCTCGGTGCTGCCTTAGCTAGATCATCTTGATTATTTGCCGTTGCAAGAAGCTTCCCCCTCCGGACTATCTTGTGTATTGTCTAAGACATATAACTTGAACACAGTCCTCATCCTCCTACCGCTCTCCTTAGACGTTCCCCGAGGAAACTAATGCATCGCCTACGGACAACTTCCTTTTAGCTTGACGACATTCGACCGACCTTAGTTTGACGAGCTAGTACCTATTTGGAGTGCTAGCTAGTTCGATACTGGGGGTGGATACAGGTAGTCCTCGGTGAAGGCGCTATGGATCGCGCTACGATGGCAACGTCATGTCCGTAAGAAGCCTCGCAGTGAGCCTAGCATTCCCAACTATGTTCGACTTGACTTAGCGTTGACTATCGCGTGAAACGAGCCTTATCAAGCAGTGCTCGACGTTCCATTTTGTCGACTACCCGACTTCGAGTAGCCTAAATAGTTGGCCGTCTAACTGAGAAATGGTTAGTCGGGGCTTAGCCTTCACCAAGAGATCAATCTGGCTGGGCTTAGATCTTGATCGTCTGGGTATCGGCATCGCCGTTTGCAGTAAACAAGTTCTTTATACGAGTGAACGTCATACCGCGCACCAATCTCTTTCTTGCAGCTAATTGCGACAGTAGCCTGAATAGTATATTCATTGGGGTTGCCGTTATATGCAGACCTACCGCATCGAGGGCCATGAAGAGATGGGGATATGCTTCAGGGTGCATGGTAGACAACCTGAGAAGATCAACCAAACCAAACCTGCATATATAAGCCCTAAATATGATGTTTCCAGTGAACTTCTACTAAGGAAAGGATCCTGTTCGGTATGACACCGTTCGGTCTCTCCTTTGGAAAGGATTTTTGAACAGACCCCAACTCCAAGGCCCACTTGGTGCTTCTGAAGCTGGACTTGATCAACGCTCTGTAGTGACTCTAAAACATAGTGACTCAAACGGCTGATCAAGATGTCAAAAGCGTGATGACTTAATATGACAGGATTACAATAGTGTCAAGTATTTTGCTGTTATAGCATGGTTCGCATTATCGAGTATATTGAACAGTAACTGTGCGTACTATGTCACCTCTGAACGCGACATATTGAAGATCTTTGCAGTAGCAGAGGCATGATGGCGGTTTTGTCCGCCCCTACAGGAACGTGAGAAGAATGAAATTGTATTAGGGACTTGTTGATGTGCTAAAGCAGATAGATATAAAATAACGAGAAGAGATACCACGGAAATAGGGGCCATAATAGCGTAGTTAAAGGACAGTAATACGTTGTAGATCTAGGTGCTACGGAAGTTATTCAATGGTTAAAGAATTTAATTGTAAATGGACTTCACATCTAAGATACTCAATGAACTAGGCTATTATTAATCATTAAAGTCTTTAGTGGTTTACTAGAAGTCGACAAGGGCAAAACTCTTGCTATGAATATTTCTATTGCAACGAGGAGATTGTAATTTACATTGATATAGGGCTGTGAAGTTCCATTTGTAACCAATATATAAGAGGAAAGAAGTTCTGCTTTGTAATAAGTATGGGAAGCGCTCGGAACTAGTAGATTATTACAACTTCCTCAAGCGTAGCTCCCGCAACAATTCACCAAAGCATAAAGGAGTCCCCTAAACATTGCTACACAAAAATGTAGAAGCTCTGTCCACTCAGTGTGATATGTCACCTAGAATAAAACCTTTAGTTACCTAGAGATAAGTTTAAAACGACGGTAGATTTCAACGATTCGTGTCATCGCTTCCCTGGTAGAGCTAAAGATAACGAGAAATCCGGCTCGAATAACCTAGATGGCGCCCTAGTCTAAGAAAGCGGTAAGTACCTAATTCGGTTTGATACAGAAATCAAGTACATTCTTTACTATAGCTTCTATATATAGGGGCCAATCTGACCTGTCGTATCAGGGGTAAATATAAAGACAAAGAAAAGAAAGCTCGTGGTATTAACCATGGCGATTAGTTGACTCTAGGACGAGACTCTAACAAGTGTCTGTTCTGGTTCTACCTGCGGCTGAAGGTAAAAGGGCCAAATTATAGTGTCGTAGCCTTGTGCTACGAAGACAACAGATATATGATATATCATGTTATCAGTGTAGACTTCCCGTTCCTAGTCTACCAAGTATCGAAAACAGTGACCACGATGAGCCAGGATATATATATGAAACATATGACCTGTATCACTAGCATGATACGCAACATATCCAATGTGAAGGCCAGGGTTTGACAGCGAACAAAGGAAAGCGTCTGGAGTAGAAGCGGTCATGGAGTCTCCTAACTGTCCAGCTGTGTCCTGGCCCAAAACTCCTATCCATGACGGACAGCGCAGTACACTTTGAACCCCCCCCCCCCCCCCAAGGTCTGATACTGTTAAAAAACACCTCCTATAGCTCACTCTACTAGTATTCCGCCATCGTCATCTTCCACTCCCCAGCACCACACCTACCCACTAACCCCCTATCCCTCATCCCCTATCCCCACCACACCACCATGTCCTCACCACAAAACCCCCCACAACCAGACCTCAGCCTCTACTGCCCCCAAGGCGGCACCTTCTACATCTGCACCGACCCCAACTCCCCGCGCTTCCTAGGCTGCTGCGCGCAGGACCCCTGTTCCTCAGGGTGTCCACCCGAGGCGTTGCGTCCGGCAGCCAGCTTCGCAGAGTACCCAGGTAGGCCCCAGAGCTGCATGGCACCGTATGATTCCAGCAAGTGGTACACGTGCGCGCAGGCCTCGCCGAAGTTCCTGGGCTGTTGTCGGCGGGACCCGTGTAATGAGGGGTGCGCGGACGAGGATCTGTTGCCCGCGCGACTGGCGGATGATGAGGCGAGCGCGGCGCCGTTCTTGTCGGTTTCAAGGGCTTGGGGGTCGACTACTGAAGGTACGTCGACGGGGGTTGCCACGCAGAGGCAGACGATGACGGAGACGGCGGGTGGGGAGGCTACGGGGGGAGGGGAAGGAGGTGGTGCTGGTGGAGGAGAGACGTCCGAGGGCCCGGGGGCCAACACTGGGTTGATCGTCGGTGTCACCATGGCTGGGGTCGTAGTCCTGCTTGTGGTGACAGGGGTTATACTCTGGAAGAGGCGACGGGATGACAACACCCGACATCAGCGGCCTCGCTCGCCTGGGGATAGCCAGCCGGAGCCGGAGTTCAGAGTACCACGACGACTACAGCTGATTCCACCGCGAAGTAAGCACTCACAAGCCAAGACACACTTTACAGCACGACTGTGGGCTAATCGATAGTTACGTCCCAGACCCCGTCCCGAGCAGGCAGGCCTCGGTCAATTCAACAGCCAACCGATCCTCATCGCCCAAGCCTACGCAAGACGACCCCGCAAGCCTCCGGTTCCCAAACCAGAGAGAGCTGGGTCCAGAGACATCGGCCTCGGGGTCACGCGCCGCACCAGATCCCCTCGCCCGCCAGCCGTCGCAGGTCTTCAACCTTGGTGCGAAGGAGTGGAAGCCCTGGCGGCCCAAAAGCGAGAACTTGGAGCCGGCGCATGAGCTGGAGGGCGAGATGATCCAGATAGGACTTTCTAGGAGTCGCTGATGAGGCAGTCGCCTTATGGGTTCTTGGAGTCTTCTTGCTTGTGGTTCTCATTTTGGGTAATGGGGATTTCCTCTAGTGAGACTAGATTCTTGACGGAGAGGAGCGACAAGAGGAGGCGATTATACGTAGATAGAAACTTTAGCTGCATGTTAACTTAACATACGCTTCTCGTATGTCATAGGTGCTGTCTCAAAGATCTAGGTTCATTATAAGGATATCTCATAAATTTATACACGTATCTAATTACTCATAAGCCTAGGCTCCCCTTGTGCTCATGCTCGGCGGCACATCACTGTCGCCCGTTCCCCACGTCGGACTCTCCTTATCACCCAGCGTCAGTTCCAACGTGCCACCATTCAGGAAGAAGCTATGAGTAAGGTAATTCCTGGTGTAAACCTCCCCATCCAACGTCGCGTTTTGTATATATATGTTCTCGTACGCGGCGTCGAAGTTGATGTTCGTTATGGTCGCCGTTTTGCCCGTCATCCGATTGGTAACCGAGACGGAGCGGAAGAAAGGGGGCGTGATGAAGTAGACATCCTGACCCGGGTTGGGGAATATCCCCATCATCGACAGCGCGACGAAGGACCCCATGGCCCCCGAGTCGTCGTTGCCCGGTATGCCCGCCGTCGTGGTGTTGAACTGGCTCGGTATGTAGTAGTGGATGCGCTCGGCGGATTTGCCTGGACGGCCCGCGTAGTGGTATTGGTATATATTTAGGAAGGCTTGTTCGTCGCCTACGTAGAGAAGACCGCTCTCGTGAAGATAGTCCAGACGGCTGACGAAACTGTCGGGGCCGCCGAGGGTATTGATTAGCGATGCCATGTCATGAGGTGCGAAGAGCGTGTAAAGCCAAGAGCTGCCTTCGTAGGTTTCATGACCACTGGGGTTTAAGTAACACTGGTCGAAGCTTAGGAGAGGCGAACAAAAGATGGGGTTTTGGTAACCCCAAGTACCATTGAGATACTTTGGTTGTAAGAAGCCAGTGAACCCTGTATCCGTACCGTTGATATCCGAGGGTTGATCAGGATTGTATAAATTGATCCAGTTTCCAGCTCGCTCAACATATTTCTCGTAATCATCCTGCTTGCCTAGCGCCTCTGCCATCTGGGCGATGCAGAAGTCGTTATAGGCATACTCCACCGTACGAGAGATGCTCCGTGTGAAAAGTCCGTTCCCGTAAGGGTCGAAGTCATCGGCGGGGATATAACCATACTTCTTCCAACTGTTCAATCCCCCGCGACCCTCATAATCCCACACCGGAGGCTCAGACTCGGCATCCTTTATCAAAGCCTCATAACCTGTATCCCAATCTATATCCTGTGTTATGTTCTTCAGGTACGCATCAACTAATACGACGTCGGCATTGGAACCCCCCTGAGTCCATCCCTTACAGAGAGACATTCGACAGTCTGGCAGCCACCCCTCGTGACGGTATATATCGATAAGAGAGCGGATCATTAGGGTCTGCGAATAAGGGTCTACTAGTGTGAGGAAGGGGTGGATGCTTCTGAAAGAATCCCATATGCAGTAATAGGAGTCGTAGTACGGCTCGTCGCTCTCCCAAAGAGGGTTCTCGCCAGTATAGTCCTGCGGGCTAAGCATAGCTCTGTACACACCGCTCCAAAAGATGGTCTGCATGTCAGAATTTTCAAAACCTGCTGCATCGATGCTTAACACCGAGAGTTTATCTTTCCAGACATCTTCCGCAGTGGCCAGAGTGTCCGAGAAGCTAAACTCTGGAATTTCAGTCTCTGCGGTAGCACAAGCTTGGTTCACGCTCTTGAATGAAAGCCCGACGCGAACTGTAACCGTGGTGCCAACTTCGACTTCGTTGAACCGGACGAAAGTACCCGCGGGCAGAGGAGGGGAGTTGCTGTCTGTTCCAACGGTGATGGTCTTTGGGTCGCTCCCGGCTCGGGTATTGATGAATACACCAGAATCCCGAATGATGCTGCTTTGAGGGAAATCAACACAAAAATGCAATGTGTAATCACCAATACCAAAGCTCGGAGCAAATGTTCCATTACCAGTCATTCGACCAGTGGTAGCATCCACGGCTGCACTGCCACTGGAACGAGTATTAGGTAGATCCGAGAGGTCGACAATAAATAAGGGACTCAAGGGAGCATCCACCGTGGCATTACCTGTGGCATTCCCATGAAAGGTAAAGGTATAGAGTGCAGTGTGGTTTGTGGCTGTGATCTCTGCCTTTATCCCTGATTCGAGCTCAAGGGTGAAATAGCCAGGACGAGCAGAAACACTGTCATTTACAACCAGAACGCTGCGATTGACCTTCGGGAACATGCAGCCATTGACCTCATCTCCAGCGCAGCCCGGATAGACAAATATGGGAAAGTTGCCTAGTGATGAGGCGCCGCCAGTTCCAGAGTCGTGCATATGAGAGAAACCGCTAACTGGACTGCCATTTGAGGCATAACCGCCTTGGCTGTCACTAGTACTATCTGCAACTGCTTTGGCCATGCCTATATAGTTGTCAGTGGGCTTCGATATATGATGCCCTCGTCTGTGATGATTTTCAAGCTTACCGAAAGGCAATGTCGCCCCAGCGAAGACGTGACCTGCAGTCTGCATAAGTATTTACCCTCATACTAACAAATGACAAACGAAAACGTACCGCCATTCCGAGTACCAATGAGGGGATCGACAAATCCGTAGGCCTCTGGTGTTGAAGAGTTGCTGTTATAACCGCTAATCAGCTTTGCCTGTAACGAATGGAATAAGATGGTCGCAAGGAAATATAAGAATGAGTGTATAGCCATTTTTGTAAGTCTATATTGCTATTTCTATTAAAAAGCCCCGTAACTACCAAAGTCGAGCTCTCAATTAGGGAGTAGAGACTATAAAGTAGACAATGAGGAGTCACCCGCTCTTATCAGCCCGCTTAGTCTAGTATAGGAGAGTGATGTCGCATCGGCGGGGTGCAGTTACCCCAAGTCAAAGATAGATATAATCTCGTATGTCGGTCTCCTTGCGAGCTGAGGGAGGTGTGGAGGTAGTTGTGCTTATCACTTTTTTAACGTGTGGACTTTCGCTTCTGTGATATTTAGCGGGCTAACATACCAAGTAATCAGTGGTGGCTAACATGGGTGGAATTCCAAAAGCTGCTAGAATACTACAAGTTCTTTCCCGACTGTTGAACTGTTGGATTTACTAATGAAGTGAATGCTTGTTTAGAAGCTGAAAGCATTTTAGTATATCAGCTAGTTCTAAGCTATATTGTTGTTGAGTGCAATATACCTAGGTAGAGAGACGGAGACGGGCATTGCTTCTGTGCACCAATAGAGACTGGGTATATTGACTATATGGTCATTGAAGCAACCAAATATGAGGGTTGAATGGCCGATGAAGTCGTCTCAACTCTAAGCCCCCTTCAATATTGAACTTTGACATCAACCATGAGCGAAGAGGTGCGGTTTTGGTGACTCCTGACGTATTTCCGGGCATCGCTCACACACTGCCGTCTTGCATAGGAGTCGAAAAGATTTGGTTAATATCCATGACCAAGCATAAGGACAACTTGCGGAATAATAGAAACATCTGAAATTGAGTTTTTCAGGGGCGCAAAAAGTAAGAATTCGATATGCTTATAAGTCAAACACAATAAGTACCTACGTGTTCAAAAGGTTTGTCGTCAAGAGCTGTGCCGCTCACATATAGGCGGAAGTATCTTACATGACCGCCCTATCAGCCTACCTATCAGCCTATTGAGATACAGCACTGAGAGCACTGAGCACAGGTGCACTGGTAGGTGGTACCCACTTCCGTAAAGCGGAAATACCCCATTCCGCTCGAGTTTCTGATTGGTTCAAAAAGCCCCCGCGGGAAGCTGTAGCAGGGGTGCGGACGGCAGCTAAGAAGAAAAAATAAAAAATAAAAAATAAAAAATTTCGAGCCTCGAAATTTCCAAAAGACGGAACAATCGATTGATCAACCAGACTGAATCGGCCTCAGTCCACACACCACATACCCACGACCGCCGGCGACAAAACCACCCAATTGACGACCTCGCACCTCGATCTTCCCACACACCCCTCAGATAACAAGCCACCACGAGCGGCAGGCCGAAACAAAATGGGTGCGTCGAAGCCGGAGAAGAAGGAGAAGAAGGACAAGAAGCGCAGCGAGGCCGACGGCGTCGCCAAGTCCAGCAAGAAGGACAAGAAAGAGAAGAAGGGAAAGAAGGACAAGCTCAAGCACGCCGTCACCGCCGCGCTCGATGACGGCGCCCCGTCCGTGGTAGCGGCTCGTGTGAAGGGCGACGACGACGATGCAGAGGAGACCAAGGTCCTGGCCCCCGTGGTCGGCGCCCTCGTGCCGTTCGCGCGGCCGCTGGCGGACGAGAAGGCCACCAAGAAGATCATGAAGAGCGTGCGGAAGGGTACGTTATCAACACCTTGACACCTCGCCCTTCCTGTTTTATACCTACTCTGGGGGCGACATTGCTAACTAAGACTTGCACCTCTGCAGCGGCGAAACACAAGACCCTCAAGCGCGGCGTAAAAGAAGTCGTCAAGTCGCTGCGCAAATCACCCACGGCGGGGCCGGGCAACACGGCGATCCCGGGCGTGGTGGTGCTGGCGGGCGACATCAGCCCGATGGACGTGATCAGCCACATCCCCGTGCTGTGCGAGGACGTCAACGTGCCGTACATCTTCGTGACGTCGCGCGCCGAGCTCGGCGCCGCGGGCAGCACCAAGCGCCCCACGAGCGTCGTCATGGTCACGGAGAAGCGGACCGGCGGTGGCAAGAAGCAGTTGGACAAGGTCGAGGAGGGGGCCGAGGGAGACGATGGCGAGGACTTCGCTGAGGTGTACCGGGATCTGGTTAAGCTGGTCGAGAAGGAGAGCAAGCAGCTCAAGTTCACATAGGCTTGACTACGATATGTCAATCCTCGTTACGAAGACGTGATGGAGATCTGGTAACCTCGACCTCTGGGATTTCTGCAGTTTGTCGTGGGGTCTAATTGATATTATCACACAGTCTTCGGACCTTCAAGCCGCTCGCTGAGGGTATCATCGGTGTATATTACACACTGCTTTGGTTTAGTCACATAAGGATGGCTATAGGCGTTGGGGGTAATACTCATGTTTCGTTACGGAATGCACAAATTATCATGAAAATCTGACTTGGAGACTACGGGAACATTTTGCTTTAGTCATTGATTGAAACACTCCTGCCACATAGGGTGGTTGGGAAAACGATGCGTTTTAACGTTATATAATGTATTGACAAGTACACAGCTATGGGTAGCTACCCGGTCCTTCCAGTTTCCCGCCGCCATCCCAGTAGACACAGCAAGGAAAGAGAGCTAAGGAAACATATACCCGAATCTCATTACATCATGATACACAATCGTTATTTAGTCGAAAGGATTGGTTCGGGTTCCCCACCAGGTCAAGAACAGTGACAGACCAACTGTCTCGAAGACTTTGGCAGCAGCACTGACGGCCACGGTGTCAACAGCGCGCTTCTCAGTGAAGAGTTGTTGTAGGAACTATGAGGCCCATGTCAGTAATTGCTCGACGGCTTATGCGCAACTTGTATCGCATAGAGTACAAAACATACCGTAGGCGCGGAGGTGGCGGCGAAGATCAGACCACCCAGGTACGCAGCACCCTTGTAGCTGAGCGTGCCGGTGGCGTTGATTAGGGCTCCGACGCCGTAGGATTGCAGAGCAGAGCCGACCAGCGACGTGCCCCAGGCCACGGCGGTGGAGGACGCTTCCCTGGAGTGAATGAACTCCTCCTTGGTGTTGGCGGACTTGGCTCGCTGGTAGGTTTGGCCGAATAGCGGTGCCATCACTGCGTATGTATGAGCAAGGTTGGGACTTCCATGACGTTGGGATTAAGGTGAGATCTCACCTGCGAGCTCGACACCATGGTTGAAGACGGTTCCGAGGGCAATGGCCGAGGGCTTGACGGGAGGAAGGTCTGGATAAAGTTGTCAGTTTATAAGACAGAGAAAGAGGGCCCCTCGGGACTGGTCTGCCAGCTGCCCGAGGTGATGATATGAACATTGAAGCTCGTAAGCCTCAATTATCATCCCTAGAGTAAGTATGAAATATTACTTACACTTCAGAGACATGATGACGGATTATATCGTTACGAATTAAATGTTCTTGAAAATCGTGCTCGATTAATTCGTGTAGATAATAACGGTTTGTTTGTGGTGTTGAAGATAGGACGACGTTGAAGAAGAGTTCAAGCTTTATATCACCACGCTATGTATCGATGACGAAAGCACATCAAGCAGGAACAATGATCCGATGCCCCTAGGAGCCTCAATTGCTGAATTTGATTGACTAGCAGCATTTTTCATCGTCATTACACTCAAACAAGCTCTCTGCTTTGAAGCCTCCGGCCTCTTGGTTCAACATGACGTAGTTTGATGTCACCAGGTCATTGGTGCACATCCTGACATCGTGGAACACAGACTTACCTAGTATGTACTTGTACATATACATACAATTACAAATGGACGAGTCTAGCCTACCTAGAAAACCCACGCCCATTTGTGTTTTCAATCTCATTTCCTTACAGGTGACACAACTTAACTTTATACAAATATGACTTGAGGTGGTGCTGAGCTAATAAAGTGAGCTAGGGTTGATTTTCTAAGTGCTGTTGTTGTTCATTTTATTACTTAGCTCATTTCAAGGGTTTAGTACGACTAAACATGTAATGAGTGTTTTAGATATATGATGTGTAAAACATTCAATTCTCTCAGTCTGATATTGTCGCTGTCGCAGTTAATGCTTCATTTAGCTAGTGTCCATATTATCATTGAGATATATTTTGACAAGATCAATGTGGCCAATGAATAAGTACCTGGGTATTATGAGTCCAGATTTATACCATTTCAACAGCTACAAAGGTCATGTAGCTCCACAGCATTTCCCGCCAGATGTGACAATACAAATGCCAACCTTATTGAGTGTCTCGGAAGTTGAAGCTTGATGGGAGATATTAACCTGCTTGTTTGACCAGGGTCAATTATGCAGTTGGTAGTGTGCATTGCAGATGGAACAGCCCCCAAGATAACCTTACGTTACAAAGAAAATGGATAACAGCTTCTGGGGAGAGCCAACACATCTTTCGATATGTAACTATAAAAAGAAACGCCGCCTAACACATCTGGTAGATTAAATGTAGTCGCTTGGGATGTTTTGACCTTTCGTATGCTTTTGTCTTGCTTTGGTGGACATGGGAGGGCTGACACTATTTGATGAGGAAATACAACACCAGACGCCAGAGCATTTCAAGTCCTACGAGATTTATGAACTATGGATCCCAACCTGAACAACAATACAGTGACTTCTAAAACCCAAATTTCTCATACATCCAGCAGCAATTTTGTAAACCCCAATTCCGAAGCGCGCCCATTGTACCGCAGTACATCAGACCCCGTACCCGAGTACAACTCTCCTAGAGAACTCAAGAGAGCCATCGTTTGGGCTTGGAAATGGGAAATCATAGCCGTCCTGGTATCAATTGCAGCCCTGTTCACTACGGTCGGTTTGTTGGCAAGATTCAACGGTCAAGAGCAGCCAACATGGCCTAAGGCAGTTAACCTAGGCGCCATCATATCAGTATGTTCCTTGATCATTAGGACAACATTGATGGTAGTTGTTGCAGAATGTAAGTGATATTCAAGAGTCCGAATATGACATTAATACTAATGATTTACTTCTAGCAATTAGCCAAGCACGATGGCGGTGGTTCAATGACAAGCAACGACCTTTGCGGGATCTTGACCGTTTCGATGCTGCTAGTCGTGGACTTTGGGGTTCCTTTAGACTTCTGTTTCTATCCTGGAAACCGTTAGTGTCTCAAAATTCAACGTCTTGTTTCAATGTTGACGAAATAATATAGCAACCTCGCACTTCTTGGTGCCGTCATCACGATTGCAGCTCTAGCCATCGACCCTTTCAGCCAGCAGGCTTTGAAGACGTACGTCTGCTATACTTCGACAGAAACCGGTGCATTTGTTCCTGTCGCTCAGTACGTTGATGGAACGGATATCTTACCAACCATAATGGACCAGGTGGTCTACTTATCCTCGCCCATGAAGGGGGTGATTGCCAACGGCTTCTCTATGAACGTCGAAAGTAGTGTCACCAATCTTACTTGTCCAACCGGTAACTGCACATTCCCTGACGTTGATGACAATGGCATAACATATTCGTCGATGGGCTTCTGCTCTAGATGTCTTGATATTACCCATACCGTCACAAGGTCGGAGATGGTAGGCGGTCACTGGAACTATTCATTGCCGAATGCGGCAATACAGGATGTCGGCACGGTAGCATCGGCATCATGGTTGACTTTATCAACCGAGCCACTAGTGACCAGTATGGTATACAACGGCACATATCAGGACACAGTAAACTCCTCAATCTTGACTTTCACGCGTTCTTCTTGCACTTGGCAGGACTACACTCCGGAATACCACAGAAGGGCATCATCGGAATCTAAACAGACGGCGACAGGCTGGGACTGCAAGCACAAAAATGAGGAAAATCTATATCTACCAAACGATATCGATATCCTGGCGGCCAACTGTACTCTGTACCCATGTCTGCGAGACTACAGCGCCATAGTAAGAAATGGTATTCTTGAAGAAGAAGTGGTGTCCACAACCCCAGCACATAAATCGGGTGAAGATTTTGTCGTCACGCGGAATCCTTGCAATACCGCAAGTCCTCAAGTAGCGCCACGATCAGATGAGGGATGTCAATACGGGATGAACTCAAGTGTGTTTATTGGAATCCACTTCTTTCTCGAAAACACACTCAAGGGGACTTGCAAATGGGACCAGGCAATCTACACCGACGACTCCATGCATGCCGAGTGCGACATGTCAGCATGGTGGCTCGACTGGCTTTACCAGAATGGCAACACGAGTCTGGCGGGGCTAGAAGGCTCATACGACAACCTGGCCACGGCAATCTCCAATCGCATGCGTACCGTCGGCAAGGCTTTCAACAGAGTCGATCCGGGCGTAGTCCCGGGGACTGCGCACTACTCCACGGTCTGTACCCGCTTTGACTGGTACTGGCTCATCCTGCCGGCTGCGCTCATCATCATGAGCATCTGCCTCCTCACGGCGATGGTCATGGAAAGCTGCCACGATCGCGTGAAGAACCCGGTGTGGAAGTCGTCGCTTCTGCCGTTGCTCTTCTACGGCGTTAGGCCAAACGATGGGGAAGAGAGCCAGCCCAACGCCGCTGCTAGTACGACAGAACATAATAACAACAACAGAGCAATGGACCTGAAGGAGATGCGCGACCGGGCTAATCACATCATGGTCACTTTCAAAAACGACGAGAAAAGGGGTAGTGGCTTCGTTATCGGTCAGAGTTCAGCGGAAAGAGCGCTGCCAAAATATTCTCATCGCAGGAATGTGAGCTCTGTGTCGTCGACGGCTCCTACCATTCCAGAATCAGACTTTGGGGATGGAAGTGAGCTGTGGGAAGATCCTAAGCTACAAGACTGGCGTAGAGATGGTATGTTGTAGACTCTTGGTGTAGGTATATATGTATCTCGATTTCTACACTCCGAGCAAGTCACCGAATCAGACTCAGCTTTGGGATTGGTCATAAACATCCCAGACAGTATGAGACGAAGGGGTATGACAAGGACGAGGGAAGTGGATGATGTCAACGAGTCCCATGAAGCCCATGATTTCAACCATCACACGACGTAGCATAAATACATAAGGTATAGCTCGAACTTTACTAGACCTAGTTTCCAATACTATCTCTTGAGCTATATACAAGGCGCAAATTCACATTTGTTTTAAGTGTCGATGAACACCGCCAAAGCAGCCCATGAGGCAAGTTTTAAATCAAGGACGCTGGTATCTTAACCATTGGCCTCCTTCGATGTTCTGGGCTACCTAGTACTACTTGAATTATATGGATATACCCGGAAGAGGTCGTTATATGGCTAAATCGACTTTTCAATTGAAGTGAAGGTAAGAAGCTCGACCACCTATTTACCACAACGACTTCAACACCCTTTTGATCCCCGGTCATGTCACTTACACAACCAAAGACTGTTTTGCGTACCAGTTATACGACGGGGGAATATACTAACTACATTAATTGTGATAAGCATACGGATAATAACTGTAATAACAAAGCTATATAGATTACGACACAATGACTTGGTTCAGTACATCACTTGGCCATCACCGTATATGCCTCTCAAGTTGGCATCAGCAACCCGCAGGCACCACGGCGCCTACCATTAAGTCGATACTTCAACAACCCACTTTCACTTTCGACGTTGATGTATTTCTGTTGTCATTCGTTTCAGATGACTCTCCCAGCAGACACTCAACTTCAATCCAGGCTCCAAGGACCAAGGTTCAATACAGCGAATCTTCAAAT
Source organism: Whalleya microplaca (assembly GCA_022497155.1). NCBI lineage: Eukaryota > Fungi > Ascomycota > Sordariomycetes > Xylariales > Xylariaceae > Whalleya > Whalleya microplaca. Next base: position 794,227 of record MU385723.1, read on the forward strand.
TCTTCAACTCTCCCTGAAAAGCCGACAAACCGTCCTGTCTCTGGCTTTACCTCTACTTCAACCTCTCTTTCAACCTCTACTTCGACCTTTACTTCTACCTTTACTTCTACCTCTGCATCTACCTCTGCATCTATCTCTTCCCCTTTCAGCCCTAACTAGTACCCTTCTCATGGTGCAGAGGACTTTACTCGCCACAGAGTCCCCCTAGAGTTTCCATATCTAGAGGAAGTCCACCAAGGGATTGGACGACAATGGCATCATGTTCCCGCCTGCCGTTGGGCTAGAATCGGCGAGGCCATCACAGGGTCCGTGGCCCGGCCCTCGGTTGACCGAGCCCCTTTCCATGCTTCAACAAGCCAGCAGAATGACGCAAATCGACAGACAAGACTGGCTAGAAGGCACGATCGACTGTAACTGCCACAGACCCATGTCGCTGTCCAAGATCTTGATGTTCAAGAACAAGTATCAGCTGGCGCTGTACCGGTATCTTGGAGGGGTGATCACGCTGTCACATCTGTGTCCTTGTCCCTGTTGTCGAAACCCCGCTCACCTCGTCTTCGAGGCCGGGGAGGACAGTCTCGCGCGCAACAATTGCGGGGGACTGGTGGCGAGACTGGTCTGTGAAGGAGTGGATGAATCATCGGAGAGCAGGTTGGCCTCTTGCTATCACCAGCCCTCCCAAACGTGGTCGCTCCATCTTCGGGCAACACGTAGGCAGTAGGTTCCGCCGTTAATCCCCACGAGGAAGATGGAAACAGAGTGAGGATTTGGGTGTGCGGGATATCCCCTACCTTGGCATAAGTCGTACTTGATGCTGTCCCTAGCAATATTCCTGCTCACACTACTGGCGAGGAAATATGATGGACGGATACGAGGAGGAGGCCATGCCCCCGAGCTCAGGCATGAGTACCCGTCAACCGAACGACGCAGAACTGCTATCCGAGTTCTCGTGCCTTCTCCACGATGATCTGAAATCCTCCCACGGCGACCACCACCGCCACCGCCATCACCACAACCACCAGCACCAGCCGGCACCGCCCCCGTCCCCAGAGGACCCCTCCCCTCCCTATACCGAGATAACACTGGCCACCTCTCCACCCCGCATAGCCCAGGACTCCGACCTTTCTATCATTGACCCCGCGGTGCTTGCCCTCCAAGGGGGAATTGCGGAGCTATCGGCACGGGCAGTCGAGGGCTGGGCTAGAGCTCTATCCGCCGCGGGATCCGCGAGCGGGAAGATAGCCGGCGGCTCCAACCGCGGCGTCGTTGCAAGCTCATCCAGTGACTCTGGAGAGTATGATGGGAGACGACGAAGACGATATCACCCCAGCTACGCGTCGTGGCGCGAAGCGAGGAAGACATGGATCATCGCGAAACCAGGATGATGAACATCTGATGACCGACCCTCTATTCCCACCTACCTAGCCAGCCCAAAGTCCATGAAGACCCCTTTGAATATGGGGGGGGCAGGGGGGGAATCTGTTACGATTATGGTGGATTGCTGATTCAGCTCATGTTGAGCATATGCTTTGTGAGACTCTACCGAGTCTTTTGTTGACTTCTATTAGGTGGCTTAGGATAGTACTCTAGGACTTTTTCAATGAAAAAGAACATTTGCTTGTTATATAACATAGTTTACACGAATGCCCCTTTTTCAGAACTATATGGATATACCTGTGTCAAGTAGTTGACCTAGGCTTGAGCATACTTAGCCAAGGACCCAAGGCATAGCTAAACAAGGGTAACTACATGTAACCTGAATGGGCGACTATACATAATCCTTTTTGTGCCTATAAGAGAGGCTTTAATGCGGACGCCATCGTGAAATATAGACGTGAAATCTTACTGAGAGGGTTCTTTTAGGCAGCGACTTGCCTATACAAGGCGACAGTTAAGTCTCATGAGTAATTATGTATACAGTCATCGCCCTTCTCCTTCCTTTCCACTGGAAACTTGATATCCTCAACTGCCTTATAGTTTGATAACACAGCGCTTTAGTGTTTGACAATGACAGGACAAGCAAATAGGACCCAAGGTTCCTGCACATATACTACTACCAGGTTGAAACTCGACGATGATATCACTGGAAAATGCTCAGATAAGTTTCTCGTTCAACAAAGTCCTAATCCTCAGGTAAATGAAAATATATGAGCAGTCTTAGTTTCTACAATGAAAGGTAAGGTAGCCGGTGTTGAAACACACCGTACTACTACACTACTACATTGTCTTTGAAATCTAAAGACTCAGGTAGCTTCTAGATGCCAGAAGCTATATCTGGCACCTCAGTATGTCAAGCCCACTACCATCACGCCAATAGGTAATAAATAGTCCCTTAATATAGCCATTCAACACTCCAGTATAAAAATTGCCAGAAAATGTTACTCATGTATAAATTTATACTTACATAATGTAAAATGACGTTTGGTGATAATTACCTGTGTAACAGAAAGGCAAGTAGACATTGCGTACAGGTACTTACAAGTGTCCCAAGCGGGCTGGGCAAAGTCGCATGCCACTAATCCTAGGAGCATCCCCTCCGCCTGTGGCTTGAACGCGACGGGCAGCAACCTACCTACGACCCGAGTTCGGCAACGCCCGCATGACGACGATGACGACGAGAGCTCCCGCATTCGAAAGGACCTGCAGTCCTGCACCATACAGACATACTCTCTGTAAACCGTACATACGGGGAATTTTCAACACAGTTATGAATTCTTCACGTTCTGACTGAATTAAACATATCATCCCATGGTCCTCGTAATAAGTAGTAGCCCAGCAGCCAAACTAGAAAAATCCTCGATTTTCACTTCTCGAGAAATAGCTTTCATCCTCTATGTATGATGCAGTGTGTGTGTGTGTGTGTGCTCTTTTTTTGCAAATTACCAACCATTCATTCGCTTTCAATGCCTTATTGAATACATAATGCATGTGACAACAACAACAACCACTTTTCGCTGAGGCAAAAGCATACATACATATACTATGAATAATGCTGTTGTTGTTGTTGCAAAAAAAATTCTTTGAATCTTGCATGCTAGGAGTGAGTGAGAAGTGGGTGGCCCTACCTACCGGTACCACCCCCTTCCTCTCATCCCAGCCCCAACAGAAAAAGAACTACATGTGTTATTCTCATTAATACCGAATTATGTAACTTTGTCTTCGTTTGATTCTTCTTTTTTAATGGCCTCAATCAAGTGTCACTTTAACAGTTGTTTGTTTGTCTTGTTCTTTCACGTCATCATATGCTGCCCGTCCTCTCCGCCCCGTAATGCAAGCAAGGCCCTCGCGTCTGAGACGTACTGCAGCCCTTCCAGGAGAGGCACCAGGTGCAGCAGGTCGTTATCCGTAGGGTCGTTGATCCATCCTTGTATGGGAATCGCATTATCTGCATTAGCCTCGAGTCAGCCATGCTACCACCTATTGAGCCCGCCCCCTGAACCTGGAAGGCTAAAGGGGGGGGGGAGGGGGGAGGGAAATAAGGTTTCGAGAAGCCTGAGCCTCAACTCACTCACCTTGGTGGAACATGTAGCTCAGGGGACTGTTGTCCAGAATCATGACCTTGCTCAGGTCCGGTTCTATCGAGCTCAGATCCTTGATAAATGCGCCGTGTCTGAAGGTGCAATGCTGCCGATAGTATCGCCCGGAAAAGAACTTTCTCTCCGACTCCAGCCAGTCGATTACGGGATCAGCATATTCTTGTACTGATGCAGTGAAGACAACGAGATTAAACCATTTGCAAACCTTGACCACACAAGTTAGCTCCACGGTCCAGATACCAGTTCACGTCGACCATTGTCCTCACCTTTCGTAGAAATTCATCGCAGTGCGGCCGCTTGTGAACATAGTACAGGATTGGATGCTGGGGCCCGAGGGCCTGTTGACCACCACTCCCGACGTATGTTGTATTCAACCGCACTTCAACCATGTGACCAGAGCCCATTCTACCTCCTCTCGACATGCTGTGTATCAATGTCTCATCGAGATCGATTATCAGCGTTTTCAGGTTTTTGGGGTCGAGCGGCTCGCAAGGAATATACGAAGGCTGTCGCCGCGGTAATAATGGTCTCGGGGGAGCAGGTGTTTTAGGGTATCTCGTCAAAGCCCCGATAGGCGATGTAGGAGATTTGAGTTGGGCTGATAAGTCTGCCGAGGCCTCCCCGCTACTCGTGCTGCTGGTGGCGTTCGTAGACTGGGTTTTCTTATGCTTCCGTTTTCGCATGGCTTCGTCGCTGTTCAGCTTGATCCTTATCGACCTCCTCGTCGGTGTCGAGTCTTCGTTGGATTGTATGGACTTTGATCGCGTGTGACGGCCGGAAGCCCCGGAATTGCGACGGCTGCCCTCTGGTCTGTTGCTCACATCGGATTCCGATTCTGAAGACATACCTGAGGATGAAGACCCCGAGGTCATTGCTGGCCGGAAGGCCGTGAACGCATGCTTGCTTCTAGCATTTTGGCTAGGACGTCTAGACGCGGTTTTCTCATTATCCACAGCAATGTTTTCGTGGTAATCGGCAGCCAGTTTGCGCGTGTCGCCTCCGTATATACCAAACAAGGTCTTAAGCTGCCGTAAGGGAGCGAAGTTACCTTGGTCGTCGTAAAAACAAGCAACCAGGTAGACTCCGGGCGCGGCAATGGTGGACAGCACCCAGCGAAGAGAATTTACCAGACTGGTCGCTATGCGCGCAGGGATGACGTGCCACGAAAGAGACCGTATATTATTCGCTTCCTTGGAATCATTCTTTTCTAACAAGGGCGTCTTCTCGCCCGCGCTCTGAGAGTAACCTATGTTGCCGTTGTTATCGTATTGGTAATCAGTGGGTTCGGACGTGATGGCGCGTTTTTCGCCCGTCGATGTCTCGTCTGAGGGCTCCACGTTTTCATTAGAGGGTGCGACAGCTAGGCCGAGGTGGCTCAGGGAATTTGATCGCGAAGGTGCGGGACTGGAGGCTGGGGAGACTCGCGCGGATAAGATGTTGAGGGAGTTCATCTTCCGGTTGACCTGCAAGCCATGAAGGGTTGTGACGTGTTCGCCAAACCAATTCTAGGGTGCTTGATGATGAAGAAGAAGGATTATGGCAATGCAATCGCGGTCGGTAGGGCCGGACAAGACCAGACGACAGTGGTATCGCCTCTCCTCTCGTCCTCGTGCCCGCGTGTCGTCGACCGGATACGTAAATAGAAACGAAAGCTGAGGGTGGAAAGGTGAGGCGGGAAGGACTTTGGAAAAGTTTAATGAGGATTGGAGGTCTCGTTTTAAAGCGTTGGGTCAGGGTATGAGGTCGTCACTGGCAGCAATGATGGGGCTGAATGATGGGGGAATATGGTTTTTTTTTTTTACTTCTCCTCGTCTACAATGCCTTTGCCTTTCATCCGGGGTATCATCAAACAAGTTTGGGGAATTTGGGGCCGCTGTGGAAGGGGATTAAACACGTTGTCGCGAGTAAGTTGACAGGAAGTGACCGAAGTGACAGAGGTGACAGTTGTGACAGCTGGTGCAAACAGTGCTTTTTGTCCTCTAACAGGCTCGAGCGTGGCAGCGAGTCCTGTCGTCTCCAAGGTTAAAAGGTCAGAAAAGCCCAGGGCAGCCCAAAGTATGTAACGGAGTCTGTATTGGTATGTGACGAGGTATGCAGGCGATGCAGGCGATGCAGGCGATGCAGGCGTGTACTGGAAGGTCTGTAGATAGGAAGTATTGTAGGCTTATGTTCCAATCAGCTGATGCACTTCTTAATGGGTGAACGTGCACTGGTCTCAGCAGCACTATTGGAAGCAATACATAGTTACCTAATGAAGGCCTACCGGGGTTCCCATATTAGCGTCATTGCGCCCGGTCCACCCGCCCAAACCGCTATAATACATTTGATATGTATATATATACATATACATACATACACATGTACATACCTAATGTACTTGGCCTACATACATATAGGTACCTAAGGCATGCCTACAAATACAGTACGTACGTGTGTATGTACATATGTATGTACCATGTATATACCTGCCTGATAAGCCACCTAATAAACTGCCTACCTTGACTATCTAGGTAGGTATAGTCAAGGTAGGTATGTACCTAGGGACCTTGCACAGTGCAGTGCATCGTACTATTATCGTCCAATCAAATCCCATCGTACCGGTTGTAGGGGTGCTGGAGAGGACCGGAGAGGCCTGGAGAGAGACTGGAGATAGCAGAGAGATCGCTGCAATGAACCCCGCCAAACAGCCCCAAACAGCCCCAACCAGCCCACCACCCGCGGGCTGCTGCACTTTGCTTTGCATCTGGCATCTCTCCAGGGCTCGCAGTACCTGGCCTGCTAGCTAAACCCACTAATAGCCCGCTAACCATCCTAGCTAATAACTAACAATCGGCGTGTCGATCCTTTTGACTCACAATCCTCCATTCACCAATTCACAAACTTCATCAGAAATGTCTCTAACAAACCTCGTCTCCTCGTCATCTTTATATTGCCTCTCTACCTATTTCACCTCACTCAGCTAAGTGTTGAAGAAAGACCACCGGAGCTTCTACATCTAGTGAAATAAACTGAAAACACAACGAATTGCTCTTTCAGTTCTTGTTGCGACGCCGACTGTACAGTCACACCTGAACTATTGTACGAGGCCACCTTGGAATATTTCATTCACGATATTGTATTCGCCTCGAGAGCCTCCCGCGCAACTCGAAATGGCTCCTCCAAAGGGGGGCTATGCCCCAAACTTGGATAAGTTTCTCGATACCTTGAAGCGCCGGCCTGTGGAAGCCTCTGTGGAATCTCTCATATCGTAAGATCCAAGCTTTGCAAATCTGGTGGTGATGTACACCTATCACTAATATATATATATATTCTTCAGGCTCCTCAAGCGGAGACAAGTTCGAGGCTCCGAGTCTTGCGCTATTGCTACCGCACATATCCTCCTCCAAGTTGTCGCGAAGGACAAATGGACGACTGTCGATCAACTACTCGGGCGCATTCAACTCGTTGGCAGGAAACTCGTTACGGCACAACCCCGCGAGCTTGTCATTGGGAACATTGTCAAAAGAATCCTTGGATTAATACGCGACGAAGCCTCCGAGGATAGGAACGATGCGGGCCACGACTCGACTTCCGATGCAGCCTCCTCTACAGCGCCTGTGGTCGAGACGAGCCCACCATCGACGGCCGCCCGGACCCCTGCGAATGCTTCTCTCGCAGCATTTGCCCGTACGCAGACCATGCTCAACCTTCTATCCAACCCGGATTTCACTCCATCGACCAGCTCGACACCCGTATTAGGCTCGGGGGCCTCCACTCCCATGGGCAACACGCTATCTACAGATGTATATGCATTCAGGTCCGAAGTTATTGACGGGATCGAAGAGATCATAGACGAGATTAGGCAGGTCGACGAGCAGGTCCAGGCCTATTCCGATATCGTTGTCCACCCCGGAGACTATATACTGGTTCACCAACCTTCAAGGACAGTACTGAAATTCCTTACACGAGCCGCTTCTAAGAGAAGATTCACTGTATTCCTTGTCATCGACCCATCTACAACCTCAGCTGTGGATGACCCGTACGCCTCCTTCCGGAAATCCCTATCCTCGAGTGGATCGACGGTTGTGAACATCTTGAATGTTGGTTTGATGGCTTATATGTCCAAGGTCAACAAGGTGATTCTTGGAGCGCGGGTGATCACGAGTAAAGGCGGCGTGTTCGTTGATTCTGGAGCTGCTGTCATAGCCCGTGCCGCTCAAGAACGAGGTAGATCCGTCATCGTACTCGGCGGCGTGTATAAACTCAGTCCAGAGAGCTTGTTCCACCAAGACGCCTTTATCGAATGGGGCGATCCGTCAAAGTATGTCAACTTCTCAGATGGATCTATGGTTGGACATGTGAGAGTCAAGAATGCGGTCGCTGAGTTTGTTCCTCCCGAGCTTATTGACACCTACATCACCAATCTGTAAGTCATTCCCTTGATGCTGAAGATTAAATCCGACAGCTTGCTAATTCTGCCAAATAGGGGTGCGCACTCCAAAGATCACTTGCACACAATCATCACCGACCACTACAAGGAGGAAGATATCAACTTTGATCTTTTCGGAAGAATTCAAAGATGATATAGAAACCGATCTACTTAAGCCTTCTAGGAGTCCTACCTATGTAATGGATAGTTTGATAGGCACCCGTAGATGGGTTGCCTCTTGGCAAATCGGACGACAGTATCTCTGATATTTGACTCATTTGCAGCCGCATGCATGGATATTGCAGCGGCCGCGTCACCAAGTGGTCGGAATTAACCATGTAAGTGCATGGGCTAGAACGCGGGGCTGGTTTCTGACCTACGGAAAGCCTTCGTAGCGCCCCCTTGCTTTGCAAGCGAGCGAACCGCCTTCAGGAACGCGAGCTGAAAGAGCTCACTCAGCCACTCCCAGCAGAATCGTCCCATCACATCACCAGAGGGGTGTGGCCTACATGCGTCAATGTGTGTCAGATCAGAGATAGGGGCCGATGAGACTCGGTGATAGTCAATAAATAAAATGCACCCAAAGCCACCAAGGCATTCGTTCCCTTCTTTCGTGATTTCATCGCTCAACGTTCACCAGCATACATAGGTAACTTATTGCAAGCTAGTTTCGCTATATACTGCACCTTACCAGGATTATATGACGTAGTTTAACACGATTGACCAAAGCTGAAGCACAACACCATGGACGACATCCCACCTCCACCATACACAGAAACTGACGTCTACTCGCATCCAGGGCGAGCACCACCAACCGCCGGCGGCACCAGATCTAACGACGATGCCGCCTCCGTCGCCGCATCCTCGTCCCAAAGCAACGTGATCTACACACCCCCCGAGACACCCCGGGAATCCCACCACGACCTCGCAGGCCACCACGACGACCAACACACCACGGCCTCAGCGCAGGCCTACTTCGACTCCCGCCCCGCACTAAACCAGCCCCCAGGTCCGAACCTGCGCGTCTCCCTCGCACTCACGCCCGATGCATCCCCCGACGCCTTCCCCTATCCCGAATGGGCCCGGGCCCACGGGACGTCCGAGCAGGACTGGCACACCTTCCTCAACTACCTGGCCCCGGAGCACGCGGCGCGGGCGAACTCGCGCGTCGTCGCGCGGAAGTTGCGGGCTGAGGACGAAAGTACTCCATCATCGGCTTCGTCGCCGACGGGGAGGAGCATTGCCGCGGCGCAGCTGGGGCAGTTGTTGCAGTCTTCGGAGCCCGAGGAGCATGCGGGGGGGAGGGGGGATATTGATGGGGTGATTAGGGAGTGGAATGATGGGTTTTTTGGTCCCAGGGGCGTTACTATTGTGCGCGAGCCCACTGCGTCTATTGTTAGTGGCAGCACGCCTCGTTTGGTTCCCTCACGGGACGGAGCTGGATCCGGAGCCGTCGGGCCTCAGATGCCCCAGGGCAGAGACCACGCCCGCTCCCGCTGGAACCCGTTCGCGTCCTCGAGCCCCCGCATCGACAACGCCCGCCCGGACCGCCGCGAGCGGGGTCGCGGCGGTGGGCGTGGCCGCGGGCGTCGCCACGATCACGGGCGCCACCACGGGCGCCACCACCGCGGGGCACGCTCCCGCTCCTCCTCCACCTCATCTTCCTCAAGCAGTTCATCCTCAAGCAGCAGCAGCAGCAGCAGCTCATCCTCCGACTCCTCCTCAATAGGCAGCCTGCCCCCCCTCGACGACCTGCACGACACCCAACTACCAATCGCCGCGCACTCCGTCCAAGCCTGGCTATCCGCCCCCGACCAGCCCGTCACGCGCGCGATGGTGCGGGCCGCGCGCGCGGAGCTCAGGGCTGTTTCCAAGTCATCCAGACAGTCCCAGACTACCTCCACCTCCACTGCCGCGACCTCTACCAACAAAGGGGAGGGGGAGGGAGCGGCAGACGTGGAGGCCCTCCGCGCGACCGTGCGCGCGCAGCTCGAGCGCTTCAACGCCCTCAAGCGCGAGCAGAAGGCGCGGCGCAAGGCGGCGCGGCGCGAGAGGCGCGCGGTCAGGAAGGCCGCGAAGCGGGAACGGAGGGCGCGGAGGAGGGAGCGGCGGGTTTCTAGGCGGCAGGGGGCGCGGGATCGTGAGTCTTCTATTCCTACCTCTATTACTGGTGGTGCTGGGGGTGGTGAGGTGGGGGGCCGCGGACGCGGGTTCTTCGGGCGAGGACGCGGAAGAGGAGGAGGAGGAGGAGGAGGAGGAGGGGGGATGGGGAGGGGAGGTGGACCGTTCGGACCGCCGGGGCCGCCGGCGTTCTTTGGGCCGGGACGCGGCGGGGGATTGGGGTTGGGGTTGGGGGGGTTGTTTGGTGGCGGGCGCCGGGGACAGCAGGGCCCTTCGCAAGCGCAAGCACAGGCGGTAGAGTTGCCTGGCTCCACGCCCTCAGCCCGCTCGGTTAGCACGCCGAGCAGCACGACGACGACATCCAAGTACGAAGCGGCGGCGGCGCTTGAGGCGCAGATCGCGACGAAGGCGGAGGCGCTGCGCGCCGTGCGGCGGACCGTCGAGCGCGAGCAGGTGGAGGCCGCGAAGCGCGGGGAGGGCGACGAGAAAGATAAGGAGGGGTCGAGGAAGACGGAGGCGCGGCGCGAGGCCGATGTGCTCGAGATGGAGATCGAGCACCTGGGACGCCAGGTCGAGAGGTTGAGGGTCGAGGCCGATGGGGAGTTTGCTAGGGAGGTTGGGGAGAAGGAGAAGGAGGGAAAGGAGGAGGGAAAGGGGGAGAAGGAGAGGAAGGGGTAAGGTGGGTAGATAGGTAGGTAGGTTGAGTTAGGGAGGGAGAGGGGGAGTGAGTTGGATGGGATGGGATGGGATTATGTGTGATTGGGGTTTACGGAATAGGGGATGGGGGGTATAGATATGGGCTGGGTGGATTGTAGGGGAATACGGGCTGGTTTATGAAAATTATGAGGTATTGAAGCTGGATTGGTAGACGTGTATTAGGACGATCGTTCACGCAAGCAATGAAGTTTATAGGGTTATTTCTTGATATAGCTAATGGTCACGAATCTAGTCGGTAAAAGCGCTGCTTAGCACAGGTGCATGTAATATAGTTTAACGTCAAGTTCATGATAGCTTTTCCCAGGGACCCCTATATTAAATGCTGGTTTTCGCCCATGTAGGCAGACCAGACGAAGGGACTCTAGAATTTATCCGAGACTCAGAGCTCATTTTGAGCCTAAGCCCTTCCCCTTCGATTTGCCTTCTTTTCTAAGCCGTATTCACGTGCGTTGGCAAGTCCATCAAAGGCTCGAGCCGACTCCTCTATGAGTGCTTGCTCTCGTCCTTCTCGACCAGGCCCTGCACGCCCAACGCCCTTCCGACCTTGACCTTCCTCTTAGTCTCCTTGGGCCGGCTCGGGAGGCCCCCCTTCTTGGCGCCGTCCTCGGCCTTGCCGGCGTCGCCGACGGGCTCGCCCTCGTCGGCGGCCTCCGAGTTGTCCTCGGTCTCGAGCTCGGCGTCGCGGATCTGCTCGCGGATGGTCGACAGGTCCAGCTTCATGCAGTAGGCGTCCTCGCCGTCGGCGTAGTACTTGGCCTCCGTCTTCTCCTGGTCGAAGCCCAGCGTCTTGGTGTACAGGTGGATGGCCGCCTTGTTGGAGACGCGGACGTGGAGGGAGACGTATTGCGCGCCGAAGGTCTCGACCATGGCTAGCTCTGCAGTTTTATTTTAGTTAGTATATGTATATACATACTCACAGGTTTTCCAACAACCAGCTTAGGAGTGGAAGGGAGTTAGGAGCAAGTAAGACGTACGACTCTGGCGCATGAGCTTCTCAGCAATGCCCAACCGTCTGTGCGTGCGCATCACGGACAGAGAAGTAATATGGCCGTGTTGGACACCATCGGTGGGCTCTTCCTCCATCTTAGCGAGGACGTAGCCTACGATCTTGGGGTAGTCGTAGGGGGTCTTCTTCGGCCGCGATACGTCGACGGCCACGTAGCTCAACTGCGGCCATGACAGGGCGTGGTATAGGTAGTATTTCATGAAGTAGTTCTCGGGCAGGTTCTCCAGGTTCGCATGCTGGATGAGCGGTATGTCCCGCGGTTCGAGGCGCCTGATGTCCATGACCGCTGCTGCTACCAATCTCTTCTTAATTTTTTCGACGGTATGAATTTGATCAGTTTTCGGATCTGATTTATATTTGGAGGTTTATTGAAAGCAGGTCGTCGTGTTCCTCCTGGCGTGTAGGTGAGCCCTGAAATTATATAGCTTGTACCTGGCAGCTTGGCGCTATAAAGTTTGGAAATTGGTGAAGCAGAGGCAGAGCTAGGTACTTAGGTACATGTACTTATCGCTACCTTGACCACTCATTGGACCGGATAACGGAACACATCTCGCCGAGACTTTCCAGCTGTGGCCGGCCCTGTGGGGCGCAACGCGGGGCATCTAAAGTGCGTCACTGGCGCGCGTTGAAAGTTCACGATAGCTCCCACTACATGCGTACTAACTGCGGGGCATCTTCCCATACCTCAGGTATACCCGAGATAGAGTGGATAGGGATGGCACGACTGGCTGAGTAACGCATGTGTGTGTTACTATAAACTAGGTATATATTTCTCAAGAATACCTACCCAACTTGGCTATTTCCACAAATATCGTCTTGCCAACTCCCGTGACCAAGTTATCCTTGCCCTTGCTGCCGTCACTTACACACAGGTTCTCGTAACCCTACCATACAACCACAGCAAAAGATGGCTCGAACACTCGAAGGCAAGCTTGCCATAATAACAGGAGCTTCGCGGGGTAAGTCACCAGCCGTATATATATCTTATCATCGAGACCGTCCTCCCACACTTACACACGTGCCCACCCCCCAGGAATCGGCGAAGCCATAGCTGAGAAACTGGCCTCTTACGGCGCCAACGTGGTGCTAGGCTACACCTCTCCCTCCTCGGAGGCGCCGACGCAAGAACTCGCCCGGAAGCTCTCCTCGACCCACAACGTGCAGACGCTGGTCGTGCAAGCGGACCTGGGCCAGGTCTCGGGGCCGGAGCAGCTGATCGCGGCCGCGAAGGCGGGGATGACGAAGGAGGGCAAGCCGTTCCAGATCGATATCCTGATCAACAATGCGGGCGTCGCGCATAATAACCCCTTGCCGGATGTGACGACGGAGCAGGTTAGTACTTGCCTATGTACCTACTTTCCCTGTTGAGTCTGTCTCGGGAGTAGGTGATCTGCTCCTGGGAGTAGACTCCGGATTCACATAGGGGTATTCTCCAACAACATCCCAGATGACTCCGGTCCCCCCTTCCCACCCAACAGCCTCTCTCCCTCCCAACCCCCAACCAACCCACCACCAACTAACCCCCTCCCTCCAGTTTGAAACAAGCTACCGCACCAACGTCCTCGGCCCCCTCCTCCTAACCCAAGCCTCCCAGCCCTACCTCCCCCACGACCGCTCCGGGCGCATCGTGAACCTCTCCAGCGTCTCCAGCAGCACGGGCTTCATCGAGCAATCCGTGTACGGCGGGACGAAAGCCGCGCTCGAGGCCATGACGCGCACGTGGGCGCGCGAGCTCGCCGAGCGCGCCACCGTCAACGCCGTGAACCCCGGGCCCGTGCTCACGAGCATGTACGCGAGCAACACGCCCGAGTTCAAGCGCGAGATTAAAGGGTGGATCGAGCACGCGCCGCTCATGCGCGCGCGGCCCGGCGTGGACGCGGAGGAGGTCGTGGAGGATGCGAAGACGAGTGGGGGACGGCCGGCGTATGTGGGCGAGGTCGCGGGGATTGTGGCTATGCTTTGTAGTGAGGATGCGGGCTGGTGCACGGGGCAGGTTGTTTGTGCTAATGGGGGCATGTTGATGTTGCATTGAGGTGGGTGGGTGTAGGAGCTGGGGGATGTAGAGCGGTGGAAGAAGAAGAAGAAGAAGGAGAAGGAGAGTATAGCAATATGTGGGTGGGTAGATGGTTTGTGGGTGAGAGGTACACTTGGTCGGCTATAGAGGAGGTAGAGAGGAGTTGCTAGACTAAGTTAGATCATATTTACAACTAGGAATGTATGAATATCAAGATTCACGGCCTCAAAACTACTACTATTTTACCTGTCCTACTAGACGAGATTCATATCAGTCAAAACACCACCAACTAACGATCTAGTCCGTGTTGCCCTTAATAGGGGAAATATCCATCATGTAAGTTCTCCTAGACTCATATATAACAACACGGCCAGAAATATCACATGAGAAAACCAATTTCAAATGACTATCTCTAATCTAAAAACGCAATTTACTTGGCTGAGAGCAGCCGATGCCCTCATGACTCTTGATGCCCAGCCATTTTCCTCTTACAAGTAGATGAAAATCAGAATGCCCATCTCTCTCTTGAAGAATCCTTCCCACTTCATCTAATTCCCAACGCCATCGCTTCCCTCAATAACCCACCTACCTCAGTAACCCCCAGGCGTGAAAAGCCCACGATAAGCTCACGATCATGCTCACGGCGCCGTCGACTCCGGAACCGTGGACGACTCCGTAGTAAGGGGACCCTCCTTATCGATGAGCTTTTCCCGGATAGGCAGGCTCCGAATGGACCCGTCGATCTTGGGCTGAGCTTCAGAAGCCTCGCCGTTCTTAGCGGCGGCCTCGGTGGCCTTCTGAGCAGCCTTCTTGGCCTTCTTGCGCTCCTTGTCCTCCTGCTTCTTCCGCTTGGCCTCGGCTTCGGCATCGCGAGAAGATTGTGTGCCGGCGTACTTATCCTTCCATTCACTGATCTTCTTCTCGTCTATTCTCGTGAAGAGGTAGGCCGCCTTGCCGATCTTGTGTCCGGGCTTGAGTGCCTCGGTGTTGAACGTGTCGGGGATGAATGCCAGAGGAGTGTTCAATTGCTCTATGATTGACCGTGCAGTTGCTGGCATATACGGCGATGAGATGGACGCTAGAAGGCTGCACAGGTTCAGTGCCAGACCAATGACCGTCTTAATCCTCTCCGGATGAGCCTCGAAGGATTTGTTATCCAGACGAGTCTGCAACAAGAGGTTTCCCTGGGCGCTAATCTCAAGGAACTTCCGGATACCTGATCTCAAGTGTACACCTTCCATAAGATCATTGTATTCGGCTAGTAGGGCATTGACCTTGGAAATCCAGCCTGGGAAGTCAAAGCTGTCATCGGTATAGGATGCAGAGAATTCAGGAACCGTTCCTTCGCACTTGGAATTCACAAATTTGACGATTCGGTTGATGAAGTTGCCAAAGTTTGCACTGCAGTATATATAATCAGTATTTCCTCATTTAGACATTATATAGAGCATAAGAGAGCTTCAAGAACGTGTTTTGCAAGCTATCCGGTTCCGGTCATAATATAATGGGACATTTGTGCTCATAAAGTCCTTGACTTGGGGTATTACTCACAGGAGTTCATTGTTGTTTGCCATGACAAAATCGGACCACACAAATTGCGAATCACTCGTCTCAGGTCGGACGGACAGCAGGTAATAACGCCAAACTGACGGCGGGACACCCGTCTCCTTTGCGGAGTCACCAAACACGCCAACACCTCTGCTCTTGGAGAACTTGGTGTTCTCATAGTTCAGGTATTCCGTGGTTGAGAGGTGGTTCAGCTGCGTCCACTTGTCGGTTGTGCCGATCTGCGATCCGGGGAAAATGACAGTGTGGAAAGGAACATTGTCCTTGCCCATGAACTGATATAGCTTGACGTTCTCGGGATCGCGCCACCAGAGCTCCCACTGGTCAGTGTAGTTGGCTGTGATTGAAGGGTAGCCGATGCAAGCCTAGTAGTGAGCCAGAATTAGTTGTGGTGCTTTGCGGCATGGTAGTGTTTGCGTGTATTGGGACAGAAGGGAAGGGTGAGAAAGAGTAATTCTGAGGTATACATACGTCAAACCAAACATAGATGACCTTGCCCTCGAATCCAGGAAGAGGGACGGGAACTCCCCATTTCAGATCCCTTGTAATACTTCGGCCTTCAAGCCCTCTGGTGAGCCAGGAGTTCGTGATGGCTATGCCATTTTGCGGCCATCCACCCTCTTTACTGGACTTCTCGAACCAACTTTGGATATCTGGCTGTAGCTTGTTAAGCAGCAGGAAGATATGTGTGGTATCCCTGGCCACAGGGGTAGCTCCGTCAACCTTGCACCGGGGGTTGATCAACTCGAACGGGTCTAGAAGGTTTCCGCATTTGTCGCACTGGTCTCCTCTAGCATCATCATACTGGCACTTAGGACAGGTACCCTCCACGAACCGGTCTGCAAGAAAAGAGTTATGTTTCTCGCAGTAGGGTTGTGTGGTTGTACGTTCCTCCAAGAAGCCGTTCTTGTGAAGCTTGAGGAAGATGTCCTGGACGATCTCGGTCTGCTTCTCGGTAGTCGTCCGTCCAAAGTAGTCGAAGCTGATCTCGAACCAGTCGTAGACATCTTTATGCTTCTTGTGAAACTCGTCGCAGAGCTCCTGTGGCGTCTGGCCCGTCTCTAGAGCCTTTGTCTCCGTCGCAGTTCCGTATTCATCGGTACCGCAGATGAACAGAGTCGGCCGGTCTCGGAGTTTGCTGTATCGAGAGAACACATCGGCGCTGAGAACACTGCCAATGACATTGCCCACTACTAGAAGTTAGGATCTCATCTTTCAACAGAATGCGCACGCGATCAGGTCATGCGATCAAGGTCATGCGATCAAGGTCATAGATTGGGCGCGATATATATTAGATCAATACACGATAATTTGACATACTAGAGATCTGTTAGAATATACTATAAAAAGAATGAAGGCAAATTGGAAAACTGACCAGTGCGGGACATTGTTGACGTAAGGCAGAGCGCTGGTGATGAGGACATTCTTCTTGCCCTTCTCGGGCAGGATGACGTTGGAGGTAGCCATTGGGGTGTCTTGCATATACGAACGAACTTGTGAATGAATGAAAGAGAAGAAGGGTGTATGCTGAGGTATGCTATGACAAGCAGGCCATGCGCATACAAATAGGTGAGTTTGCTATGCAAGTGAGACAGACTCTCAATTCTTTATGTGACTCACAAGAAGTTGAGGAAAGTAATAACTTATGAGGTGGTGTGTGTTGAGGTGTGCAATGCGGAAGAGGAACGTGGGGTAAAGTTTTCTGCCCCTCCATCCCGAACCTGCACAGCCTGACTGACAGCTTTTGCCCCTCCATCCAATGCGATGGTGGACCCCTGTAATTACAGGCTTTACGTAGTACAATTTTCTAGTCTCAACCGGATATCTGGGCTCTATGTCTGAACTACATCTGTACATACCAAGTACCTTGCATTATATTGGAATAATTTCATTGCGATCATTGCCGGTTCATGATATTATCATCTCATACAGAAATTAATTAAAGCTCACGCTGGTATCTATATCTTTGAGACCCGGTTTATATGCGCATATAACGCTGTACTACAAGTACTCGGAATGCCTTCGGACGACATATTTGATGACGTCCTGAACCTCGAGGAGCAGTACTACCAGGAAGGCTACGAGAAGGGCTACGAAGACGGAGCCGAGGCCGGCCGGATCGAGGGGCGCTCCGTCGGTCTCAAAAAGGGCTTCGAGAAGTTCCTGGAGGCGGGCCGGTTGCAGAGCAAAGCCGTGGTATGGGCCAACCGGATACCGGACTCTCGGAAACCCACACATAAACCGCAGGAGCCATCATCACCACCACCACCATCATCACAAGCCCAGTCTAGTCTTGCAGCGGAGAGCTCAGATACAGAAACACCCGCGTGCAAGCTCCCTCCCCTGCATAGCAACCCAAGACTGGAAAAGAACATCGCCATGTTATACGGTCTGGTGGAGCCCGGGACGCTATCGACCAAGAACGAAGATGAGGCCGTCAACGACTTTGATAGCCGGATGAAGGGCGCACAGGGGAAGCTGAAGTTGATCGAGAGGGCTGTCGGCGAAGGGGCTGGTAAGGAGGGTACAGGTGGGCGTAAGCAGTCCGCCCAGAAGAATGAGAATATTGAAGATATCGGGAGGATATCGCAGAAGCCGGCAGCACCGGAGAGCAATGGGTGATTGCTAGCCGTCGATGTTTTTAATATGTCAGGGAGAGATACCCCCATATAAGTAATAGCTCTACGCTTCTCCATCCACGGCCACCCACGGCCATGGGGATAATGGGCTGAGCCATATTACTCACGATAGAGCACCTGTTATGATATCAAATATCTAATGAATATACCGGCATCGCAAATGCACATAGGTGATATCTGAGTAGGTAGTCTTTAACCGCAACAAGGAAATCTAGGATTGTGTCTCTGGTATAATATGTACAGCTCCCCTCTCACCTAACCGCCCAAGGAAGTCTACTTGAAACTCCGGCACGGGTAACTATACGCAGTTAGCATCTCTACTCACTCACACACTCCTCTCCTCTCCACACCACACCACATCACACCACCACACCACAGATCAGGTAGGTACTTACTCCTCGGAATACGAATTCTCCTCCGCAAGCCCATACTTATAAACCTCCCACTTGCCATCCTCAACCCTCAAGCTCTGCCCACTCGGCAACGGCGGCAGTCCGCCCGGAAGCAAATCCCTCTTGCCCGCCTCCTTATTCTTCTCAAAATACGCCGCCAACCCCCCCGTCTTCCCCTCCTCCTGCGCCGCGACCAACGCCTTCGCGCCCGCCTCGCCGACCAAGTCCTGCTTGGGCGCGGCGGCGCTGCCCACGGTCAGCAGGCCGACGGCGTCGCCCTGCGTGACGAAGGACAGCTTGGGGTAGTTCCGTCGGGAATCGCGCCGCCAGTACGCGTTGTCGGCGATGTCGCCGGCGGGCGCGGTGACCGGGTCGTCGTAGCCCAGCGGGTCGTTGGCGCCCGGCGGCGGGTTGCGGAAGTACGGGTTCAGCGGCACGCCGCTCGTGCGGTTCGGGTCGACGGCGAAGAAGCGGCGGACGAGGTTCCAGATGCCTGTTGCTTCGAGGGTTTGTTTCTGATGTAGTGTTAGTCTTTAGTAGCCTTGTACCAGAAGGGGAGGGCGAGGCAGTTCGTCGTTCGCGGCGGACTGAGGGTGATTGTGAGGATGAGGGCGAGGTCATTGCGCTAATAGCCGTTGATATACATAGGGAGAGAGAGGGTCCTCCATACCTGGCTGATGTTCACTACTGCGCCTTCTACGGCTTTCGCAACCGCTTTGGAGGCCATGATGGCGGTGTATGGAGAGCAATGGTATCAGGTTTGTTCGCTGGGGTGTTGAAGTGATGCTGCTCTTAGAGATGAGGCATTGAGTTCCAGTTGACGTTTTCCCGGAGTATTGCCGGGCTGCTGGACCACTGGGTCGGATTACCTTCAAGCTCGCTTGGATTGGCTGATTGGTAGGTATGGACTCAACAACGTCATTTTGGGCAAAGCAGCATAATTAATATTAGCTGGGTCACCAATCAGTTGAATATTGAAGATGAGCTGACGAGTATGTCAAAATATTATCGAGTATTAGTTTATTAGATGTTCATTGACTATAAATATTGATTTACCCCTGAGATAAACTGATTGCTAAGAGGCTGTAAGTGAACAGTACAACGGCCTGAGCAAGACATTGTATACATGTAGGCTGTATACCTGTTGGAAAGACACGCAGAGTTTCTGTGTTATCTCTATGATCTTGTAAGATCAAGATATACAGGGAAGCGATGCGATAAGACTAAAAAACACAGTCTCATGTTTACTGAGAGTAACTCGTCTCATCTATCTTCAGGAAGGCTTGCTATGTGGATTTCTGTAGCTAGCTACTGTAGAAAGCCTCTTGGACGATTTAATAGCAATGCTCAGTGCATAATCACAGTTAATAGACAACATAATTCTTGCTTCTTAAATGAGAAAAGTAGTATTGTGCTTCTTGACACCCCAGTCTATTGATATACAAGGTCTTGTTTGTCTACACACAGCAGTCAGCCATTGCCACCAACCCCGTCATCTAGTCTTTCGCATCCCTTATTCGTCACCAACTTCTTGACGGCCGAGCTTGGAGTTCAGATATTCGTTTCT
Organism: Whalleya microplaca; assembly: GCA_022497155.1. Taxonomy (NCBI): domain Eukaryota; kingdom Fungi; phylum Ascomycota; class Sordariomycetes; order Xylariales; family Xylariaceae; genus Whalleya; species Whalleya microplaca. Next base: position 814,193 of record MU385723.1, read on the forward strand.
GCGAGTCGTTAGTCTAGGTATCTTTACCTGCCGCAGGCATAAATGTTCCATACCTCTCGATGGCCCAGGACATGGCGTAGTAGAAGAAGATGAAGGGGGGTGCGACGTAGAGGATCTGGCCCCTGACCCGTCGCCAGGTGTTAAATATCGCATCATGGCCCGCGCCGGCGAAAGGGTTCTGCTTGTTCGGGGCTAGACCGTATGTAACGATGCCCTTCTGCTTCAGGCCGCCTGGTGATTCGTTTCGTCAGTCCATCGATTCTGCTCGTCTAGTTTCTTCCACAACACCGAGAAAGCCCCCATCACTCCATCGCAAGGCCCTTAATATAGTCGCATTTGGTATTGCGTGCCCTATTATCTGTCTCTTCCGGATGCCTTCGTTCCCTTCCTTGCTGAAGATGTATACCACGAACTCGTGCGCGCTTCTGATCGGAACTCGAAATGCGAAATGTCACTCACCGAAGTTGCCCCAGCCGCCTAGGAAACTGTAAAAGCAGTATTAGCACATATTTGCACCATTTTACCCAGACTTCATATGAAAGACGCAGCATTCCCGCAAGCACCGCAAAACAAAAGGCGCAGATCACGCATCTTCGAGGCTAACTTACTGGCCGTGTTTGCCGATGGGGCCTTCGCCGCCGCCCAATAGAACCTGAGTAGGTCGCATCGTGAACTGGAGGTGCCAATCGACGTGTGTGGTGGAGCCAATTGAATATCGCAGAGGTCGTGTTGAGGAGAGCAGGAAATAGAGAAAGAGAGTGTTGAACTTCGGTTGAACTCGCGATGTCAAAATTGAAGGTGCTATCCAGGCCTGCCAGGCCGAAGCACCCTGCACGGAAGCAGCTAGCGGCCCTGCTAGAACCGTGGGTGGGCTGCAGGCTCGACCGGCCAAACGGTTAACCCGTGCACTGACCACCTGGTACCACATCCATTGAAGCTCCATCCCACTCGAGTCGAAGCTTCACTTGATAATCGATTTCTTAACCCCGAGAGCTCCATCCATACCGTCTGTAAAGATCCCTACGTACAGACCTTACCGCCCTAATCGACTCTCGAAGGAACCCAGCCCGACAGACAGACGGACAGCCATGGCGAACGTAGAGAACCTCCTCCGCCAGGTCTACAGGTTTTCGATACCGGCGGTGGTCGGGTCGATTGCGCTGAACGCCTCACTATACGACGTGCGCGGCGGCTCGCGGGCGGTTATCTTCGACAGAATCCAGGGTGTGAAGGAGGGCGTGATCAACGAGGGCACACATTTCCTGGTGCCATGGCTGCAACGGAGCATCGTCTTCGACGTGCGCACGAAGCCGCGCAACATCGCCACCACTACGGGTAGCAAGGACTTGCAGATGGTCAGCCTAACGCTGAGGGTTCTGCATAGGCCGGATGTGAAGGCTTTGCCTAAGATATACCAGGTATGTGGTTACGCTAACTGGTTGCGATTGATCTCTATCACTGTATTGTATCGAGGCGGGGGCAGAAACTAATACATTGTATCTGTACAGAACCTCGGCACAGACTACGACGAGCGCGTACTCCCCTCAATCGGCAACGAGGTCCTCAAGTCCATCGTGGCGCAATTCGACGCCGCCGAACTGATCACGCAACGAGAGGCGGTCTCGCAGCGCATCCGCACGGACCTGATGAAGCGGGCGGGCGAGTTCAACATCGCGCTGGAGGACGTGTCGATCACGCACATGACCTTCGGCAAGGAGTTCACCAAGGCCGTCGAGCAGAAGCAGATCGCGCAGCAGGACGCCGAGCGCGCCCGCTTCATCGTCGAGAAGGCCGAGCAGGAGCGCCAGGCCAACGTCATCCGCGCCGAGGGCGAGGCCGAGTCCGCCGAGACCATCTCCCGCGCCATCGCCAAGTCCGGAGACGGCCTGATTCAGATCCGCAAGATCGAGGCCAGTCGCGAGATCGCACAGACCCTCGCCTCGAATCCGAACGTTGCCTATCTGCCCGGCGGCAAGCAGGGGAATGGCGGCCAGTTCTTGCTTTCGGTTGGCAAGGCGTGATGATGAGTGGGAACTGAACTGAACGGAACTGGACTACATGGGCTGGAAGAGTGGACGGGATGATGGGTGTATCAAAATGGCGGATTCTGTATAATAGAAACGAAACGCCCGGTTCTCCACTTCGGGATATGAATTAATCATGTGTCACTATCACGAACGATAAACTTAGTCTTTCTGTTCTATTCCGGTATGGTCAACTCTTCGTGACCTTTCTATGTCTTCCATTCATGTCTCTATGCCTGTCTCTAAAAACGCAGTACAATGCATAAGCTAGCAGCAGGCCCCTTTCTATGTCATTCCCAACCTGCATCATTATCCACGGACCCCTTATCCACTGACTACCTAGGACCTCGGTCTCTTAGCCTTCTTCCCGCCCACCACGGTCCAACTGTCGTCCGGCGGCACAATCCGATCCCCCTCGATCGTCCAGCCCTCGATCCGCTTAGCCTTCCACTCATCCCGGACCTTGAGCCGGACCAGCTCGCCGGCGGCCCGCGCGTCCTCCGCGCTGTCGTGGCCGACCTTGCCCTCCTCCCCCACCGCCTCCACCTGGATCTTGCGGTTCAGCCGCGTCTCCATGAGCATCTTGAGGCCGTTGCGGCTCGGCAGGCCGCGGCGGTGCGGGTACAGGATCACCGTGTCGATGCAGGTCGGGTGGATGACGCGCACGGCGTTCAGGTCGTTCTCCAGCCCGTGGCCGATCAGCGGCGTCTCGGGCGCGATGAGCGAGAACAGGAGGTCGCGCGCGGCCTTGGGCGACGGCACGATCTTGAGCCTCTGCTCGGGCGGTTTCTCGGGGTCGGTGGTGGAGGGGATCACGCTCGGGCTGTGGTCGTCGCCCGGCTTCCAGCGCTCGGCGTTGACCATGTCCTCGGGCCGCACGCCGGAGTAGCGCGTGTTGAGGTCCATGTACTCGCCGAAGGGCTGCACTAGGACATCGAGCAGCACCTCGCCGTTCGGCCAGGCCACCGCGGTCAGTCGGATGAGCTCCATCCCGTGGACGGTATAGCCCATCTCGCAGTCGATGCACACAGCTCTGTCCTTCGGAATATCTGGGTTGGCGGGAGTCTCGGCGAAGTTGAGCAGACTGGCGAGTCTCTTGGGGTCGCTCGTCTTGAAGACGTGAGTAGGGCTCGTCTCGCACCCAGCTGATGCCTCCTCGGTGTTCTGCTGACAGCAGCGGTAGCGCTTCTGCGGCCCATCTGGATGTCCCGGTGCCCTGTCCATGTAGTAGATCTTGCCGGGGTGATAGGTGCAGCTCCCATTCGAAGCTAAGGCGCCATCTTCTTCTCTCCGGCCCGGAAACACCTGGAATCGTCTCCCACACCTATCGCATTCTTCGGTGTTTGCCGAAGCCTTGACGGCCTCTCGGGCGGCCTTGATATCATCATCCGAGGGCGCGGTTAACACATAGCCAAACCTTTCCAATCCGTCAAGCTGCCATACCAATCTCGGCAGATACTCGATCTCTTGCTGTACAGTTAAGCCGGTGACAATAGGCTCGTTGGCAGCTGGTGCTTGTTCCGTGTTGTCTGCGCTGGTATCTTTGGTGGCTAGGATTCTTTCGTCCTTCCACTGGTTTCTGGTCATACGCTTATACATCATAATCCGATTTCGGATTGTATTAGCGTAGATCGCAGATCTCTTAGTAGCTAGCTCCTGCTCGTCGTCAAGTGTCTTGACAATGAGCTCCTGGGGCAAAAGGAGCAGCTTCTTCTCCTCGTCGCTGGCGTCTTTCTTCAGCTCGGTGTTGAGGCGGGTGTACTGTTCATGGAGAGCCTTCACTAGCCTCAGGCGAGTGTCGTGCTGAGCCGGAGACTTCTTGAGTAAGCGAGGGTTGAGTGTTTCGGGCTTCTTAGGAGCAGCCTTAGCAGAAGGTTTAGCAGCTTCCAGTGAGTTAGCGCTAGATGATGAAGCTGACGGGCTCCTAGATTTTTGCGCTGCAGAGGAGGGGCTGGTTCCCTGGACTACCTTTGCGGTGGATATTTGAGGCTTCCGATTGAGAATGTGCTGAGTCACAGGCTCCTTATTGTTTGCAGACTCCTTAAGAAGTGGTGTGTTTGCGGGACTTTGGTTGGTTTGAATGCCTCCTATTATAGTCTTTGCTGGTCCTACCTGTTCCGACGACTTTTGAGAAGGAACTGGTATTTCTGAATCCAACTTGACACGTTTCCTTGGGGGGTCTTGCTCTGCAAGCAACGTGGGATTTCCCTCAGTCAATTCCTGATCTCTAATTTTCACGGTTTCTGTCGCAACATTGTCTTTGTCGTGCTTGAAGAGGCACTGAAACGCACTACAGTTGTTGCCAGCGGGGCAAGGAAGACTCTTGAGTGCTGCCAGAGAATTGGCCATCATGTGAATAAGTCACTCCCAATGTCTCACGTGCTGTAAATATGAAGAGACGAAAAGTCCGAGAAGGCCTATAAGATCTGTCGAGCTAGACACTAGAGTGCGTGCTTTGCGTTTCAAGGAAGGTCAAACTTTGGGTTGGCGGGTTTGGGCGGAAGGTCATGGGTACGTGGTCACTTGCAAATTGCACTATGAGATGTAGAGATAATTGAGTGTTCGTAAGAGTAAAAGGCCTCTTTACTCATAAGAGGATGAGTTTGCAGATTTTTGTTCGTTTGGATCGTCTCAATAGGTGTTGGGGAACGAAGCTTAATTAAGTCCTGGATATGTCCTTCTTGAGGTTCAACCAACTGCATTCAATGCTCGCAGTGAGGCAAAGAGAATGACTGCCAGACGTTGAATCATATAAAGACAGGTAAAGGCTACTGACTATGAATCAGAGATAGATATCTTGGTAACAACGGCGTGAAAGCTACTGCGTCAGATGAAAAAAAATGTAAGACTGGATGTATGTGCGTATGTATGTATGTATGTATGTAGTTCAACTAGACAGTGCTGTGACGGAGTGTTTACTAAAGAGGTAACATCAATCGGACTCCTGAAGCTGTCAGCCGGACATCCCCGATAATTAACCGAGCTGGTTAATAAGTTATGTATGTATTTATGTGCTGCATTACCTTTGTTGAAAGCTGTCGTGAGGCTGGTCTCTTGCCAAATTATACTGAGCATATTATCTGTATGAAAATGAAATGGCCTTCTATTCCGTACAAATAATCTTTATAATATCCCCACCATCAGCATACCCAAGTGAGATATTGCCAAGGTTGGACTTCAGTGCAATCATCACCCTTAATATTCATATATATATATGGTAAATGGCTACAATCTTGGGATTGGCTCTGGCTTTGTTTGTGGAATTTAAATTGTTGTTTATCACTCAAGTGTTATATTGAATTCTATTTGCTCATCTCAAGCAAACGGCAACCATGGCCTTTTTGCAGGGCGTGCTGACCGCAGATACGAGGCAGTGCGTAACGCTTTGAATCCTTCTAGTCAAGCCAAACAAATTGTATGGTTATAAGAGCAGCTTTCATTCGGAAGACAATCTGAGCGGTTACGCGTGCCGATTTCTCAAGTCAATCTACCTTAACGTCGTCGAATATGTTGTATCGAGGGCGGTCTCCTATCGTGGGGCTCTCTTTTATATGCCTCCAGCTTAGCGTTGAAACCAACGGAAACAACATTCGATGTGACTTGTAATCAAAGAAAGTTTCCTAATTGCTAACATGGGCGTTTCATGATTGCTCCCTTTACCCGTTCTCCTTTATCTGCTCAAAGAGATCCTGCCGAGTACCCAGATGAGAGACTGATAGCTCAAATACACTGCTACCTTACCTATCTCCTTGTACGCATGTAAAAATAGAATACAACCTAGATGCCAGTGAGTTGTCTTCTAATGCGGCTAATCGTCATCGAGCAGAGTTCCTGCGTCTGGCGTTTTAGCACACCCCTGCCGCACCCACGTCGCTAGTTCTGCCTGGAACACTTCTCAGGTGACAGGGTCACCCTATTGTTGAGACACGCGGATAGTTACATGCCTTCGTAAGCTGACGGACATCTTGACAGCTTTGTTTATAATACTTCATGTCTTGCCTCACATTGCAAGTGTCTCACGATATACCTATTCATCCGTAATATTTGAGGTATCATTATGGAAAGTTCCGGCGGGAGCGTAACCGCAGACCACCTCTGCGTCCTTGTACACGGGGTTCGTGCATCCATTCGGTACACCCCAGCACTTTTTACCCGTAGTCCTGGGACCGACCATTAAGTATATGCACGTCATTCATTTGCTGACAACTGTTCCTTGCTTCGATATAGCTATGGGGCAACCCGAACCACATGAAATCGGTCGCGAGTGCCCTGCGAGCCGCACACTCGGAAGACCAGCTGTACCTCCTGCTCGCCAAGCGGAATAGCGGCAGCTTCACCTACGATGGCATCGAGCGCGGCGGCGAGCGCGTGTGCCTCGAGATCGAGGAGGAGCTGGAGTTGATCCGCAGCCGCGGCGGCAAGATCACGAAGCTCAGCATCGTGGGGTATTCGCTGGGAGGCCTGGTTGCCCGGTACGCCGTCGGGCTGCTCTATGCCAAGGGCGTGCTGGATCAGGTCGAGCCAATTGTATGTTCCGTCGCACTACTACCACAAGTTACATATCCGTTACCCGTTAGTGATACTGACATACAATACAACGCAGAACTTCACGACCTTCGCGACCCCGCACCTCGGCGTCCGCACGCCCCTCCGCGGCTGGCACAACGACATCTGGAACGTGCTCGGCGCGCGCACCCTCTCGACCTCCGGCGCGCAACTCTTCACAATCGACGACTTCCGCTCCACGGGGCGCCCCCTACTCGCGATCCTCGCGGACCCGGACACGATCTTCATGAGCGGGCTCGCCCGCTTCCGGCGGCGCACGCTATACACGAACGTGGTCAACGACCGCAGCGCGGTGTACTACACGACGGCGATCACCAAGCACGACCCGTACACGGACGTCTCCCGCCTCAAACCCAACTACCTCCCCCGCTACGCCCCCGTGATCCTCGACCCGACGCACCCCGTCACGCCGGCGCCGCCACGCCCGCGGCCCCGGACCTGGGGGGAAGTGCTGGAGGTAGGCACGGGGTACGCGCGCGCGGCGCCGCTCGTGCTCGCGCTCGCGCTGTTCGTGCCGCTGGGGGTCACGGCGTTCCTGCTGAACGCGCTGGTGCAGACGGTGCGCAGCTCGAAGCGGATCCGCGCGCACGAGACGGGGGTGGCCGGCGTGCCGGTCGCGGATTATCGCGGCATGCCGCTTTGGTACAAGGAGCTGCGCGGCACGGTCGAGGACGCGTATGAGAACCTCGCTAGTGCGCAGGGGCAGTCGTATCTCACGCCTGCGGACTCCTCCGAAGACGAGGAGGATGAGGATGGGGATGGGGGTAAGGGTGAGGAGGAGGAAATCCTGGCCCTCGAGAGGAGGCAGTCGCATCCGCAGTTCCCGACGCTGGCGCTGACGCCCGCGCAGTTCGCCATGATCAAGGCGCTCGATCAGGTCGGCTGGCGCAAGTACCCCGTCTGGATCCACGAGTGTCGGCATAGCCACGCGGCTATCATCGTGCGGTCTGATGCCGCGAGGTTTAAGGAGGGCCATGTTGTCTTGCGGCATTGGACGAAGGAGGAGTTCTTAATTTGATAGATAGACATATGTGCTTGTAAGATGGCGTGTGGATTATTCATGCGACGGCGTTTTGTAGAGATGGGTGTTTATATAGGGAGGGCATTGGCATGCATATCGGGTTGTGGGATTTCTTGCTAATACACTAGGACGCTTAGAAGTCGCTACTCAGGCATTTATAGAAGGTCGAAGATGTATGATAAATATATGTTATATTTCTGAAGCATGGGATTTTTCTGTATTGTTCAACAAGCGTTTAATATTTCAGTTCTCTAGATGTCCGATCGAGGATTATATGTACAGTACGAAAGCTTTCTTAGAAGAGCTCCTAATATTAAATTCACGTAGTATAGTATAATAAAGAGTGTATCTGTCTCATAATCTCATGTCCCTTTACAGTGCTTAGTACGGATATCAGTCAAATGGTCTTATTAGTCTAATCTCTTACAAGTGTATATAACGCAAATCATAAGCTTTTCAAGATTTTGCTAATTGGGCTCGATTAGATCAAGCATTTAATCTATGCTTTAGTATCTACCTATAGTGATATTACATTTATATGCCATGTCTCACAACAAGTCTACCTGGACCCTCAGATCTTGGTGTATCGCAAGTACGGCTTGACCTCCCTGACCTCGCCAAACTTCTTCTTCGCATCCGCCGTACTCACGGTCGGCGGCACAATAACATCATCCCCAACCTTCCAGTCAATAGGCGTGGTAACGCCCTTCTTATCACCCGTCTGCAAGGAATCAATGACCCTTAGCACCTCGGTAGTATTTCGCCCCGTGCTCGCGGGGTACATCATGGTCAACCTGATCTTCTTCGCGGGGTCGATGACGAACACGGAGCGGATGGTAAACGCGATGCCCTTCTCGTCGATATTCTGCAGGTCCTGGGCGTCGAGCATGTCGTACAGAAACGCAACCTTGCGGTCCGCATCCGCGATGATGGGGAACTGCAGGTCGGCGCGCGACACCTCGTTGATGTCGGCGATCCAGCGCGCGTGCGAGGACAGGTCGTTGGCGCTGAGCCCGATCATCTTGACGCCGCGCGCCGCGAACTCGGGCGCCAGGCGCGCGAACGCGCCCAGCTCCGTCGTGCACACGGGCGTGAAGTCCGCCGGGTGCGAGAACAGGATCGCCCACGACCCGTCCAGCCAGGCGTGGAAGTCGATGTCGCCGTGCGTCGTCTTGGCCTGGAAGTTGGGCGCCTCGCTGCCGAGGCGCAGGCGGGGCTGCTCTGCCGGCGCCGTTGCTGTCGCGAGGAAGCGGCGGCTGATAGGTGTTGAGGACGGCCGCGCCAGGTTGAGGATGGGGCGCCGTGAAGAAGAAGCCGCTTTCGGGAAGGCTAGACGCGGGGTTTGTGAGGCCGCGCGGAGAGCGCTGCGGGCGAAGAGGGATGCCATGATTCTTGTGGGTGTTTATAAGCTATTATGAGGGGAATTGGCTTATAATGATGCGATGACACGAATTTTTAATCAGATAGAATGAAGCCGACCTAGGTTAGGCGAATTGAGTGAAATACATGTAGCTTCCTTTTGCAATGAGGAGAGCTAAATGATCTCATCGCTAATCGGACCGTAGCAGCGTAGCGGATCTCGGTGCGAAGGTGGGTGTTGAAGGTCTGGACTCGGACTGTGGACTGTGGAGAACTATGGAGGGGCAGTGGGACCCTTATTCGGAGGGAAGGCGCCTCTACCAATGCAATTGCCATTTGTAAGCCAGGTTCCTGCGCTAACGGGATCGGGAAAGACGGAACCGGGGGTCCAAAATGCAGGGACCATCGTGCAGCGTCAGCAGCTTCAGGAGCTTCTCAATGGCACACACGACAAGATAGGAGTCAGCCATGCACCATACTCGCTCAAGCCGTTCATTGATCCATCATTTACGGAGGTGCATTGGGGGAGTTTCATGATTGTATCTCAGCTCATAAGACGAACGACATGTAAGATACGGGACACCAAGCTCTCCATCATCATGCCTCGTCCACTCGCATCACCACCGCGCCGCATCACGAGGTCATCCCTCGCGCGCTTTGCCTACACCAGCGACGACAGCTCGAGCAAGGAGAACTCCGTCCCCGTCCCCGTCCCCGTCCCCGTCCCCGTCCCCGCCCTCGCCGACATCGAAGATGCAATCCTCAGCACGACGACGACATCTCGCAAGCGCAAGCGAACAACTACTTTGAAAGCCCCCAAAGCTTCTACATCTCCACCTCCTATCAAGGCGGAAGAAGAGGACGCTGTCACCGTCGAGAAGAAAACCCAGGCTCCCAAACGCCAGCGCAAGCCCGCGCGCAAGACAACCGACCCCGCCACCGGCACAACCACCGTCTCCGCGCCTTCAGACTGGGAAGAAACCTACGCGCTCGTGAAAGCCATGCGATCCGCAGGCGGCCCCGCGGCCAACGCCCCCGTCGACACAATGGGCTGCGAGCGCCTGGCCTCCGCGTCCGCGAGCCCGCGGGACCGGCGCTTCCAGACGCTCGTGGCGCTGATGCTGAGCTCGCAGACGAAAGACACGACGAACGCGGTCGCGATGCGGCGCCTGCAGACCGAGCTGCCCGCGCACGCGCCCGGCGCCGCCCCGGGGCTGAATCTCGAGAACGTGCTCGCGGTCGACCCCGCGCGGCTCAATGAATTGATATGGGCCGTCGGCTTCCACAACAACAAGACGCGCTACCTGCAGCAGGCGGCCGCGATCCTGCGGGACCGCTGGGCCGGCGATATCCCCGATTCCATCGAGGGGTTGGTGGCGCTCCCGGGCGTCGGGCCCAAGATGGCGCATCTGTGCCTCTCCGCGGCGTGGGGGCGCACCGAGGGGATCGGGGTGGATGTGCATGTGCATCGCATCACGAACCTGTGGGGCTGGCACGGCGGGGGCGGGACCAAGAACCCCGAGGACACGAGGTTGAAGCTGCAGGCTTGGCTGCCTAGGGAGCGCTGGCACGAGATCAATTGGTTGCTGGTGGGCTTCGGGCAGACGGTTTGCCTGCCGGTTGGACGCAGGTGTGGGGATTGTGAGCTCGGGTTGCGCGGGCTGTGTCGGGCTGCGGAGCGGAAGAAGGTGCTGGAGGGGCGGAAGGTTAGGGAGAATAGTAAGGTGGAGATGGAGGTGAAGGTGGGCGATGGGGAGGCGGTAGTAAAGGTTGAGGAAGAGCAGGAGGAGGAGGTTGTGGTGGAGAGGGATGCCGTTGCTAATGAGAGTTTAGAAGGGGGCTTGGGGGTGAAGGAGGAGCCTTCGGGCGCGGATGTGCTTAAAGATGAGGAAAAGAAGGTCAAGGTGGAGGACGAGCAAGTATCTTCGGCATCTTCTGGAGGCAAAAGACGGAGGACAGCAAGGTAAGAAATAATAACGGCACGTGTCTAGGGACGGAAAAGGTAGGTCACTGTTGGGCTGGGTAAATAGAATGGTTAGGTTTGACACTTGACAGCGCTAGGTGGCATTCGCTTTGTTAGCTCATCTGTCACAACTTGTAGGCAATATGCCAAGTGTCTATCTAAAGTTACTGGTCTTCATCGTACAAGGCAATATTCACAACACAAATCCTCAAAGGCAAATATCGTCAGATGGCGAGATCTCACTCGAAAAACAAGGGGGGTCTCGATCGTAAATCTCTTATTCTGGTTATGTACAAAATGCATGCGTAAAAACCCTGGGTGAGATTTCGCGGCAGCAGCAGCAACGATCTCCCCTACCAAACTCAATAGATCTGCTCTCAAGTCCGCCTACGCCACCGCAGACCGCAGACCCAAACTCGACGCACGCATGCAATAGTGTCCCAAAAGTTTCATGCCCGGGACGCCGTGCGCTAGAACAACAACAAACGCAAGATTAATTCAGTTTGCGGGGCCGTGGCAACGTGTATATACACGGCCGGAGAAGGTGAGGAAGGTGAGGTTCGGGGGGTTTGGTGGGGAGAAGAAGGCAAGGTAATGGTAGAGGTAGAGGTGAAGATGACCGTGATACTCATACCCGGGGTCGAGATCGAGGTCGGTCGAGGTCTGCTTCGACGATCGAGGATCGAGGCATCGGATGCTTCGTCGTCGTCATCGGGTGTCGGGAGAGCGGTGAGGTGAAATCTCATAATATAACCGGGCCAACGCCACGCAAGCCTTATTTACTTATACGCCACGGATGACCTGGGTTCGTTCGGCCTCGAGCTGTGCGGCATTACGCTCGCGCGACTCCTTCTTGCACTAGATGTGGGTGGCGGTGTTAGCATGATGTATGTCAGAGTCCCAAGTAACCCAACATCTTGCTTCCTAGCTTCCGCCAATAGCAGCGAGCTCACTCTCGCTGAGGACCTCGGCGAGGCAGCCGGCAAGCCCGACTAGCCACCACTGGGTGGTGTCGCTACTGCTGCTGCTGTTGCTCCCTTCCGATGATGCTAGAAGAGTTGTTGTGGTTGGGCTCATGCTTACGTCTTCGAGTCCCGTGCACTTGTGGTCTTCTAATAACCGGTGCTTCGCGCAGTAGTGTCCGTCGCAGAAGCCGCAGTCGCCGACGATACGCTGGGCGGCGGACTTGCACTCCTTGAAGGTGCAGCGAGGCTTTTGGGGCGCCATGATGATGATAGATAGGTAGGTACGGAGGTAGTTATGTAAGAGTGTGTAGTAGTAGTAGCAGTAGTAGTTTGTTGGCTGATGATGATGACCTTGTGTGTTGTATTTGTAGAGAAGAGGACTGAGATGTGTGTGTGGTCTCTGTCTTTGTCGTCGAGCGGTGGAGGCAGCGATGTAACTAACAACGGTTTGGGTCTCGGTGTTGTTGGGTGGAATGGAATCAGGTGTTCAAAACCGTCTCCGGTGAAGTGTCAGCAGGATTGTCCCTTTTAAATGAAAGAATCTCGGATGGTGGCAGCGTAGTGGAGAAGGCGCCCTGACCAGGCCAGCAAGCAAGCAACAAGCAAGCAAGGCAGAGAGAAAGAGGTGGAATTGGCTGGTTGTGCAGTGAATAAGTAAATAATGCGGTGATGGGTGACTTACGGGACTGGGTCACACGATAAGATTGGGACGAAGCGGAAACGAAGCGAAAAGAGGTTGTCCCTTGAATGACACGAGGGACGTCTTGGGATTTGTGAAAGAAGGTTCAAGACAATGGTGCCGGGTTAGACAGGGAATGTCCTCTTATTCAATGCCCGGAAAATCTACTATTGTTACTTAGCCTGCTTATTAGCAGGTGTGTGACTGTCCGACGCTGGCGGCGGCGACAATAGAATTATGTAGAATAAACAGGGTAATAACACGTTGTAAGGGCGAGGCTAATTGGGTCGAACGAGTTCCTCGCTGGCTATGATCAGCCGTTCGCTGCTAAGGAACCAGGTCATAGGCCAACGAACCAGGTTACCAACCCGATGACGACGAATTCCGTGAGGCTCCGAAAGCGGGAGGCGAACCGATACGGCAGTACGGGTTACCTACTCTGCTAATGCGTATGAGTGACAGGGGTTCGTGGACAGGGGTTAAATAAAGAACAGGGACCCGACTCAAGATGGGCGGTACCACAGTAACTCGGGAGTTCGGGGTAAAAGTGCGGATGGATTTGAAGAACAAACACGAGACTTATCAGCTTATTAGGTAGGACGAGACTGGTCAGGCATGTCAGGTTAGATTGACAAACTGTCGATAGCCTCAACGTTTCGAGGTACATACTAACTACTAGTTGCTGGATTTGCTGTCTCACAAGAAACTCAAAACGCAAACTACCTATTATAGGTCTGGAGAGAAATAAGATCAACGAGGGAAACATCTCGGTCAAGATATGCGTAAAGGACTGACTGGATGGCTCTACCACTACGTAAATCCTATTACCTGTTGAGCCAATTGGGTATAATACCTCGCACTGCATGTAATAAAGCTTACCCATCCTATACTGCGAACCAACATGGTTGGTCACGCACTGGATTTGGCAACTCCCGCGGGATGCGATGCGGTTGTGATATGAGCATCCAGGGTAACTTACTACTATTACCGGCTCTATTGCATGGAATAGAGACGATGTCGCTATCTAAGACCATGCCTACGGTCAGCTGAGCAATAGTCGTAGATTAATGCATCCCTTCTGTGATAGCTCTTATTTAGTACTTTATAAGCGATCAGCTCTGTTTGTTCGCACTTAGTCAGTTGGTCTGGAAGAGTCGCGGATTACGACCTCACTTATTACCTAGTCCCAAGCATCAGTATGAGTACATATGTAATTACTACGTAGGTTATGAGTATACGAAGACACGCAGTCTCTAATATACATATAGACTATCGACCCATATCTGCATCAACGACGATCTACAATACATATCGCACAACGGTTTCACTTGCCAAAGCCGGTAACTTAAAACTTGGCAAGATGATCACCAGTACATATAATATATAGTCTCATTACGTGTATATAAGAGGTTTGGCGAAGCCCCCGCCGTGTCTCGAACAAAGCGCAACTATTGGAAAATCGCTAGCTTCTGTCACTTATTAATTACCTGTTGGCATCGTGGCTCAAATCAGGACCGCAATATCAATTCTTGCGGGGGCGGCCTGGACCTACGAAATGAAATGGAGCAGATGCAGCTAAGCCGCAATACCTAGCAGAAACCATCCACTTCCTTACCTTACATATACCTTACCTATGAACTACCTCCTACATACATACGTGTGTATGAACGAAGGATCTCACGGCTTGTGATTCCCGCTACCTATAACTAGGTAGTTATTTAGCTACACGCACGCCCGCCCTTGGCCCGTCTGACTCGGAAACAGCGCCGGACAGGCCGGGCGACCCTAGGGATCGACAAAGTCAGGCACTTGTGTATTAGCTACATATACGTACTTCTGCCTCGTTTATCAGAATCAATGGTGTGATCTTGGGCCTCCGTTTTGCTGAACCCGTGTTGGACCGCTAGGTCTTGCCACATGTCAGCTTTCTCTCTCTCATCGTCCAATTCCCTCGCGTGCGTAATGTATTACTTGCGAACAATGACAATTCGACCGATGGTCCTGATATATACCCCCTATATCTACCATCATATATATAGGTATATGTAATTTCTCCGCCTAGGGCGCTTTCGGCCAGATCCATCCATCCATCTATCAATCTCATCAATCCAACTATGTACCCCTTACCTTTTTGCGGAGGTCCGGAAGCGTGGGACCACCAACCTTACCTAACTTACCCTGTCTGCCTACCTATGTGCCATGCAGGCAGGGTTCCGGAGATAGATCTCAGGTGCGGACACAGATGCTATGCTTTGCTCTAGGCGCGCGCATAGCCAGCTACTGTAGGAAGAGTCTAGACTCACATAGCCTGGGGATGCCATAACGTCTATAACGTCTTACCTCATCGAGCTATCTACCTAGCAACCTACCACGCGAGCTCTATTTCACCGTGTTTTGTCAATAGTCGAAGAGAGTCTTCTTGTCGTCGGCCTGGCACAAGAGAGGTATACGACCTGAAGGCGACGAGAGCCTAGTTGTTTACGGAATACATACAGACTGCATGCAACTATTCATTTCTCCTGACAAGGTCCTACTAGGTAGCGATCATGCGAGCTCCCGACTGATTCATGCAAGTGAACGGTTGGCGCCAACGCAGCCACTTTGCCTTGTCTCGCCTTGCTACTATGTATAACATGTCAATCCTGGTTGTTCTTCCATATTAGCGACAGCCCCATGTGTAAATTCCAACAGCGTAGTACCTATTTGGTACGGGTACCTGCGCTGATATGCGACAACTTGTTTTGTCATTAATCAGAAAGCGAGGCTGCCTCTCCATTACGCAATGACAACTGATCATCGACTACTACGCAGCACATTCAACGTTGGTGCGCAGGGCCAGTTGGTGACTTGAGATATGTCGGAATACAGCTTGCAATTTGCTTTCATGGCTTATAGGGCTTAACTACAAGAATTCAGATTTTGTCCACTCCAAACACATCCGACCCAATGACTTTTTGACTTTTTTTTTTACTCCTTCATGTTCACGACGCAACGAATGCAGTCTCCCGCCTTCATCTCGTCGAACGCCACGTTGATGTGGTCGAGGTCTTGTCGGTGGGTGATGAACTCGTCTACCTTGAGCTTGCCCTCCAGGTAGTCGCCCACGAGTCCTGGGAGCTGTGACCGACCCTTGACACCGCCGAAGGCACAGCCCTTCCATACACGGCCGGTGACCAGTTGGAATGCTATTGACTATGTCAGCTTCCGATATCAAGTTTGAGTGGTAGTGTCGTGTGAACTTACGGCGAGTTGAAATTTCTTGTCCAGCAGCAGCAACACCAATGATGATACTCTGACCCCAGCCCTTGTGGCAGGCTTCTAGAGCCGCACGCATGACACCGACATTGCCAGTGCAGTCGAAGGTGTAGTCGCAGCCACCATCGGTCATCTCGATGAGCTTGTCTACAACGGTCTGTCCTTCCAGCTTCGTGGGGTTCACGAAGTCGGTAGCGCCAAACTTCTTAGACCATTCCTCCTTCGTAGGGTTCACATCGACGACGATGATCTTTCCAGCCTTTTGCGTGACGGCGCCCTGGACGACGGACAGACCGACACAGCCAGCTCCGAAGACGGCCACGTTGGATCCCTCTTCCACGGCGGCAGTGATTCTTGCCGCGCCATAGCCGGTGGTGATACCACAGCCTAGCAGACAGGTCCGGTCCATGGGGGCATCTTGCTGGACAGCAACAACGGAGATATCGGCTACGACTGTGTACTGGGAGAACGTCGAGGTTCCCATGAAGTGGAGAAGCGGTTTGCCTTTGCAGGTGAACCGCGAGGTGCCATCAGGCATGAGGCCCTTACCCTGTGTCGCCCGGATCTTTCCGCACAGGTTGGTCTTGCCCGACTTGCAGAACTTGCATTCCTTGCATTCTGGCGTGCTTTGGGGCTAGTATTAGCCTGATGCAATGGATAAATTGGCATAGCATATAGGGGCAGCAAGCAAGCCGGGGATGAACATACTAGAGGGCGACGACGTGGTCACCGGGCTTCACGTTGGTAACGCCCTCACCTACGGACTCGACAAGACCAGCTCCCTCGTGTCCTAGGACGATAGGGAATGCGCCTTCCGGGTCCTTCCCTGACAATGTGTACGCATCTGGTCAAGTGGCTATTAATAGGGGGTTCGGATTTGGTTCGGGGTTGGAGCTTGGCGCGATATACCTGTATGGCAGACTCCGGTGTAGTAGATCTGGATTCGCACCTCGTGTGCCTGCGGAGGCGCGACCTCGATCTCCTCGATACTCAGACTCTTCCCAGCTTCCCAGGCGACGGCGGCCTTGCACTTGATGGGCTGGTTTGTGACAAGATAATATGATTAGCTTCAGTCCAATTCTCGTTCATTGGAGCAGGATAGAGTAAAAAGTGAGTAAAATTGATGGTATGCGCGGGGTAATATGAGGTAAGGCCCGGCAGCCCGGGAAATGCGGGAGATGTAGGAGAGGAGGGGTTTACAAACCTTGCCAACAGTATCAGCCATGTTGCTCGATTGGTAAAGGAGTGAGAGGAAGAAGAAGTGAGAAGTTATTAATTTTCAAATCTGCTTGCGACGATTGACGGTCGAAAGATTAGGAAGGCAACTTTATATAGTCCAAATATAAAATTTCGAGTTGTTTGTTGCGGGGAGAGTGTCGCAACGGATTAACCCCACCACTTATAGGTCAAGATACAGCCGTGATTCTCCAAGCCTCCTCAAGGTGGGGGAGGTAGGTTGAACCGACCGAGATACGGCAAGTGAGGATGCGAGGATGCTGATGTCACTACTATGTGTAAGTAAGTCATCATAGCCGGCACCTCCCCAAAGCTCCTAGATTCGGATCTTTATCTTGGTACTGTTTATCTTGGTAATGTTCGCCGAGATGCTTACCAGGCCTTCGATAAGCGCCGTGTTGCAAATGGCTTTCCCTCATTGCTCTGAAGTATGTAACTAGGTGCGATACCGTCGGCATTGCGGTATGCTTCTACCAGTATACGGTGGACAAAACTCGGGATGTTCACTAGTTTATCCCCTCTGTCTCGGCACTAGGCCCAGTAGGAAGATAGTCCCTGGCCGAGAACGATAATATATACGGAGTATCAAACACGCAATTGGGGTTTGGTTGGCGACAGCTATTAGTCACTCGGTGTCACTAATAACGCGTTCGTTAGGTTGGCTAATAAGTGATAGAGGAGATAGAGGAGATAAAAGAGCACACGGAGTTACGGCTGTTATATAGCAAAATGTCTAATGAGAACCCTGAGGACTACCTCAGTAAAGTATGTATCATATAAACTGTACAGTATGCAGTATGTCTATGTAACGGTCAATAACTCGTTTAAAAGAGACCTTCAACTTGAGCCTCCCAGATTTTACCTCTTTCAGTTTGACATGCGCAGGTACGAAGTACAAGATACAGTACCTTTGACAGGGGGTGCAGGGGCCACAGGGGATTTAGATAGCATGAAGTGGTCCGTGCATAGTAATTGGCGCCTGCGCTTCGATGCTCCAACCGCGTCTCTTGGTCTGGCAGAGCTCCAGCTACCAGCACCGCGCCGTAAATTTTTGTTAGGAGCTGCCTTTCATGCATGCGCAACACAAACAACATCACATATCCAGCTCTTGCATCACCTCCAACCAGAACAATTGACCTCTGGGTTACGGTAATGCCATAAATCGATTGCCCTCTTCAATGCGACCCTGGATCCCTACCGTTTCTATCGCATAGTCTGCAGGCAACACGACTTAAGGGAGCCCACTCCCCAACCGCCTCCCAACCGCCTCTGAACCGCTTCTCAACCGCTTCTCAACCGCTTCTCAACCGCCAAGATGTCATTCAGATTCTCCGATATCAGCTCGTCACCCTCTACGCCGGACAGAGGCCCTAGGGGCTTCAACGCCACCCATCTCTCCACCACTCCAGTTGGCCCTCCCCCGCCGCCATCCTCTGCTCCATCATTCACCCCGAAAGGCGAACCATCTCCCTCGTTTCTAAAGAGCTCTATCGGTGCCATGAGCGGCAAGGTTAAACCACCGGACTTTGGAAGACCTAGTCTGGGCAAGTCAGGGAAATCTAGTCCCGGAAGACGGAGTAATGTGCCGCTCGGTAGATCGCTGAGAAGTTCCACTGCGCGACAACCATCTCGTCTGAGCAGAGAATATCACGGAGAGGATGACGACGAGGAGGACGAGGAGGAAGAATACGATGGTATACAAACGAATCGTCCCGGCACTTATGGAATGCCTTACGATGACTCGGAAGACTCGGATACAAATCCGCTGGAGGAAGATGAGGACGAGGAAGACGAAGACGCCGAGGGAGAGAACGATGACGATGCGGAGGCGATGGATGAGGATGGCAACGACTATGACATCGAGGAGGATCTGTTGAGAGAAATAGCCGGCACCGAAGCTCGCGGCGATCAGTTCGACGATGGTGGCTCAGACTTGATGATGCTTACGACCCCGGCCGCAGACGAACGGGTAAGCAGGGAAGCCGAAGACTTTTACCGTGCTTCCGCCATGCGCTCTACTATGACCCGAAAGCGAGATCTGAAGTACGCGACACTTGCAAAAGATCTATACAGCCAGTCTGACTTCGCTGAGGTGACCGAGCCGGACAGTGTCATCCTCCAAACGGAGGATGTTATCAATCGACTTTTCGATGAGGGGGTCGGTCCTGAAGATGACGAGGAGAGGCTGGATGACACAATAGCCCAGACCTGCGTCAAACTAGTTGAGAATATATGGCGAACCCACGTGGACACCCTACCCGACGTCTCCGATGAGCACGCAGCGAAGGTAGGGCCCAGCGCTCTTGCCCCGGACTTCGAAAAGGCTGTGTATCTGGCAGCTTTGGTCCTTAGAATTCACCATACACCTTCAATTCGGGATGAATTTGGTGGGTACAGAAATGAAGCCTTGCCTGCTGTTCTTTTCGATTGGCAAAATGATGAGCACAACCTCGACCAGGAACAACTAGAGGCCATTTTATATCATCGACTAGCCCCCGCAGCTCACGCACTATACTGGCAAGCTGTATTCAATGCTCTCGTACGTGGAAACATCGGCGGGACGCTAGAACTTCTGAGAAGTGCTGGTTGGGAGTCTGTTAAGAAGTCTCCCCGCGGCGAAGCACTTTACAATGGACCGGCCTTAGCAAATATCAAACGCGTCATTGAAGACCTTTGCCAGGTTATAGAAATATGTCCTGCAACGACTAATCTTAGCTGGGATATCCGCAGCAGCGATTGGACGTTGTTTCGCCTCAAAGCCAAAGCAGCTAAGGAGGGACTTATCAGCTTCTCTGAAGGCAAGGACAGAGCTCACCCCACAACAAGTCGATTCACCAATTCTGCTTTTGGCGATTCAACGGATGGACGGCAATCGCTTACTGGACTTGCGCGAAAAGCAGAGAGTCAGATTCCCTGGGATATATATGAAAACCTTCAATCTCTCTACGCCATCCTTGCCGGTGAGCCAGAGGCCATTCTTGCGGCTGCGCAAGACTGGTGTGAGGCAACGATCGGTTTGTTTGGATGGTGGGATGATGGTCACAACAAGCGAAACCATTCGCGGTCGTTGCACTCGGGTAATAGAACTACTGGAGATGAGGACTTCCTTGACCGTCTTGCTTTGTCTCTTCAGACTGCTACGGAATCTGACTTCCACTTCAACTCTGCCGATCCAGTTGAAGTAGGAATTGCCTGTGCATTCGAAAGCAATATCGAAGGCGTTATTGGATTCCTGAGACTGTGGTCATTACCAATTGCATCGACAGTAGCTGAAATCGCATCACTAGGCCGATGGCTACCTCCCCCAGAGCCACAAAATCTAATTAACATGGACGATTTTGACATGGAGGAGTTGGAAGTCTTGGGCATGAACGAACGCTCTGGACCAGATGCGGACGACGGTATCAAGGATACCACTCTCATCCATTATGCCCGTACCTTAAGGAATCGTAAACACATAACCAGCACCTCTCCACACGGCCGGCTTTCTCGTGAGGGTTGGGAGCTAGCCATTCAGATCGTCGGCCGAATTGATTCCCCTGAGCGTTCCGAGCAAATGGTGCAGGAATTGTTGACAAGTGTCCTCAACGGTATCGACGAGTATTCCCGTGAGACTGTCGATAAAGTATGGAGGCTGCTCAATGAGCTTGGCATGATAAACCTTGCCGAGGATACAGCTGAGGTATGTAAGCATGGGAAATCTGATAGAAGTTTCACTAACAGTCGTTAGGCCTTTGGAGATATTCTAGCGAAGGACACTTTCCGCTGTGGAGAGACTCTGTGGTATTACGCTCTAGCACATCGTCCCGGCAAAGTTCGCGACGTTCTGAATACTCTCATGTCCATCTCTCTCGTGAATTCCACAGCTTGCCCTCCCGAGAACGAACTGGACGATGTCCTCAAAAGATTACTGAAGGAGAGAACAGCAACTTTAGAACAATTCGCGAAACAGGACCTCGAGGCGGCAGAGCTCTTGGGCAAGATGCTGAGCGGGTATGCCACGCTTCGGAAGTTCTACCAACTCCGTGACGGCAACGGCAAGGCGAACCAGAAATCGCCACTAGCCCGCCCACAAGCCGCAAGCGCCCTGACGGCCGTCATCGCCAGCGCCGACGACAACATCCGAGGCGGCCTGTACGACGACACGCGCGACGCGGTCGTCAGCGAGGACTTCCTGCTGGCGCTGCTGGGCGAGGCGTCGGTTTTCGTCGGGCAGTCTCCCCCCGTGATCACGCTCGACCAGATCGACACGCTACTCAAGGCGATCGAGGACATCCAGACGGTGGGGTCGCGGGTGTACGACGCGGCGGACGAGTTCTTCAAGCTGGTGCTGGCACCCGGGCACGGCAAGGGTAGCACGCCGGCGGACCTGCTGAAGCAGTCTACGTCCTCGCTGGGCGGGAGCTTCGTGATGGCGGGCAGCTCGATGATCGCGTCGCAGCTGCACCAGTCCGTCCTCAAGAGCGGCATGGTCAAGGGGTCTGTTAAGAGGGCGTGGGACTGGCGCAACGGCGTGCGCGCGGGGAGTTCGTCGAAGGATGTGCTCAGGCAGATCCGGCTGGGTCTCACGCGGGACCTGGCGAATTTGTGGCTTGAGCAGGCCGATAGCGTTATCTTGTGAGCGAGCGAGCGAGCCATCTGCGATCTGAGGTTTTCAGATGAAAAACACAGAGTACTGGGCATTGAATTGGCGTTCGGGCGGATACAATGATATTCGGGTATGAGATGAGATCTACAATTGTGTAATACTACTACTACTGCTGTCTTATTAGATGAGGAAAGCCGGATGACAGACAGATTCGGAATCGCATAGATATCTATGAAAGAGATACATCATGGTGTTTTTTGCACGCCCTTTTTGGGGTTTGTGGTGTGTGAACTGCGCGATGATGGTGTCCTCTGCTACGGCCAGTCAATAATAGACCAATGATCTAACCGTCTAAGCTACTGGTGTGTGAACGAGCGAGGAACATCGTCGAGTCTAATATGAAGGGCTTATTGCTCTCATCTATGTCTTCTCCAAGTCCGACTTACATTTACACCTTTGTCATGGATAGAAGTGGAAACCAAAAGGAAGGATGGGTATTCATTGAGTCGCTAATAAGGTACAACAAGCTGATTGCTACATAACAACTGTGCGGTTATTCTCACAGTAGGAGGTCGTTGCCATATATCATCATGTTCACGTCAGAATCTTCAAGCCCCATAGCCATGCTCCGCCAACTCCTTCTCCGTCCAGTCCCACAGCTTCTTCGCGAGGGCATCATCCAAGGCATTCGAGGACGCCCTGCCATGGACGCCGATGGGCTCGTAGTACTCGCCGCTCTTGACGTCCTTGGACACGGAGGCCCACAGCTGGTTCTGGGTGCCCTGCTCGGTGGTGCTGAGGAGGCCGGGGACGAAGGTCTCGATGATGGCGCCGATGATGCGCACGATGTAGGGCCCGTCGGTGGCGTTGGTCAGCAGGCCCGTGTTGACGAAGCCCGGGTGGACGGCGACGACGCGCAGCTCCGGGTGGTCGCGCGCCAGCTGCCGCGCGAACAGCGCGTTCGCCAGCTTGCTCATCCCGTACCGCTCGTACGCGCCGATGCCCTCCGCCTTCGTCCGCAGCAGCTCCCACCGGAACCCGTCCGCCACCACGTTCCGGTGCCCGATCGACGACATCACCACCACGCGCACGTCGGCCTTGGGGCCCGAGGCCGCCGCCGTCTTCTGCAGCAGTGGGAGGATGAGGCGTGTTAGCAGGTGGTGTCCCATGTGATTCGTCCCGAATTGAATCTCGTAGCCGTCCTTGGTCAGCCCCGGCGGCACGGCCATGATGCCCGCGTTGAGCATCAGGATGTCAAGGCGGTCTAGTTTTGCGAGGATCGTCTCCGAGGCCTTCTTCACCGACTCGAATGAAGCCACGTCGAGCTGTATGATCTGGATAGGCGCATCTGGGACTTCCTTCTTGATGTCGTCTATCGCTGCCTGGCCTTTTGCGACGTCTCGGGATGTCATCCATATCTGCGCAGGCTTCTTCCGGGCGAATTCAAGGATACTCTATGGGACTTAAGGTTAGTAGTGGTCCTTCAAAGGTCTCTAGAGGCTCAGGTTGCAAAGGCTATCTTATGACATCTTTACGACCCCAGGGCAACATCGAACAAAGTATTGATAGGTACTAATCTGAAATACATACTTGCTTCCCTAGACCATGATTACCTCCTGTGACGAGTATGACCTTTCCTTCGAGTGAGGGAAGGTCTTTTTGTGCTGTGAAAGACACTGAGCTGGAAAACGGAAACATGATGATAGAGTCTGCACGTTTGATATATCTCAAAAAATGATTTAATAAGTGTCTACAGTTGAGGATATAGAGACCAGTTATATTGGTGCTCGAGTATTGGTCATGGACTCCGTCGGCAATATATACATGCATGCACCCAGCATGCACCGACAAGCATCGAAGTCCCCGGCCAGCTGGATGCCTGCACTATGACGGCACTTGTATCACTTCGTAGCCAATTCATCGCTCTTTAGGTGTGGGATACACCGTCGTCAACCGGGCCCACGGTAGGTGGCCGCTGGACGCTGGATCGACTTGGCTAGACGTCGTAGCCTACATCTGCATGGAGCTACCCAAATGCTGTGACCCACCTAGAAACTCCACCTCCAAAAGCTAGAAAGTTCCCCTTGTAAACGACGAGTCTAACAAGACGTCAAACGCCAATACACTATGAACGTGAATGAGGCATACTTATCCAAGACCCCAAAGTCTCCGGCTTCACTCAAATCTATGACTATAGCCCCAGGTACTTACCTTCAACTCGAATCATATTTTACGCTTTTGACCTTGCTGTATGAGCCAAAGATGACGTAAAACGATGATAGTGTTAAGGTTTGATGGCATTCAGGTCAAGCAGGGTGCCTTCACAATTTCATGATTGGGTTTATCAGGGATAATACCACGTGGGCAGGTGAGGATATTAAGGTGAATAAAGTAGGTGAGAGGGAGTATTTAGGCCCTTTGCCATGGAATTTCTAGGTAGGCCGCGTCTCGGGGGTGGATCGAGTTGATCATGGCCCTATACCAGGACAGCGTTGACGAGACTAGCTTCACCGCTTCTACCACAAAAGAAGTGCGGTATACCATCAAAGGAAACAGGCAGGTGTCGTTCATGTATCCGGGGAAGTAGCTTCAACGGGCTACAGGACGGTGACAAGGTTGAAGCTCCGCAACATCCGGATTTCGCCCCGGCAGCCACGTTGGATCAATAAGCTCCCTAGGGAATCGAGAAGAGGCATATTCCGTTGACAGTGAGACTGGGCGTGAGCGGAAACATCAGGGTAGGAAGGAAGATAAAAGTTATGTAACGATGGCTATTGCTTACGAAGGGGCGAATAATAAATGCCACAAAATTGGTAGCGTCTTGATAGGTGCTGGCAACTGGAGAGCATGCACTAGTAGAGAAAAGCCAACACCCAATCGCTTTATTATACATATCTAGCAAGTATTAATGGTAGACCATAGGTTAAACAGAGTTGATGAGTGATATAACGTAGAACTCTACCGCCTTCAGGGGTAAGAACCGTTAGTTTGGAACTTGGCCCACATAGGTTCGCATAACGCTATTGGTAGAGCCAATGAACAACGGATTGTATGGATCAAGTTTTCTTCAATACTACCTGTGTACATATTCTCTGTGAATATCACAAAATAGACTCTTCACATGCAGGACATGGAAGAGTCTGGCCTGTAACGTTATCGATCCCAGAGGACCGATTTTCAGGGTTGTATACTTGGCAGAGAGTAGATACCCAATGATCGTGTTCCCCGAATATCTCCCCTGAGTCAATCAATGATCCACTCGGCTATACCATTACAACTCGCATTTAGCGGAGATTCACACAAGAATAATAAGTTGGTTAGTCATTCTAACTGGCTTCCTGGCTTTCTCCTTCACACCGGCACAATTGAAGTATGAGGCGGGATCAAGCTGGTTCCTGACATGGTCCAAGCGCCGTATAGAGTTAACGACACACTCAGCACTCCGCTTGAGTAGAGCTATCTGTAAGTTCTGACAGGTGCTGAAAATTGTACATGCAATTTCACTATATAGTAGTCAAGTAAACTACTAGTATGGTATGATATGTATCGCAGTAAAAGTGTGTGTAGTGATCATTTAGGTGCTGCCGTGATCACTAGTGGTTGTTAATTAGAATTGTAAAGTTGTAAAGTCTAAGTGATCTCTTTCACAGCAGCTCGGGAGGTAACTTCGAAGCAATGGCTCTTAGAGCATTTATTGCTCCGAGTTCTGTTTGCATAACACACTAATACTCCTGTCGTGACAACATGTAGTTCTAAACAATTACAAAGTGATGGCACAGTATATCTCGCAAAGTGTTCTTGAGTCGAGACCATTTCAATGTACTTAGATGTACCATAGACGTTGCGAGATGGAGGCGTTGTTATTGTAAGTGTAAACACGTTGAAATGGAACCGCACCTAGATGTAGGGTGCCAGGAGTTGCAGCAACCAGTTAGATGCAGCCACAAGTGCAGTTAGTAGACATAGCCATGGACTCGAAAGAAGCTGTGTTATAAATATACCTTGGATTATATTCAATAATCGTTGTAGTTTATCTGCATTCAATTATGGAATTTAACAGTGCTGGTTCATTAGACTTGTGGCCTGTATGACTTGTCAACTTGCTCGTTTGAAGTTTCGGTCTCTGCGCATTTGATATTCATATAGCCGTGAAGTAACGTTAACATCAGAGCTATTGGTGACCTCATCGACATTGAAGTTGAATGACAATTGATCGGTATCCTAATTCAAGTATGATTACGACCTTAGATAACTAGGTTGTTAATAATTCATCTTGGACGGCCTCTCAGTTTCTGCAAGGTAGAATTCAAATTCATGCACATATATGTCTAGTAATGTTTTCATTATATAATGCCGACAAACCACCGTCCTAATGTTCGTATGAGCCTCGGTAATTATGAAACAGTCACACTCGGCGAAGCCGTCATTAGAGATCCTACATCCGGGTATTAGATCTAGACTGGCAGCTGAGTTGCTATGAAGGATCTGGACAAGCTCGGTCCCGACAGCTTGTTAACACTTCAAGTCAGGGGTTTCGTCGGACTCATCGAGCGTCTTGCCTGATTAGGAAGATTCGACGGCAACTCCCGCCCAGAGCTTTCAATGACTCCTGAGTCCTGACTAATACAGCAATTGGATATTATGAAGAATAGCAGAGGATGGTTGTAATTTCAGCGTATGAAAATGGCTATATATGGCTGCTGGCCTCATTTAATACTAGAAAACTCAGTATCCGTGCAAAACCTGACTGTTATCATCACCCCTATTTTACAATGGCTACCCTCTTGAGGCTCTCCCTTGTTATTGGCTCTGCTGCCTCTGCTCTAGCTCTCGGGACTGGATGGCCTGACTCAGGCACTCAAAGCGGCCAAGTCCATGTCTATAGCTGGGGCCAGGCAACGGAAGTTGGCTGCTTGACGGCAGACGGGAAGTGGACAGCATCTGGGGCCTGCGATACCTTCACGTCAGAGGCGCTCGGGCTCGTAACTGTCGACAGAAACTGGATTGAACTCGATATCAAGAGCAGCGAGGGCAATAAGTGCTGGTTCCCTGACACCCACACTTTAGAGCTTGTGTGCGACAGCACAGTCAATGAGACTTTGTGGTTGCATGCTTCTGACTATAAGTCTGATAGTAAGAAGTCTCCTATCTGTTTGCTGTTTCAAGCTGACAAAGTTGGATATAGTCCTTGTCCATAGCCGTGCGATCGATAGCTACGTGCCCCTTAACGGAGGGCCACCGTCCGGTAGTGAGGCGATCCCCTTGAAAAGCGAAAAGCAGACCCAAGAGTGCGTATTCTATAATTGTGTTTCCCTCTAGGCATGATCTATGTCTACCCTCCCTAAAAACCTCTTGTGTTCAAACCCCAAAATTGGGGGTTTGAAGCTTCAGGAGAGTCTATAAATACTTATTTACTTTGATTTGTGTGTAGTGGTAATAATTACCAGCTCATATGGGTAGCGGAATAGGTAGGCATGTAATCCTGAGCTAGGATGACAAAGTGGTCGTTGAGTATTGTCGATGTACCGGTAAGCAGTACCTGATGGAAAGAGGAGTGAGTAGCTATGCTATATAGTTTGGTTTGGACAAAGTTTAGACAGCGGTATTTCAATTTGCATCAGCTATATCGTGAATCCAAACTAAACTGCCCCATAAGCTGCTTTGATTCCTCTTGAACTGACTGAGGGATTTAATACACGACTTGACAGTTCCATGGATATCTTTTACTTTCATGATAGACTCAGTGACCTGGCACAAAAATGCCATACATTAAGTGGTATGAAAAATGACTTCAGCCTGAAGGCTTTTAACAAGATAGGCTTTAATTGTGAACCAATGCAAATAATTCACTCATAGACCTTTTGGTTTTAATTGATGGACTATGGTAGTGATAAAGGCAACTTGATTTCCATAAATATCACGACCTTAAGACCTGGACCCCATTGTTCTCAGTCTTAAGCATATGAGTGTATTCCAATAGCTTCTTAGGAGTACCCTAAATGAGAGTGATTTGGTGCTGTTCGAGTATGTCGCCTTCATATGATGGAACCTTACAGCGTCGGTACTTCTGTATCATGTATGATAGCACGCAGCTCACAAGTTCTTCCGAGCCACGCTCAGATTCTTTGGGTAAATATTTAGATGCTGCCCACTCCTGATGGTGTGGCAAGGAAAAATTGACTTGTAGTAGCCCGATCCGCTGGTAGACACTACGACTGGGCGTCACAGCCGCTAGTAGCAGACAATAGAGCAAACCTGACTTTTCACTAGCTACTGGAAGAATGAAGCATTCCACTATCTCTGGACTCGGTACCTTTAAAAGGGTTAGCGCTATGGTTCTCTCCAATTTCTTAGAGTCTATGTGGGCTGTGAAATGTACGCCATCAAGCGTATCGGAAAAAGAGGTGTCGCATATCCAGCTAAAGGGGGCGATCCTATGTCGTTTATAATTTCCTACCCGTTGAGTCTCACATGAGGTGCAACCCCTATGGAATGCAGGAAAGACCCAGCCGATAAGTTGTATCCGTGAATCCCAAATTGCTCCATGCGGGTTAGCCCTGGTAACCGGTGCAGTATAAATGCTCACGACTTCCACAAGTTCTTTGTATATGCTAAAGAAACAATAGCGAACTCCGCCGTCCACTGATGCCCATGACCAAGAAGGTGCGCGATAAGTTGATATGCGTTCAAGGTTATTTCTGGAGTACCAGCACAAGTTCTGGCAGAGGTTTGATTTCCACAGGCCAGCCACATAGTCCGATCGAAAGACTGACTGATACGATTTTGCAATCCCTGAAATCGCGACTAACTTATCGTTCGGCATTGTGATATTGGAGGCGGAGTACACTTCAATTATGGTATGCCAAAAGCCCAGGACGTTGTCTGGTGTCATCATTTCTGGGGAGGTCGGGAATTTCGGATCATAGCCTGATAAACTCAATCTAAACCCCCTTGGCTCTCCTAGTTGGATCGCTTCAGTGCTGTCCATGATCTCACAACTGAATTCTTCTGCGCATTCAAAATACACCAATCATCGACCGAAGCTAATGTTCCGAGTTGATAGGAGGCGCTCTTGCAATACCCAGCCCCTACGATTGAGCGGTTCGCGGTCAAGGTTCCAGAAGACCGCATCGGCATCATCACGAACGAACGCTAGTTCCCCAGACTTTGGTAGGTGGAATTCCTGTAAGCTTGCTTGCTGCGAAGACCGCTTGAAGAAGAAACCCTCTGACCGGTTGGCCGCGGATGTAGCAGAAAGGTTGCAGTATCCGTATTTATACACTGAGTCCATCATACGACTTTGTTGATCCCAGTCCTCGCGGGAGTCTTGAATGATACACTGATTGAAACAATCAGATGTGAACGGATGGGAAATGGGATAATAAAACTGTGAGAAAATTTCTTACCAGTGAATCAATCCACATATATCGTATCTTTAACCTCAACGCAATGATAGCAGCATCAATATATTTTTGAGGTATCTCCTGCCTGGGAATCTCAGTTTGGAAGTCGCTGAATCTTTCAGATGTGAGTTTCAAGGTGGTATCGGTTCCCCACCTGTGGCTCAACGTAATATACCGGCCCTGGGTGTTACTGTTGGTGAGAATGAGGCAGAACTGTAACTTTCCCTCTTCTTCTCGTATTTCTATTAATCTGGACGGCAGGTCGTTGGGAATCTGCTGGTAACATTTGTGATTGCTCTCACAGTTCTCTAAGCGACTGGTAATGTATTCCCAGGCTTGTGGGAATCTGTGCTGTCTGCTAGAGCATTTATGCGATTAAGGATATGTCTTGGTCTATCGTGATGCTGAGAGTGGAACCCAAGGTCGCATACAATACCACGTTTACCCCCTATTTCGAAACGGGCACCTGAATACCAATACCTAGATAAGGACACACGCAGTCTTGTAAAACTTTTAAACTTGGATGAAGCCTGAGACCCCGCTACGTAAGTCATATTGGAAGGTTGTCCTTGAAGTGAGCAGGGTAATGATTCGAGCTGTTGTTGCAAATGCGTGAATATTCTAATACACCACCAACATCCAGCCCGGCAACCGCCCACCAGTTCTTCTGCGTTACGATGAAGGATAACCTCAGCATCTTCTCGTAGTTGAGTCCAAATCTGACAACGGGCGCAGGCCATGGTTGAGGTAATTGTATCTTCCAAGATTGTTGGTGGGTGATATCATGTATACACTCTTTGAATGAATTGTCAGAAAATGTTGAAAAAGGTGTCCTCCTGACTTATAAATGAGACGATATAAGCATAGCCACAATTTCGGGGTTGTTATGTACATGTAATATTAGGCTTCCACGCTGTAAGGCAGCCATCCGCTATAGGGGTCACGACTCTCAAATGCAGGACTTTGTTGTAAAGTTATAACTCGGAACCTAAACAGCTAGTTGACTGACTACGAGACATTAAAAGTCTAGCTACTAGCCGTAATAAAAGAAGTTCTAGCAAGGTTTATTGGGCGTATAGTAAATAGGTGGTTACTCTAGACATTAGCATTCCCTAATTCATCTTTGAGATGACCACCCACGGCCTACTTGTATTACTTAGCTCCGGCCCTCATCCCCAGCTAACATCGCCGGATTCCCGACCTCCACAATCTCACCTTTATCCATAGCAACGACCTTATCAAAGTCCATAATCATATCCAGGTGGCGACTAAAAGCTCCGGCGGCGTAGTTTATAAACCCCGCGCAAGTTATCTCCTGCATGACCGAGCTCCATCCCATGATCGACACTCGAGCTCACCTCATCCAGGAGCAGGATGCCGCTCTCGGGCGCACCACCGCCTCACCCGGGATTTCCGCGCGGAGATGCGCCGCCGCAACAGCGCGCGCCCCAGCGACATGAGCTGCCGCTGCCCGGCACTGAGCATTCCCGCACTCATGCCAGCGTCCGAACCGCCGCGCTCCTAGAGAAACTGCCACAGCTGCACGGTCTTGGAGCGGCGCTCTGCACTTCTCGGGCGTCGAGACCCCGAACAAAGGGATCCAGGGTCCTCAACAGCTCCGTTTTTGTCAAAGCAGTTCTGAAGCGGAGCCGGAAGCCCCGTGCCAAAACGGAGCGTAAGTGCTTGAGATCGGAAGGTGGACCGGGTTAGTAAAATTGGAAGAGGTAAGTAAATCGGATAGGTTAGGTAACAAACACCCCCGTACCGCATAATCGAGTTTGCTTCTCTACAGCATTAGCAGCTTATTACGGTAGCTATTGCCTGATACTACTGAGAGAACCTGACCTGCTCGCACTATTATCATCACCATATGAGAATTTCCCTGTCCGGCGAAACCGGCGGTGAAATTAATTATAAGTGAAATGGAATTTATGTACTGAAGAAGTTAGATATTAGTAGGGCGCTACTAGAAATGGATGTCCTCCATTTCCGTATGTTGCTTCATGTCTCCCTAGTCTTCATGTATCAGAAGAGACCCCTCTATATTCAAAGATATGTATCGCTTAATGTTTCAACCCTGCGATCTTTCTCAGCCGTTGGATTAACGACACTTTCGGTTTCTTCTTTGTTGCTTCTGTAACTGTTGACTGACTTCTCGTCTCCGTTGTCTTGGTCCATACCCTGGCTGAATAATACGAGATATCGTCGTGGATGTGTGAGGTCAGAATCTCTTCCACGTCACATAAGTACTGCAGAGTCGTGGTAGCCATGGTTCTCTTGCGGAAGCGCACGAAGTCTAGCGTTATCTCTATATCGCGATGCGAGACGTAAGGCAGCAGGAATCTCACGAGACCCAGCCTGCTGGGGATGTAGTCCCACCCGCCAGATATGCTATACCGGAGAAGATCATCGGGGACGCCCCCCACGACCGCGTTCACTAAGAGGGGCACCGCTTGTCCCTCTGTTCGTGCAAGCTTCGGCTCCTGGGAAACCTTGGATTCTATGTAGCTGACAACAGGCACCTGCGCTATGAGCCCTAGGAAGCTGATATGGGACCAAGCAGTCCAGTCAACCGCACCGTTGGGCTGCAGCTTTGGGGCGTCGTATAACTGCATACTGCTCCCTGGAGCGAACTTCTGAGGGTTTGACTGGAAAGTCTTCATTTTCGAGAGTAAATGGATATCATTGGATAAAATTGATCTTCCTCGTTGGTCCTTAATGTCGTAAAGCCTCGCCACTTGGTCATGGAGCGTATCGAGGATGCGCACGATCGATGCATTGGTGGACGGGCGACTTTCTAGCGTAGCTGCAATGTGAAGCAGCTTTATCAAGTGACGCCAGAAGATCTCGGGTTGGAACCCTTGGATCAAAGAATTGTCAACTCCTATTCTTAGGATTTCTCCTTTTAAAAGCACGAGTGTGACGTCGAAGTCGGGCTCTAACAGAGAAAAGACACTATCCCAGTTCTCATGCACCCACTACGACAATGTATGTTAGTGACTGTTCTATGTCTGGAAGTCAAAATAATCCGGAAAAAGATGAAAGGATCCTACTCCAAGTACATTGCATTCAGACGACATCAGACCGTTAGAATAATTAGAATCCACTTACATCACTTGCAGTTCGGTGCATGTAGTCAACCCGGCCGTTAGGTAAGTCGTTCCATTCGTATGTGTCTAACAGTCCTCTGGTTCGACTATTTAATCTTCGACTTAGAGATGAAGCGGCGCTGCACAAGAAGTCTTTGTTCCTCTCTTTTATATCCGCATCTAGTGACGGTTCTTCCTCTCCCATCCAGATGGCCACCGAAGACGGAGTAAGGCTGTGCTTCGCATAAGCTTCTACAAGGGAGAAGTACTGAGCCGCCTCCCCGTAATAACGCGAGTTGGTGCGTTTCCATATGACTTGGTAGAGGTCAGACAGGTCCTCCGGTAAAGCATTGAGTGTTGTCTGGAGGTCCGACAATTTGTCGCCCTCTTGCAAGCTCAGAAGGAGGTCTCGCACGACTACCGAGACCCAAAGGAAAACCCCCTGTGCTTTGATGACGAGGACCTCAAGTAGCTCCTTAGCCTCATCAGGCTGGAGTAAGCTTCGCTCCTTGAATCCTTGGCTCTTCTGGAAGAGGCCATCAACGTAAAGTCGGATGTCATTCTGCGTTAAAAGTTCGAGCTGGAGCATTGGGTTCTGACTGAACACATCACGGAACACGTTCCAAGGTCGGCTACTAACACATATTTTGACGTTAGGATGAGCGTTTGCTTCCCGCACAAGTTCGATTAACTGTAAATGATCGTCTTCGAACTCGTCGAGTCCATCGATGAAAAGGCCGAATTTGAATGATGTGCCATTGCCCGATAACTGCCTCCCTGCTTGGGACAGCATGGCTTGGAGTCCAGCTTCAAGCTCGACCATTGTCCAGTCTGGTAAGGTCACTTTGTCGTTGTGAAGCTGCAGCATAGCCCAGCGGCCTGGGAAAACTACTGGGACGAGGAGACTCGGGTATCGTTCTAGGCACTGACCAAGCAGCGTACGTAGAAGTCCCTGCCGTGATTTTTGAAAGCTGTTCCCCGCATTCCATGAGAAGTAGGTGGCTAATATGAGGTTGGATGGACTCGCCCACTCCCGCAGAGAGGCCCATAGCCTCTCGTCCCTAGTTAGGAATTTGAACAATGTAGATTTACCAGCACCCGGCTTCCCGGTCATCCAATAGCTGCTACATATTAGTCCCCGACTTGAAGATCTGGCGTCTTTATTTCCAAGACAGTAACAAGCTCCAGGGGCGAAAGTTAGTCGCCAATTAGGAAAATTATACAACTTACTGCAAAGAAAGTTAGTAATCATAAATAACCAGAAAGCGTATAAAGATATTGAACTTTAGAGATGGCTCAGGGTAAAAGGTTAGAGGTTCACATACCACATGATCTGATTCACTAGTGAGCCACTTGGAAAAGTCTGACCATAGCGGTTCGCCGTTATCTCCACAACGAGGTTCTCCAAACACCCACTCATAAGTATCGGCATGAGCCTTCGGAATGGACTCTTGTCTGCTATTGATCCTCTCAAAGCTAAGACTCTCTATGATTGCTTCAGCGAGGTCCTTGTTGTGCCTTATGGCTTTCCTGTTACTGATATTGCGGTAAGTAGCGCTGGGTGTCCCAGTACTTGAGGGCGGGGCGTGTGGTGTTGGCTCTCCGGGCTGAGACTGATCCTTTGGTGATCGTCCTTGGGATAATTCCTTCATATCATCACCGAGCTTGCGTGTTGTCTCATCAATTGTACCGAGTTGCGCTATCAACTTCGCTTGCTTTTCCGCAAGCTCAAGCATAGAGATGCCATTTCTCTCTGCTTGGCACCTGAAGTAAGGGATAGGTAAGTAAAACTTGGCAGCTCTGTATATATACCAAACGGCCATGCTCACCAGGACATTGCCAGCATCGCCGTCATAATTTGCTGCCGAGTCTGGTCGATGCGGTCCTTCAATTTCTGGATCTTCTCTGCCGACAGGATACCCTTCAGCGCCACGAACAGGCTATTTGCTGCCAGCTCCAGCTTGGTGGTACCGCGTGCGCGGAGCTTGGCCAATAGTTGCTGCAGTTCCTCATTGATATTACTAGCTTCACGGCAGAATTGAAACAAGAGATCTTGAGTTTTGGCTCTGTAATTCCTAGTGATATGCTTGTTTCGTTCGCTATATATCAACTCGTGGTCATTCAGCTTGAATATGGCATCTTCAGTCAGGCTTGTGAAGTCCTCTGAGATTTTCGAGAGCTCAAGGTTGTTGTGACTTTGCCCTAGAGAAGATGCATATGCCTCTCTGGTATCGGTGAGGACTCTGGACCCAAAGTCGAGGAACTGGATTGCCGCCGCCGCGACGGATAGGATGCTGAGGGGGTCCATTATTACAATAGGTGATCAACCTGTTGAAAGCCTCACAGGAGGCTATAGCCTTTTGGTGGGAGGTTTTCCACGAGCAAGGAGAGCAACTGGAGAGCGGGATAGTGGGTCAACTGCCATATATCAAAATGTCACGATTCAAAGAACACGGCTACAAGATAGACGAAGTTAGAGATATGTAGTCAGACCGGGAGATTCTGGGCTCTCAAGTTCAGAAGGCTGCAAAGATCGGCATCGCCCTGTGCTTAATACTGTAATCATGCGTGCGGGGAGATGTGAAAAGCGATATCTGGGCGAATGGCAAGGCATTATGGAGCATATCTATATCTACTAACCTTACTATGTTCAGCTGACCTGCAGGATGCTACGCAACATACTTATGCCCAACTGAGGCTGATTTATCCTTGCAGCCAAGCCTAGGCTAGGAAGAGGAATAGCAGGAATCACGCAAAAATATATCACGCAACTAGGCATTTGAAGCCCATCATTGCGCAATGAATTAGAAAAGAAGAATGGGGAAGGAAAATCGACTTGGGTCGTAGATATGTGCTAGATTGAATTCGAGTAATTAGACCATAGAAAAATGGCATTCTTCCAAAAACTCCCTCTTGATGGACGCGGGGCTATGATGTAGTTAGGTGTAGGTGTCCAATCTTGACTACTAATGTTGGTATCCATGCGATGCATATTCATTCCTTCACTATTAGATGCCGAGCGAGATTGAGACAGAATTGTTTAGCCCTGGTGGCAGATTGGGTCCTGGTGTTTTCTTGTCTCATATTTTCCAGGATATTGTGTTTGAGATGCCGCTTAGCTTCCTCTGTAAGTCGTATATTGATACGGCGACAGCAGCAAAGGCACGTGATAGTGCTGGTCCTTCATCACGGTGAAGGTAACCAAGACCTCGGGGAATAACGTTTTGCCTTCGCCAAAGTAGCTTCCCGAGTCGAATCGAAGCGTCCATGTCGATTTGTCCTCGACCTCGCTCAGCACGTCGTCCAGGCTATATGTCGGCACATCCCCCGAAGAGTGGATATTGGAGTACGGCAGCCACGCCTTGACGCGTCCGTCGTCATCGGTCAGGGACTCGAAGGTCTTGAGGGGAGCATGGCCGCCCTCTAGCTTCACGCGGATGCCCTTGGCCGGCTTTCCCACCGAGGTGTCGAGCACGTGGCACGTAATGGGGTCTTTGTCGTTTGCCATCGGGGCGTGGGCTGTGGGCTGTGCTTCGTGATTCAGAGAATTCAGGGGATTCAGAATAGAATCCGAGAGCTCAAGAATGTGCAGAAGGAGAGATCTGAGCTGAGCTGTGTTTTCGGAAAGCCTGGGGTTCCGCCAGGCAGAGGGACAGCTTGGGTAGCAAGCAGAATAAGTAGACCGCCCGGAAAGGCTCTGGGTGGAATGGACCCTGAATTCCAACGTAGGACAAACGAGGCGGAGCTGTCTGACGGCCAGCAGCTTTTGAATGATTGTGTAGGACAAGATAGATGCACACCACAAAGGGCAGTGGACCACAACCGTTGAATGTGTATGTATTGTATGTATTGTATGAATGGCAAAGCGAAAACTTGAAAGGGACCTGAGAAATAAGAGTGTAGCAGCTGAGATTCCTCGGAGGCTGCCGTTTGGCGAGGTTCATTCAGGTGAACCCCGCCTACCCACCTGCCAGCCAGCCAGCCTGCCAGCCCAGACTGCCCAGCCAGCCTGCCAGGCTGCAACCAAGGCGGTCAGTCTCCACTGAAGCTCTAGACTCCAGTGAGGGGGAGCTACTGTCGATCACTGGGGGTTCAGGATCTTTAAATAGAAACAGACTGTTACCTTGTACAAGCCTGCCAAGGTTCGACTCAAAAGCAACATCTTCAAGTAGGTACATACATAAAATACATAGGTACCTTACCGAGTGAGGCCCCAGATATAATCGTAATCCACTACTGTAATGATCCTTTCTAAGTTGAACGATTGAAGACATAACTCTTATTCAACTATAAACGACCAGTCAGTTATAATAATTTGGGGTAGTTATAAATGATTATAGTTTCTAGAGTGTAGACTATTGTACGTATGACTCTTTACTTCCATTAGAAAGTTACCTTAATACATACATCACTCGTACGAACTTCCCCTACCTAATCTACATAGCAGATCTACACTACATAGTACGCAATACATGTACACTACATACATGTTTTTAGCCCGAGACTTCGTTCAATGCAGCTTTGTCCCCCCACTGAAGAACCCTAACCACTTATAGATCTTGCCTCAATCGTCGACCCCTATTAGAACATCTAGGTCTACGTATGGCACCCATTCTTGTATTCTCCTGCATAGCAAGAGCGCGCTAATCTTGTCCTGTTGTACATTGTAATGATCTTGTTCGCTAAAGGTCTCAACGTTGTGACATCACAGCCTTCACTAATCCTTAAAGAAACTGGCGGTGGGAATCATATGCCGATGATTGATTGGACAGAACAGCACCTGGTGGTAACTAATAATAGCCTGGCAAGATTATCACGCAATGTATTGCATAGAAATAGACCTATCTTCAGATCTTTCGGGGCCGATATACCTATGTTGCCCCTTCTCCTATCTTGTGAAAGCGAGATCTAGACAAGACAAAGCCCCCACGTTTTGGTAAAACGGGTAGCCGAGCTCCATTCATGACACTGGTGTATCTAGACTGTTTTTATCTTTTCTTATACACTGTTAGGCTTGAGAAGTATTCGATGGTAAACTGCTGCTACCTGCGTGGGCTTCAATTGTACAGCCACCGAGGCTATCTGGAGTTCTGCATCTGACCTGCATAGAATGCAACCTAGCTCGAACTATTGGACTAGTCGCCAGTACGATTCTAGTCTACCAGGCACAAATCAAAATTATTGTCTTAATCCGACCATAGAGTCCACTTAACTCGTCCTCCTTTATCAACCTGGTGCTTTATCAACTCATCGAGCTATCTTAAATACACTCGATGGTACCCAAGATATCGCGACACTCCCAACCCTTAACCATCTTTACAAGTTAGTCCCGGCTACTCTAATACCCCTCGGGAACTTGTCAGACGTACACGCCATGCCATTGGCAAGACATCGTGGCTATGTCGAGGGCATAGTCGTAACGGCCGCACATGCCGCAACACGGAAGTAGTGGTTATGGCTCTAGCTCAGCGTACCGCCCAACCCTGATCTCGACAATTAGCCGTCGTGAATTTGGACCCGTGACCTCAACGATCTTCAGGTACTCTATGCAGTTCACATCCCGGACATGGGGCCCAATGCCGTCTCTGATATCAAAACTATTAGGTACGTAAACTGTAAGGAATCTCTCAACACTTCCCACGGGAAGTCTTGCAAGTGCACCGCATCCAGCGTCTTGCTATGCCACAAGCCAGCAGAAACCTGTACCCACCAGGGTCTGGCTACGAATCCAGTTCTTCGTCCGACGACGCCCTTTCCTCGCTGGGTATTACATTCCTCGGATAAGTACTTCTTCTGCTTACGGTAGGACGTCTTGGGTTGCCCATTCGAAGGAAGCGAGATCTGTCCCTACCGCTATCTACGATGGTGCATCGTAATCTGTGACCGATTCTCTAGGGCAATGCTCTGGACTGCCAGAAATGGTGGTATAGAACGATCCAAGCATGTACCTCACCTCCCCCTGAGTCTTCATCTTGTTATCATCAACTATCTAGGCCTAAGGAAATTTTGCATTCGTACACCTTTGACGCGTTAATTCATAGCAGGCATGATGTGATACCAGCAAGCGTAATATCCAGACCGGGTCGTTCTCTATCACGCGTGTTCTGGTCTGCCTTAGTTGTCTTTGCTGGGCCCTCGATGGGTGGTCCATCTGTCCCGGATCGGGATAAATGGATGATATCGTGCCTGGGGGCTCCTCTCTGGGTTTCTGAAGTGTCCCATGAGCTTTACTGTATGGTTGAGAGCCACAAGTGCAGGACAACACGCCCTGATGATATATGTTGAAGGCATTGTCAGCTTAGAGTCTCTTATATGAGTGTGTCTTACAGTCAGTCCATATTCGACACCGGATCACACACAAGTAATTTGTAGTTTATAATCTCTTCTCATAGGAATCATGGGGCCCCTATCTCTATACGCTGCTTACGTATATAGTATAGTACGTAACAGCTGGCCCTGATATTCAGGTGAAGTAATACTACCTGCCACGAACTGTATTTTGATCATGATTGCCTAGATTTGTGTACATTATGCTAAGCTGCAACGTTGAGAATGCTCCAGGTACATACAATAGGGCGATCCATTCACTGAAAGCACTATGACAGCACCGCACATCTATTGCAAGGAGGGAAGGAAAGGGGGGAAGAGGGAGGAAATACCTAGGTACATAGGGTAGCAGCCAAGTAGAGGTAAGGCATATATATCATAACAACCTACCCTACTATCACCAAGCCGGCATGGCGAGGGAGTCGGAGTTACTGTTGCGGCCTCCTCATTGAGTGGCTCATGGGGGCGTTACACGACTGCGCAGACGGCAGGGGCAGTTTCACGACGGAAAGATTAGCCTTCGGGTGAAATTTTTTTTCTTCACACCTCTGGAGGTACTGAGTTCAAACCCTTTCATGGGTAGAATTTTTTTCTTCCAATTTTACCACAGAAGATAGCAAAGTTAACAACTCTCTATAGTACCTAACACGAGAACGTATGGAGGATAATAGCCCTTAGGATCAACCTAGGTAACTCTCCTCAAGAAGATACTGGTTATTCATTAGGTTTAGGTTACGAAGGTCCACTATGGAGTAAGATGACAATTGTGATTCCTCTTTGCAACTTCATATTGTCTCTGGTTGATTCATTTATTATTAGTCAACTTATAAGACTACGGAGTATCATCTGTCTGTTCGAGAAATATGTGGAAACCTCAAGACAACCTATGGCTGAATGGATCCCTCGATTGTGCACTGACCACATGAAAATGCCAATCCCCACTAAGTACGGAATACATCCTTTACGCGGGGCACTTGTAATAATTCCAGGTTGCTTGGAGGCTAGACTCGATTCCACTGACGTACCAAAACCTTCCATCCTGTTTTCACGAACCTCGTCTGCGACCCCCCTTGACCCGTGACCGAATCGAAGTTTACCTTATTAAACTCTTACTTTCCCA
The DNA here is from genome assembly GCA_022497155.1 of Whalleya microplaca. Lineage (NCBI taxonomy): Eukaryota > Fungi > Ascomycota > Sordariomycetes > Xylariales > Xylariaceae > Whalleya > Whalleya microplaca. Next base: position 853,788 of record MU385723.1, read on the forward strand.
ACTGTATACTTAGCTCAGACTCACTCTCTCGGTCGTATCCCTTTTGTTATTCTACCCTCGCCATGTCCGCCGCTGTAGTCTCGGCCGATGACGGCCTGGACCCAACGCTGCAGTCCATCTTGGACCAGAAGACGCTGCGCTGGATATTCGTCGGCGGGAAAGGTGGCGTAGGCAAGACGACAACCTCGTGTTCCCTCGCCATACAGCTTGCCAAAGTCCGCCGCTCCGTCCTCCTCATCTCCACCGACCCTGCGCACAACCTGTCCGATGCCTTTTCGCAAAAGTTCGGCAAAGAGGCCCGGTTGGTCGAGGGCTTCTCGAACCTGAGCGCCATGGAAATTGATCCGAACGGAAGCATACAAGATCTGATAGCAGGTCAGGGCGAGGAGAGCGACGCGTCGATTGGCGGTATGGGAGGCATGATGCAGGATTTGGCGTTTGCGGTGAGTGTTCATATGGTATATGCTATCTCGAGTCTCTGGTCTAATACTCTATTGTAGATCCCAGGTATAGATGAGGCCATGTCGTTTGCCGAAGTCTTAAAACAAGTCAAGTCCCTCTCGTACGAAACCATCATCTTCGATACGGCGCCTACCGGCCACACTCTCCGCTTCCTGCAATTCCCCTCCGTCCTCGAGAAGGCGCTGGCCAAGATCTCACAGCTCTCGAGTCAATACGGCCCACTTCTCAACGGCTTCCTCGGCTCCCAGGGGACACTACCGAACGGGCAAAACCTGAACGAGATGATGGAGAAGCTGGAGGGCCTCCGCCAGACGATCTCCGAGGTCAACACGCAGTTCAAGGACGAGAACCTGACGACGTTCGTGTGCGTCTGCATAGCCGAGTTCCTCAGCCTGTACGAGACCGAGCGCATGATCCAGGAGCTGGCGAGCTACGGCATCGACACGCACTGCATCGTGGTGAACCAGCTGCTGTTCCCGAAGCAGAGCAGCAACTGCGACCAGTGCAACGCCCGGCGGAAGATGCAGATGAAGTACCTGGACCAGATCGAGGAGCTGTACGACGAGTTCAACGTCGTGAGGATGCCCCTGCTGGTGGAGGAGGTCCGGGGCAAGGAGCGGCTGGAGCGGTTTAGTGAGATGTTGATTCACCCGTACGTGCCTCCCGAGTAAAAGGCAGGTAGGTTGAGACCAGCTATCCCGAGTCGCATTTTTTAGGGTTGGGGAAGCGTGGCGTTGCGATGCCCTTAGATGGTGTAGCGGATATTAGAGTCCGAGAAATTAATACACACTGATGGGCCCCTGGAATAGATCATCCCAAGTACTGTAATATCCTACTTCGTCTATTCGCAAGTCTACCGTGATAGGGGGCAATATCATGTCTGCCTAGGCATATGGCAGGCTGATGTGAGGGTAGAGGCTTGCTACTTGTATAGCCTTCAGTATATATATATATATATATATAAATTGCTTACGGAATGACATATAGTATAAGACTTGTGTAGTTGGTCGAATTCAATAATTAGAGTAACTCTTTGTTTTCTCTGGTGTATATCTTTGTGTAAGTGGTTTTACTCACATCCAACACAACTAATTATTATTAACACCACCTCGGTGCTTCCATCTGAAAGAGATAGCAATCAGAACGGTTTCATCAATAAGAATTGCCCCTTTGGTATAAGATACTTGACTGTTTTATATCAACCACCTAGCTCAATGCTCCCATACGGAGTAAACTGCAACTTATTCTTGCATGACTTGCCCAATAGGGGAGCTATCCAGTTGCAACTAACGCTTGATGGAGATGAGCTAACACAGCCAATACCAATAGCACTGATAGGAATCGAACATAAGTCACTTTATTAGTTAGGTAGCTCAGCAACAGTGACAGCTACGTGTACATACATACCTCATACTCGAGCATACCGCTTTTTGTTGGACAACCCTCTATCGTTCCACACAACAACAACAACAGGTAGGACTCGTTGAATGCGGCCCGCCGTTCTTTACCTACTGTGAATCTATTGAAGTCGATGATATTGACCCTCGGACGAATAATAGTTCATTCTGTCGGTGTAGCAGGGTGGGGCGTACCATTCCCACTACTGCGTACCTGAGCAAGGTACGGTTAGTGGTTGCACCGGCAAGGTTGTAGTGGGCATGGCGGGGTAGGTAGCTCTTGGAACGGGGGGAGTTGAGTGTTGGAGGTGAAGCTTCAACCTCTCATCCCATGAGCTTTTGCGTTTCACCCGAACTTACTTTTCGAACTTGAATTTGCCATTTTCTCATTTCCCGGGATTTACGTACTGAAGGCCTGGCAATTACTTCTCAGAGCTCAGAGCTTCGATGTGAATGAATACATATAAGCCGGAACAACACTCGAGTACATAATTGTATCTACTGTATCTAGATATATCCAACAACAAACATGGCCGCCGAAATCCCCATCATCGACGCCCACATCCACCTGTTCCCCGAATCCGAGCTCGAGACCCTGGCCTGGTACAAGCCAGGACATCCACTGGCAAAGCAGCACTCGATAGAAGAGTACAAGGCCGCGACCGGGGAATCCCAACCCAAGGGCTTCATCTTCATCGAGACGGACCGGAAGAACGACCTCGAGGCCGGCGCCAAGGACGGCAGCGGCTGGGAGGCCCCCCTGCAGGAGATATCATGGCTGCGGCGCATCGCGACGGGGCAGCCGAAGGACGGCGAGGGCCACACGCCCGCCGACGCGGCGCTGTGCACGGCGATCGTCCCCTGGGCGCCGCTGCCCAGCGGGCCCGCGGTGCTGGAGCGGTACCTGGCGCTGGCGGAGAAAGAGGCGGGCGACAGCTGGCCCAAGGTCAGGGGCTTCCGGTACTTGCTGCAGGACAAGCCGGCCGGGACGATGCTGCAGGATAATTTCATCGAGAGCCTGCGGCTGCTCGGTCGCAAGGGCTACGTGTTTGATTTGGGTGTCGACCAGCATAATCGCGGCCGCGCGCAGCTCGAGGAGGTCGTCGAGATGATTGATCGTGCGCACGATGGCGTGCCGGAGGAGCAGAAGGTCACGTTTATTATCAGTAAGTCGCCTATCCACCTACCTACCTACCTACTGTTCCCTACCCATCTATCTACGAACTACTATTACGTGCCTCGCTACCTCACTTACAAACCGGGCAAATTTCTCCTACGAAGGCCTCAACCTATCCTACGTAGCCTAACTGACACATTCATCTTCTACAAAAAAACAGACCACATGTGCAAGCCAGACCTCACAGTCTACAACGTGCAAACCTCAACCTCCTTCATCGCGTGGCGCACGGCGATGTTCACGCTGAGCAAGTGCAGCCGGACGTACATGAAGCTGTCGGGCGGCTTCCCCGAGATGCCCGACTCGCTGCGCCGCCGCCCCGCCGAGGACATCTTCGACGCCGTCAGCCCCTGGCTCAGCGTCGTGCTCGCCGCCTTCGGCCCCGCCCGCATCATGTTCGCCTCCGACTGGCCCGTGTGCGCCGCCGCCTTCGCCCACGACGATGAGGGTAAGGGTGAGGGTGAGGGTGAGGAGGGGGGTGATGGGGAGAAGGAGAAGGAGAAGGAGAATGCCTGGGCTAAGTGGAAGAAGATCGTCGATCGCCTATGCTGGATGGCGTCTTATGAGGATGAGGAGAAGGCGCTGATTTGGGGCGGTACGGCGTTGAAGGCGTATGGGATTCAGGCGTGAGTGAGTGGCGTGGGAGGAGTTTGTTTATATAAATCGAGAGTTAAAATAGGCCAAAGTAAGGTGTATGTATGTATGGCTGCAGCAAGGAAGTAATTAAAACGCGATCACGCGGTGGAGCTCGAGGTCTAACGAGGAAAAACCATATCCCTGATAGCGACAGTATCGTGCCATGTCGTGTCGTGAATCTGTACATACAACAATTTTCTAATCTACATGTTGGTAGTTGGTCCTATAACTTGCAGAAGATCAACAGATCTAGCGACTTAGCGGCGAAGCTCATCACAGTCGATCTTTCATGCTTGACACGACTCGCGAGTAAGTCGACAAGCAACAAGTGGAACGGAAAATGCGGCAACAATCTCGTATTAGGATCATCCTCTCTCTATCTCTATCTGCCGTCTTCACACACACACACTGCGAGTCGTGTGGAATGCTATAACCTACTCATCCCCTCTGCCGTACGAAATATACGCTAACCTAATGATAAGGAGTATTGATAAAAATCTAAAATTTCTTTTTTATACTACCAATTAAAAAAAAAAAAATCTGCGCCGTCTATATAGATAGTAGTGTTATACCGGGGCCCCCTATATAATTACGTCAACAAAACAACGCTACCAATGCAATAAACAACTCCACCGAATGCCACACACACATCCAGAGCTAGCTAGCTAATAGTGCCAAAAGTGTTGCTGTGCTGTGCTGCCTTCACAGAAGCGCCCAGAAGAACGCCATGACGGCCAGCGGATACGCGACCCCTAGAAGCTGCTGCTGCTGCTTCGCCGCAGCGCTCGTGCTCACGCCGCAGCAGGCGCGGTTGTACGTGACGTTGTTCATCTGGGCGGCGACCTCGAAGACGGAGCCGGCGTAGCCGCCGGTGTTGTAGTAATCGACGTTGAGGAAATTCGGGGGCCTCTCCCAGGTAGAGCGGCAGTTGTTGGCGGAGAGGCCGAGCGAGCCGTCGCCGGTGACGTTGTTCGTGACGTTGAGCTCCGTGCGTGCGGGGACCAGCATGTCGGCGCCCAGGATGCTCAGCTCGATGTTGAGGTTGTGGTTGATCATGTACAGGCGGTTCTTGGCGTCGGCGTCCTTGAGGTCCGGGGGGCGCTGCACCGTGCAGGGGAACTTCTGGTCCGTCGGGTCGAAGGGCGTCTCCCAGAGCTGCGAGAACTCGTCCAGCAGCCACGGGTACTCCGTCTGGTTCGCCATGTAGTCCATGAACATCACCACGCGCTGCCCCTTCAGGATCATCTCGCTGAGGGTCGGCCAGTCGTCCAGCGTCATGGGCGCCACGGACGGCGTGTAGATGTACCGGAGGATGCCGGTCTGTTGGATGTACGGTACGTACAAGCTGGGAACAGAGCTGTGCCTACGGTTAATAACTATACAATCTAGCAGGAATTGGTATAGTAAATAAACTTACTAGTTTCCATTGCCTAAAAGAATCGTCACTACATCATAGGGGTGACTTGCTACCCAGTTCTTGACTTTGGTAAGCCAGTCGGTGATGGGCCCAGCGTCGAGGATATCGCAGGACGTGTGACAGAAATGCGGCTCGTTTCCATTCGTCGGCCACTGTATCTGGCCCTGAAGGAATCGTACACCGTCGTTCAGTTGCAACGTAACGTCGTACTGTTGATTTGCCGCGAGGTTGTTCGGCGTGATAAAAGGGGAGTTGTGACATGCCACCTCGGTGATGTTACTGTACTTCCGGGTGCAGAACTCGGCGTAGTTGTTGCACGGCTGCGTGTTGGTGACGGTGGGCCGGGACGCCGTGGTCGTCGTCGCGTTGCTCCCGCCCGATGCCGTCGGCGATCCATTCGACCCGGTCAAGAACGTCACGGTCTGGGACGACGAGCTGAGGGACGTCTTGGTGGTTGTGTTGCTCGCGGCCATAGAACTTGCTCCATCGCTGGTAGAGGCGAGGGTTGGACTCAAGGTCACCTGAGTCGTAGGCGACTGGTATGGACCCGTGGGTGTCCCATTCTCGCTGATCGTGAGTGTCGAGCCCGTAGCCGTCGTCCGATCATCGCTGACGGTAGTTTGTGCGAGGACACCAGCAGCTGCGGCTAGTATTGAAAGAGTCCCCAGACGGAACGCCATTTGGGTATCCAAATTCTCTGGGAATCGTCGTTTACTTCATAGACTGCCCCGTTGAGCTGGTAAGTACACTTGAAAAAAGGTTTATTAGGTAGAGAAGAAATTCTCTAATATGGTATAAACATCAACGATGACAATCGTCTGAACTCTTGGTGTTGTAAAAGTTAATAAGACCGGGTGGACAACCGCCCCCCGGCTCAAGCAAACCTTGGAGCTCCATGTTTATGCTAGGGCGCAACACAGGATACTTTCGAGTACTTCATCTCTACCATGTACGTGCTAATACGAGCTAAAATGCTCTGATAGTGAGCAGTAGTGTACAGATCTGTACATAGTAAATGATGATGCACGGAGACTAAATGGTTGGGAGTCAGTCGGCGCAGACGGCACTTACACGCGTCCCCTGCAGGCTGCGCCTGTGGTGTGTGAACTGGCAGTGGAATATGATGCAAAGTGGCTACCTGATTTATGGGTATTTACGGGTCGGGAGCCACTTCCTTAAGAGATACATCCTTACCTAATTGTAATGCATTGAGCAGCTGAAAGTTACATGTACGCAGAGGTAAAGTATGTATGTACATACATAGTAGGTGAGATGGTAGGCAACCTGCAAACCATCTGATAGCATCTGATAATAGTCTCAATTTTCCAAGAGATGATCAACATAAACATTCCACTTTATGTTTGGACCCTGCCATCCTTCCAGCCCTCCAGCCTTCACATCATCCAGATCATCCATTCTATTACACATACGAACGGTTTTCTGGCTTCTTATCAGTTGCTATTCTTTACCACCATGCAGCTACATGATGTCTAAGGATTCTACATAGTACCAAACCTATATGTAGGTACCCCCTTCAGTGCGGTACATTATGCTATGTATTTACCTATGTAGGAATGACCCTGGAATCCTGATTGGCTCCAGCTCTGTTAGTATGGGTTAGTAAGAACGGGAATGAGCGTCCTCGCAGCCTGCCTGCCGGCCTAGCTAGGCGTTTCAGAGCATATGATGATTACCCACGCTATGGTTCAATGTCACCCTCGAGCCTCTTGGCACAGTGGCAGTGACATCTTCATGCCGGCAATCGGCAAGCAAAGAGGTGTAAGCCGCAGCAGGATCTTACCATCTAGGTACCCTGACGACCTGACAGCGGCGCGGTTAAGCTTCAGACGAAGGGGACCAATGGATCTGTCTAAGATCCAATTAGCACGGGTACTCTACGGTACTTCCCCAGTACTTGCTCGTTCGTAAAGGATGGGGACCCAATCACCCAGTCATAATGCATGCGCACCCCGATTCGAGTGAACTTACCAAATCTTCCTTGCTGAGCTGGTCGTCGATCATCGATCATCAATCCATCAGTACCATTTTTTTTCTTGATTTTCCTTGACGTCTTTTCTCATCTGCATCCTCTTCGTGGGGGTTTCCCAGCAACCGTCATCCACCGACTTTCGTTCAATTAGCGCACCCAGGACGTCTGTCGAGCCAACGACCACGACCACGACCATACGATATCTCGACTTGAAGTCCCTGGTGGTGGTGCTTTGGTGGTTCGAAATTCTCGCCATTTTCGAGCTTGCCATTCTTCGAACATGGCTCTAGGATCTCTTCCCCGATTTCGAAAGCGAACTGCTGCAGCTGGCTCTCCAGACGTTCTGAAGGAGACCTCTCAACCAAGCATACCTGATCCGGCTACCTTGAAGCGAGCAACCAGGACACGGCAAAATGCTATTATCGTGTCATGTTTCTGCTACCTAGTCGCTATCGTATTCCTCATCTTGGTGAGTATCAGATCTTTCAATTTAGCATTTAGCATTGCGCATTGCTAACTGTTTGGGACTACCAGGTCGAGATAGGAAATACCAAGGGTACGCGGGTCTTGGGTGATATATACTTTTTCAAGCTTGACCTTTCCGACATTCTTCCCCAGGCAGTACCGACGACCTTGTCATTGCAGAACTCGATCGCACGAACTTTGGGTCTCCATGATTTCTACCAAGTAGGCTTGTGGAATTTCTGCGAAGGCTATGAAACCGAGTATGTTTAACTCCCTGTGCCCGCCAACGTTTTCATAGGATCCTAGCTTACACATTCGTCAGTGGCATTACTTACTGTTCGACTCCGACTAAACTCTTCTGGTTTAATCCAGTAGAGATCTTGTTGAACGAGCTCTTCGCTGGGGCTTCGATCGCTTTGCCGTCAGAGGTGAACGACATCCTGAACATTCTTCACATTGCATCAAATATCATGTTCGGCTTTTTCCTGGTCGGCCTGCTCCTGGACTTTGTTTTGATGCTGCTCTGCCCAGTCGTACTATACTCACGATGGTGGAGTCTTCCATTTGGCATCTTGGCCTTCGTATCCACCCTATTGGTCTTGGTAGCCACGGTTCTTGGTACTGCCATGTCATTGATATTCAAGTACGCGTTAACATCGCAGACGGACCTCAACGTTAGCGCCGATGTGGGCGTCAAGATGTTTGCGTTCATGTGGATAGCTACGGGATTCACGCTGGTTGCCTTCCTCATCAATTCGTGCTTGGGCTGCTACTGCACATCGCGCCGCGACATGCGTACTGGGCGAAAGGGCGGGAAACGTCTCAATCCCACTCCTGACAGCACCCCTGACAGCGAGAAAGGCCAGAAGCCGGCTACACACGAGTAAACGGTCACATTGGAAAGCAGGGTTGGAAAGGAGACTTAAACAGAAGAGTTAACAGCCTGGGAAAAGCCAGCCCGGGGATTTGTCGATCGGGGCTAAATAAAACTATGTTTAAGGATACTAAAGAGGTGGGAATATGGTATGCGATTGGGCCTAAATAGTTATTAATTTATACACTAGGAGTTAGCCTGGAAGGGTAGGATGTTAGTTCTACTCTAATTAGTTTAACAAGAATAAGATAATATATTTTATCCCTCTGAAATAAGCCATACTTGCAGAATAAATAGTCTGCTATAGTGAGAGTATAATAGGGGAGACCGTGCAAGAGAATACGCGTAGTCCGTACAGTTTACAATTACGGACTGCTTGATAGAACCGTAAGTGCCTGTTTTGGATGGATTGCACCGTTTCAGATGGTTAGAGTCGGGAGATCCTAGGACCGTAATTGACCCATGTGACTCTTACCTAGAAATTTAGCCTTCATTTCTCCGCGTGACTAATCATAATTCCTCGCCCCAAAGCCAAATAACATTCGACTCCCGCCTACTTTTCTCAATCAGCATTCCTTCTCTTTTCCCGCACCTCTTTCTCATCTTTACAACTCTCACCCCATCCTCCACCGTTCTTCTTCGACGTTGACCTTGACGAACACCGGTCGCTGCGATTCTTCGGTGATACTACTAATCATATTTTCGTCGTTTGCCATCGCGCACTTACCCTTTTGATAAATCCGCTACTGCTGCGGCTTTTTCGATTGATTACATCCATTCGGCAACTCGCAGTCTCGATTCTCCCTTCTGCCGTGAGCGATGGTCGGCTAATTCATCGTGGACTAATTTGCGTTCAGTGAATATCCTCGTAGGGTAGGCAGGAGGTTTCGGTCTAACAAGACGAGATTGATTTCGTTGATTTGGTTGAGGTGTGGACTTGGGAGGAATTACTGCCTTGTCATCGCTCGAGCTGATTTGGTGGATTAATCCGCCTATCGCTTTGTACATCATTCTCCTTTTTTCTTATCTGGAGCGTGAACTCCCATTGTTCTCTCAAGTACAAACTAAATTGATACCCGTCCATTTTCTTGCCAGCTGGTTCTTGAAGAATACGAGAGTCACCATAGCCCACATACCTCAACAAGCAGCAAACACAATTACAGATCCGTCAGCTTGCGAACGATCAGCAATATCTTGCGCTTGATATATTTCACACCTGACTTCTAGTACCACGCTCTACTCGAGGCTCAATACGAGTTTCGCTGCACACACTCTTCCACTTCCCCAAACTATTGTAACGGTTGAGACATATCACATAATATCATCATGACTTCATCTGTGTTCTTCAAGTTCAAGTCCCAGAAGGAGCCGTCGCGTGTCGAATTTGATGGTACTGGCATCTCAGTTTTCGAACTCAAGCGTGACATTATCATCAAGAGTGGCTTAGGCGATGGTACTGACTTTGACCTTGCCATCTATTCCGAAGATGGCAGCGAAGGTAAATATTAGCTACATAAACTCGATATCATTGTGCTAACAATTTCGTAGAATATGACGATGATACCACGATCATTCCTCGGTCGACTACGGTCGTTGCTCGCCGGCTTCCCCCGCAAAAGCCCGGCGCCGGCCGGGCTGCTCGATATGTCTCTGGAAAAATGCCAGCTAGTGCGAAGAATTCGACCCGACGGGAGACTGTAGCGAAAGCAGCGAAGCCTGCCACGACCGGTCTTACGCAGATGAGCACGGCATTGACTGAGGAGGAAAAGATGGCGGCAATGTTTCAGGCTCAGTCCGATCAATGGACACTCCAGCAAGAAGAGATGTCTCAGTAAGTAAAAAACCATGGAGATGATATGGTTAGATCCTTTGCTAACTTGTTACAGTCAAGCAGCAGTGTACAAGCCAGGTTCGAAGAAACCTGCCAATGTTCCCGATCACGACCCCCCGAACGGCTACATTTGCTATCGATGTGGCCAAAAAGGTCACTGGATCCAAGTCTGTCCTACGAACGATGACCCCAATTTTAATGGTGGCCATCGTGTCAAGCGTACAACAGGAATCCCTCGCTCGTTCCTCAAGACCGTAGACAAAACGACGCTTCAGCAGACGGGTACGGACGGCGAGAAGATCAAGCCTCCGGCTGGTGTCATGGTTAATGCAGAAGGAGATTTTGTAATTGCTGAGCCTGACCAGGCCTCATGGGAACAGTACCAAGCAAAGACGAAGTCATCAGCAGCTGCCCAGAAAGCGGCTTCTGCCGAGGACAGGGAAATTGAGGAGAAGGGCTTGTTGTGCTCCATCGACAAAAGGATGTTCATAGATCCAATGAAGACACCATGTTGTGAGAAGACGTATTGCAATGAATGCATTACCAATGCTCTCATTGAGAGCGACTTCATATGCCCAGGCTGCCAGTCTGAGGGTATACTAATTGATGATCTTAAAGCGGACGACGAGGCTTCTACTAAGATGCAAGACTTTCTCAAGGAGAAAGAATCAAGCAAGGCTAAGGAACGATCCCAGACCCCGCCTGCAGTCAAGTCTCCCTCACAAACGCCTTCTGAGAAGGAGAAGGAGAAGGTGACGCCACAAGCAGAGCTGCCTAAGGACCAACAACCTACTGCTCCAGAGGAGACTAAACCCCCTACGCCACCCTCAACAGCAACTAAACTACCCTCTACATATATAACGAAGAAATCAACGACCCCCATAAATTCAACCAAGAAACCGGTAACTCCCAATCCTGTCTCGGCTGCCAATGGAACATCTAAAAACCAAGAGACTTTGAAAGATGCGACTTCCAAGAAGAGACCAGCAGAAGAATTGATGGAGAATCCTAAAATCCCCAAGGGTCCGAAGGCCATGCAACGAGCGCAAGAGGTCAAAGGTACGCCAAATATGCCGCAACAAGGCATGAATGGCATGATGCCTAACATGATGCAATTTCCTCCGAACGGCATGAACGGCTTCAATCCACCTAACATGAACATGGCCATGATGATGGGTATGAATCCCATGATGATGAACCCAATGATGGGTATGGGCCCAGGTTTCAACCCGGCAGGCTTTCAGGGTATGAACCCTAACGGCATGTTCGGAGGAAACCTTGGAGGCATGAATATGGGTAACATGAACAGCATGGGCGTCAACAGTGGGTTTAACAACCAACAGCCAATGAAACCGAACTTCACCACGCCCAACAATGACGATGATGCTTACTTCCGCAAGCCTGTCAACCCTGGACGCCATCAGAACCGACAGCGGAGAGTCCGGCCAAGTGACTACAGGGAACTGTAAAGCCTTGGTTAGGCAAGAACATACATCATTGGACTTGCTTCACTGCATATATATGATTAAGATTCCCATCTGGGCAAATTCCCATCTTCCTTACGCCTCACGATTGTACATTACACGAAAAAAACATTCCGGAAAGCATTTTGATCAACAGGTCGGTCACCCGTCGGCGTTGGGCGCCCCAGAAACTCGTTGGGCAGGGAGATAAAGAGAGGCTTGTCATCGGTGTATTGGCGTTAGCATCACCAACCATAGACTGCACACAGCCAGTCTCATCAATCGGTTCAGGGTATAGGGATTAGGGAATTGCCTCTTGTTTTTTTTTAGGGCCGTACCTAAATGATGCGTGTACGAGCCATGGTTCTTTTTTTTCACGGATGACACGGGGGGTGCTTTCTTGCTTTTCATCTGGAGCTAGATAGGCCAGATACGTACGCACGTTCCTGGTAAAGAGGAATGAAATGAATTGATGATGGATTCGTGCCCCTCACTTTGTTTTTAAGACCGTGAATAGTGACTTGTATATTGTGATATGTTGCTAGAGGGAGGTCTAACATTTGACTTGCCCTTATTTTAATTAGGACCTTGTGGGCTTCCAAGTATTTACCAAGTTCTTGGATCCTCGTTTTCTTCCTACAGTAAGCGCTTCATCGTCGTTCATTACGGCCTACGTTGAATAGAAGCCAAGGTTTCTACCGGCCGCTCTTTCTATATCGCTCTCCTGATTTAATGTATGGTGTTAGACACGGCGAGACGGAACTATTTACTATGTACTTATATGGGGTGAGCGGTATCCCGATTTTAGAACCGCCTCGCGGGTAATATGACTTGGAACATTGAGGGTCGAGATCGCTTTCCTATTGGATTCGAGTACACTAGTTCTAATCAACGACCAACCTCTCCCTAAATCCATATAATTCTGTTGAAAGTAAGCAGTATTCATCAACTTCTAATTGTCATATATCTATCGTTCATTCACGCAGTCACAATTAGGCAAGATAAAGGCAAGTAGTTTTTCAATGAATAGATTCAATAGTCCTCTATCCACTATACCGTGGCATCTACAGATATGCTTGACAGTGATTGTAGCCCCGTGTTCATCTCCCATCCTCCGCGTAGTGGCAAGCCCGGACCTTCACAACAACAGCAATAGGGCCGGTCCGAGGCCAACAAATTGACGTAAAAAACATCCCCAGGAGCCGCCGCCGTCGGCGCGCGGCTCGCTGTGTTTCGCTGGAGCAGGTCGTGGTTTTCCCCCCCGCGCTCTCGCTAGTTTGCGAGTAGCAAAGCGGAAGAAGGGAAGAAACCCGTGCTCTGGACATATTGTCTGGACATACGAAACGATCACACGGTCGTCATGAAGAATAAAAAATAATTAGGACGACGACCGTGGGGGCCGCAGCATCGACCCTGTGGGTGGAGCGCGCGGGCTCGGCGGGCTGATACGCGCAAGAACCAGCTTGTGGTACGAAGCCCGCCATAGTGACCCGCGCTGATGCAATGTAACAACAAGACGGGGCAGAGCAACCAAAAAAGGGTTGGTGCTTCATGCCCGCGTAAATGAGCGAACGGCCGTGATAGGTATTACCTTCTATCTTCGGGCCTTCTGGCGAATTAATGTGCTGCTTGGTGTGGTTGGTGATGGGATCCCCTCCCCGGGAATCAAGTCATTCACGAGCGGACGACGATGCCGTTGCGGCGGGAGCTGCGCTCGACGTACTCCTCCTCGTCGCTGGAGCAGCCGCTCTCATACTCCTCGTCACTGTAGCCGCAGCGGGTGCCGCCGCAGTCGATCTTGACGCGGTCGCCCTTGCGGGTGATGCCGTAGCGCTCGCAGGTGCAGCTGCTGCAGTCCGAGGCGGGCGTGCTGTAGCCGGAGAGCGAAGAGCTGGGCGATGAGCTGTCCGAGCGGTAGGACAGGCTGGAGCCGGAAGACGAGACGGGGGACGTGGAGAAGTCCGAGATGACGTCCTCGTCGTCGAGGTCGGCGCTGCCAAAGCGGGCGGTCAGTTCCTCAATGGCTCCGTTCTCGTAGTAGTCGACATCTAGGATGTGACGGGTGGCGTGGGGTGACATTGGCTTTGGGGCCACGATCTGCGAGGTGGAGAGCGGGCGGCCCTTGGGAATGTCGAGGGCCAGGGAACCGCGCTTGGAGGAACGGTGCTTCTCGCGCGAAGATGACGAGGAGTGCCTTGACGAGCTCTTGCTGGAGCTGTGAGACTTGGATGAAGACTTGCTTGACTTGGGGACATCGAGAATGTTCAGTTCTCGGCCGGTAGTGGGCTCGACGGTCGAGGCCTCACTGGGGTTGTGCGCAACGTGGTATCCATCAATGATGTAGTAGTACCAGTATCGCTGACCAGCCTCGAGGTTGCCTTGAAATCGGAATGTGCCCTTCCACGAACCAGACTTGCTGGAAGACTTGTCCTTGGAAAGGGGGATCTGGCCAACGTAGTTGTCCCAGGAACCGAGCAGATGGACGGACTTAACGCCGGAAGAAACGCGAAGAGAGAAAGATAGCTGGATGGTCGCCATTTTGATTAATTTGTTATTGCAAAAATTGTCGTTTCTTGGAATTTCAAGGGGCCTTGAGCAAGGAAAAACTAGTTTCTTGTTTTATTAGGGGTTTTCGGTGATGTTGACTTGGGATTTAGTTGACCGGCAACTGGTTGTAGAGTATGATTTTTTGGTATTAGTTGGTAATTAGGACGTAAGAGCACAGCTCTCCGTTAAACAAAAACGAAAAAAAGGGGGGAGAGAAAAAACGAAAAACTAGTTTTAGGGGTTTGAATGCTTGCTAAGGAAAGAAAGAGAGGAAAGGGAACGAAGAGAGGCAGGCTGGGTCATATTATATGAATGGCGGCCGTAAAGGGAGGCCAGGGTGGTAGCCCATATTCAGACCATCACGTAGACGGCGTTGCCAACAACTTACCGAGTACCTACACTCAGCACAAGCACGGCAGCTAGGAAGTGCGGGTCCGTCCACCTGGGATGGGACCGAAGCTTTCATCCATGTGTTTGGCTAGTAACATGCACACCAACTCGGAGTAATATTACTCGAGCACCCATTTCACATTCCCAAGGCGGCCACAAGAGCCTTGGGTGCAGGTATGGAGCACTGCACGTTGGGCGGTTAAGCAGAATGAGGGACGGTCAGAGACTCAGAGAAACATGGGTACAGTAGTACAAACCCTGAGCAATAAATAGAAATCACAGGAGCACAGGCGGGAGGCCAGGTCAAGCTAGCCGGAAAAAGATGACTCGGCGTCTAAAAGCCTGTGATGATTGGCTGGTAGCCACCTGCCGGCAACCAATACCAGCTTCCGCTTATCATCCATCACACGCTGGACACAACGAACCAATCAGGCCGGCGCAAGCCCCTCTCCGTCGAAGTGCTCTTTTCCCTTTTCACGGGTGCGAAGGACGACAGCATTCACCATGCAGGCCGACGGACGTGACGAACTGACAAGGTCACTCCATGTGGGCGAAGATGCGTTTCCTGCAAGCGATCATGAGGACATCATTGGCGAAGACCTCAACCCACTTGGCTAGCTTCGAGAGCAAGAAAATCGCACCACTCAGATGGAAGACGTTGCTGTGCGAAATTAACAAGGCGTTCAGTGCTGGAGGAAGCGGCTCAGTCTTCAAATAAATTAAGTAGGCAATTGTCAAGTGCAATAACTGCATAGTCTGACCGCCGCACTCGGGTTCTAATCGCGTCATATAAGTTAGTTGGGCTGATAATGAATGTGGCTGAAGGCCAATGAAACTTTTCAGCCTTTCTACATAGTAGAACGGTCGGTTTTCTGGGCTGCTGCTTAGCTCGGGGGATGGGGTTAGCATCGAGGGTCGAAGTGAGCCTTTCCCAGTACTTCAATGCAGGTCATCTCACTAGCCCCGGCGGGTAGGCAAAGGACGTCACACTGAATCCATATGCACATTAGGCCGAAAGTTCGATAGTAACAGTCCATCTTGGTACCATTTCGATCTCAGGGTTATGGCGGAAGTTTAGACGGACTCAAAGAAACATGGAATGGGTATGGGGAAGCCTGAAGGACGGGGAGGGCTGGGAGGTCGGGGAAATCCCGAATGATGCTAGTGCCATATGCATATGCAATATGCAATATTCCATAACGGACATGGGCATCTACGTGAGCTGATTGGTTCATGGCATTCCCCTAGTCACATGACCGACTCTAGCAAGGCGCCTGTAATGCAATGCAGTCGGTGATCTTCACCTCTACCTACAGCACATCCCCGCCGCCGGCTCACCTGCCTGCCTCAAAAGTTTAGTGTCTCTTGTTCAAGTTGACGAAGCTCGGCTACATCCACAATAGCCGGCTCTCCACCAAGATTTATCATAGATCGGAGCTTCCGGTAATAGTTAGGGGTTGTCACTTCGCTCCGCTTCCTGGAAGCCTACTAACCGTGTAAGTCCTCGCGCGGGTCTGGTTGCAACTCTACATGTCGCTCTGGCGCCTACTGGCCTCTTATATCCTGCTAGACTCTACAAAGAACCTTGATCTCGGCTGCGACAGTGTGTCTCGTGTGCAGAGAACATGTGTGAAATATGTTGATAAGCGCGTCTCGTCGAATATACAGCACATTTGAGCGCGGTAGCCGAGCATTCAAGTGGAGCATCATGGCCCCTACTAGTTTTCCCATAGACGAGGATCTTGTCAATTCGGCTAAAGAGTCCATCAAAACGTATCTGACAGAGTATGACGGCTAGTATGATATCAACCATATCCAGTATATTCTAGGATTGCTAAATACACTCATGAACACTCCCTAGGTAGAGACACCTGTAAGAGGCCCGCACTCCTCCGCGCCCTTCTCTAGGACGTCGGAGACAAGAAGTATCCGAAGCTAGAGGCAGATGCTTCAAACCTGGATTTTGAATTTTTCATCTCTTTGGGGGCTACGGAGCAACTTGCGAAGAGAGTTCAATCGATCTACCTTGATGTCAAGTCTTCGAGCGAGATCAAAGATCCTGCTCGAGTTCAACAACTGATCAAATCACATACGGAGTTGGCTGTCGTCTAGGATTTTGACCGACTTGATTCCATTGATAGTATGGGGATCGGTTGAGTCTTCACTTTCACGGGTACACAGACAAACCCTTCTGTGATAGATACTTAGGTAAGTAGTAGTCCGTGCTCACTTTACGAGGAACTGGTTACCTACTAAGCAGTCACAGTCAGTTGTGGAATCCATCATCAATACAACACCCATGCCCATGTTTCCATGGCCGACTCAATTCAATTTTTCACGGCCAACTATTGGCATAAAGAAGCAACATTATCAAGTGGTCCTTGATCTGAGCTTTGAAGTAGACTGTCAAGTTGACAAGTCCTTCTCTCTTCCACATTATATCTTCCTCGGCATTTTGATTGTTTTAGGTACATCATCCCTTTAACAGGCTGCAGGTTGTCGAAGGGAAAAAAGGTCAGAACCAAAAACATATCGCAACTACCAACGTCGAGCAGGTAGACGAGGACTATAGCACAAAGTGCCATCTCAACTAGTACATATGTCTAATGAAAACTCAGTATTATCGGTAACGGTTATAATTTTCTCATTATATATTACGACGTGTTAGTGAGAGATAAGAGTAAGCTTAAATACCTAGATTCATACATATTCCCATTGCAACAGTACCCCATATTTAGAGAATGTACCACCCAATATGTCAGAATGTGTTTATTGGATGAGGTTCATTAGTTGGTCGGTATATTCAACGTCGGATAAGGACCGCTGTCTAGCATATCCAAGCCTCTCCAGGGACATGCGGCTAGGCGGCCTACGGGTTTAAGTCATAATTCACGAAGCTCGAATAGCCTGCGATCGAGACACAGCGATAACAGAACCGAATATGGCCCCCTTTATTGAGAAAGAGACAATGAAGGTTACTGTCAAACAGAGCTTCAATCCTCTACTTGTGTTATAAGGGAAATTTCAGTTACGGATATCAATTTGGGCCATAAAATTGCTGACTTAGAGGGGCTGTAGGTAGGGCAGTAATTCAAATCGGGAGGCCGCCTGGCGGCGTGTGAGGCTGCATATATATATCCACTTTCATTTATCCACCATACCAATGATATTTAGACGCCATACGATATCCCACAATTCAAACCTTGTTATACGTAGTCGTCGGTTCACCATCGCACCAGTAAACCAACCATCCAGCATCAGGTAGGCGGTATCTAAGTTATATGCGTTTTTCTTACAATTACAATACCTCTCTATTCTTTCAACATATCTTTAAGTACATTATTTTACAATAGTGCCACACCGCTTTATCAAGGGTGCAGTCAATCGAGTCGTTCTCGTGTCTGAATGCCACTGGTCCATCCAAAGACTACATCACACTGATTGTGTGTATAATTATCATTTAGGTGCTGCCGTGATCACTACTAGCTCGTCAAAGTAAATCGAGAGTTGTATTATTCTAAGTGATCTTGCTATAGTTGGTGGGAAGATCTCTTTCAAATACTAAGCTCTCGGAACTACTGTCTTGAGCTTTATAAGAAAAAAAAGGGTCCGTAACAATTACCCCTATCGTGACAGTCTACCAGCGTTGTATGAAAATGGAGAAATCCAATGCCAGCTTCGAGGAACCAGAGCGAGAGTCTTCCGACCCCGAAATGCTTCTAGAGTGGCTGGCTCCCATCACATACCATTCTCAACAAGCAGAGTTCGCCCGGAGGCGCCACCCCGGATCGCTTCAGTGGCTCCTGGATTCGGGGCCATACCAGAGATGGGTCCATGCAAAATCTGATTCAGATCCAAATGGGCAATTACAAGATCTACAAACGTTATACTGTCCGGGCCCGGCGGGTGCGGGAAAGACGGTGCTTGCATCTGCGGTTGTTCAGGACCTTGGCAATCGCTTTCCGCCCAGCTCTGCCTCGAAAGTAGGCATCGCGTACATATACTGCGTTTTCCATCTTCGTGAAGAACAGTTTGCCACGAATCTTCTCCTAGTCCTCCTCCATCAATTGCTTCCGCCCCGACCCCTCCCTCGGCGCCAGACACATGACGAAGTTTTCGGCATAGCCCACTCCCGCGGCGAACCGCCATCGCTGGCCAATATCGCCGCGAAGCTCGAGGAAGTTATCAACACGTACGATCGCGTATTCTTCGTTCTGGATGCGCTGGACGAATGTGCGCCGGAGCATCGAATAAGATTGCTCGAGGAGATATCTAAGCTGCAGGCTCACAACCCGATTCATCTTCTTGTGACGTCTGATTTCGATCCAGATATAGCTCCGATGTTCGTCAGCAAACCTTCGTTGGAAATCCGGGCTGATCAAGACGACCTGCGATTATATCTGGAACGGTGCATAGGCCAACTTCCGGCCTTTGTGAGGGACAAGCCTGACCTTCAGCAGGAAATCAACGAAGGCGTTACCAGAGCAGCTAATGGGAGGTGAGTCCTGCAATATATATATGTTGGCAGTATAAAGCGCCACATTCATGTCAGTGCCATTAGCTAAAACCCGGGCGTTTAGGTTTCTCCTCGCAATGCTCCATGTCCAATCCCTAGCCGGAAAGCCGTCACCTAAAGCGGTCCGAACTGCTCTTGCTAGCTTGACGACTAAGTCTAACACGGTCGATTATGATGGGGCGTACGACGCCGTGATGTGGCGGATAGAGAATCAGCCTCCAGACCAGGCCAAACTTGCCAAAAAAGCTCTTTCATATATACTTTGTGCGACGAGTCCCTTGACTGTTCTTGAGCTGTGTCATGCGCTCGCCGTAAAGGTCGGTGATACCCAACTCGACAGATTGCCACATATCGACAGCATCATTTCCGCATGCGCAGGCTTGGTCTTCACCATTGGCCGTGAGCAACGAGACTTGGAGCACGAGGTAGACAAGACCGCGAGAGTGCGGCTAGTCCACCGAACGACCTACGACTACCTCCAACGGAAGCGCGAACGATGGCTTCCGGAGAGCGAAAAGCAAATTGCTACGGCTTGCATGACTTATCTGTCTCTGGGCTATTTTGATGACGGTAGTTGTTTTGATGACGATGAGCTGGAGAGACGACTGCGACGCTACCCCCTGTACTGTTACGCGGCACTGCGATGGGGATATCACGCACGGGCAGCTTTCTCTAAGTTTCCAGAGATGGGAAGCATGGATTTCGATTTGTTAGCTTCTAGACCACACATAGAATCTGCCTGTCAGGTCTTCTTCATGACTAAGAACTGTAACAGGTGGTGGGAATTCCCTCATTGTATGAATGGGCTTCATCTAGCAGCGTACTTTGGTATCGCCAATCTCGTCCGCGCACTCTGCCTTCCAAGTAGGAAACTCGGAAGCATGAACATTACAATAAATGCGAAGGATGGCTATGGCCGCACAGCACTCGCCTTAGCAGCGCACGAAGGACACGAAGAAACGGTGCGGGCCCTCCTCGAAGTTGCAATCGTTGATCTCGACGTTAGGGACGGTCAAGGCCGGACCCCAATCTCACTAGCCACGGAAGGCGGTCACGCCTCTGTTGTCGAGATATTGCTAGATCGCGGCGCTAATCCAAACTTCAAAGATTTTTTCGGTGCAACACCTTTATGGTACGCGGTGAAAGAAGGATACATCACCATAGTAGATCTCCTCGTAAGAAATGGCGTGAACGTGAACATGGCCGCGATCCAGATCGAAAAGGGTCTTCACACGCCATTATCGTTAGCGGCGATGCATGGTTATGCCGAAATCGTCCGCCTGCTTCTGATCCAGCTGAGCATCCAGTCACGTTCCAAGACTAGGTCATCAGACACCTTTGAAATTTATACACCGATGAGGTTGGCTATGAAGGGTGGGCACTACAGAGTGGTGGAGATGCTTCTGTCCTATGCCCATATCGATATCGACCGCGAGATGCTGCTGCATGAGGCAGCGGAGCAAGGCGACGAGTATTTGGTCCAGTTATTGCTTAGGATGGGAACCGACGTCAATACTCGGTCCGATAAGGGAGATACACCGCTACATTATGCTGTGAGGAAGGAACATGATGCTGTAGCAACTCTCTTGCTTTCCCATGCCGGCGTGCTACCCGACCTCATAAACGACGACGGGGATACTCCAGCGTCGCTGGCGGCACGCTGGGGCCGGGCCGAGATCCTACGGTTGCTACTGGAAAAGGGTGCAAATTCGGAAACCAGAAATAAACAAGGCCATACGCTGCTCTGCGAGGCAGCAGAAGAAGGCTACCTGTCGGTTGTGGAACTGCTGCTTGCTTCCGACGGTGTCGACGCCGACTCACGGGACCACGAAGGCCGCACACCTCTCTCCCTTGCTATTTCACAGTCAAAATTGAGATCGTATCCTAATGATGATATGGACCACCGGGGCGTAATTCGATGCCTGCTCGACTCCCGCCGGGTTGATGTTAATTGTCGCGATGCACAGGGTCTGACGCCTCTGGCATATGCGGTGAATCATCCATCCAGCAAGGTGTACGTGGTCGAAATGCTCTTGGAATGCGAATATTTGAATGTCAACACCATGGATGAGGAAGGGCGGACGCCTCTGAGCCAGGCGGTTCGACATGGGCTCGAAGACGTCACGAAGCTCTTGCTTAGAAGAGGGGCGGATCCATATCTGGGCAAATTTGAGGCGGGCGAGACACTGCTTTCCTGCGCTGCCAAGCAGGGGAATCTGGGGGTCGTGATGGCCCTTCTTTCTTTGGGCGGGATAAACCCTAATGAGAGAGATAGCTTTGGGCACACGCCGCTGTGTCGCGCAGTAGAGAATGGCCACACAGAAGTGGCGGAGAACTTACTGATCGCGGGTGGTTTGAATGTCAACGTCCAATGTGATCCTAGGAAAACCTCACTGCACCATGCGGCTGAAACCCAAAACGAGGCGGCCATTGCTTTCCTGTTAGCAGTGAGCGGCGGTCGAATTCCGCTCCACGACGCTGCCGGATCCGCGAATGATCCGGTCGTGACTTGGCTGCTGGAGGCGGGGATCGTAGACCCCAACCGTGAAGATTTGGAAGGACACACGCCACTCTCCCTTGCTGCCCGTGGTGGGTTTCTCCCTATCGTAGAAAGACTGCTGTCGCTCGATAAAGTGATTCTAGATGCCAGAGACAACACAGAGCGCGCTCCGCTGTCATGGGCGGTGGAGCCACGGTTTGGGCCAGCTGAGGACGTGATGAAGCGGCTGCTCCAGACGGATAGCGTAGACCCCAACGCCGAGGATGAGAAGGACTGGACGCCGCTTTTATTGGCCCTAAAGAGGGGAGACAAGATGGTCGTGGATCAGCTCCGGGCGGCTGGTGCCAGGTTGAGATCCATTCACAGAGCCGTGGGAGAGTGTGACCAGAATAGCCATGAAGTAATTATGTCGAGTGTCTACATCGACGGGGAAGACGGGGGGCAGCAAGAGGGTGTAGATACGGCAGACGCGGCGGACGATGCTCAAGTATGTGAAGATGAAGCTGACGAGGAGAAAGATGGAGACGGGACCGCGGAATGGCTACTTTCTGAACAGGATCCATTGGAATATGGCCGGCAGAGGAAGAGGCAGCGTTTGATGGAATCGAATTGGTTTAATGACGAGACAGAAGCCGACAGCGGCAGCGACTGGAGCGGTACGAACGCTGATGTGTACGAAAGAAGCATATCACCAATCGCAACCCATATCGAGCTAGGAGTCCAAGTAGAGGAGCATCATCTTGACGCCGATGGTGGCGACCAAGGAGATGAAGAGCCCCTTTGCGAACAATGCAAAGCCGCCGACCTCGACGCTCTATTCTCACAGCCCCCAGCCGGTGGATTCAGACTTATAGCTGCCCTAGGCCAGATAGACGAGAGTTGGGAATCGAGGCAGTGTGCCATGTGTCGACTGATAGCGACAGTTCGCCCTGGCTGGGAGGAACCGTGCGTAGATATATGCGAGTTGTGCGCTTATTCGAGCACTGCTACGTGGCTGTCAAGGGGCAACCGGGCGGCCCATCGCCACCTGAAATCCAGATTGACGGACACGGTTTTTCTCGGCTTAGAGGGCGGACTTTCCGCCTATTGCCCCTTTTACAGAGACCGGAGGACGAGTATTTTTTCGGACTCGTTCAAATCGTCACGGATCCTCCCCTTCGGCTTCATTGGTCGTGTTGGGTCCAATGGCCACGATAATCTCCGCTCACTCACGGTGCACCGACTGCAGGCAGATGCAATCGACTTCAAGAGAGCTCGTGGCTGGATCGACTGCTGCATGGCACACCACGGTAGACGGTGCAAACCCAGCACCCGCCGGCGGATCCCCTACTTTCGTCTCATAGATTGTACGACAAGAGATATCGTCGACGGCAGGTATGAGGCTGACCAGTTCATCGCCCTAAGCTATGTCTGGGGCCCTTCGCCTAGTCTAAATGGTGTTGTGGATGATCGCCGTGTCGGGATGGCCGAGCGCGTTGTCGAGGACGCCATTCATGCTACCAGCTCTCTCGGGTACAGGTACCTCTGGGTCGACCGGCACTGCATCGCTAATGAGAAGGTCAATCCGAAGGTCCGCAAAGAGCAGCTTCTGCATATGAATGCTGTATATGAAAACGCAGAAGCCACTATCGTGGCTGCCGCGGGCCAGAACTCGACCTTCGGATTACCCGGAGTGAGCCGCGCTCGAATCCGTCGGCCCTGTGTCCGCGTCCAGGGCCATGTCCTGACATCCATCCCGTGCGAGCCGCGTGACTTCATAAGGCGCTCGATATGGTGGACGCGTGGATGGACGTATCAGGAAGGCTTATTATCGCGACGCCGGCTAATGTTTACCGAGCATGAGATCTCATACGAATGCCAGGGTATGGTCGCCCGAGAGAGCGTCGAGCTACCTATGCATATCCACAGGATCGCTGCCACGCGGTACCCGCTACACGAGCACGCACGGGTTTTTCCCCGCAGGAATCGTGGAAGGCCTGGCCGCGAGGGCGATTATATCTGGTCCTGCATCAACGAGTACACCGAACGCCGCCTCACGCTCGATACCGACATCCTCAATGCCATGCTCGGAATCATGCAGGTGTTTGCTGAGAGAAAATTGCCCGTATATAACCTGTGTGGCATTCCACTCGTGCGTGAGAAATCCTGTGAGAATCCGGAGAGAATATTAACACTCCTTGAGGCGTTTGGACTCGGCCTTTGTTGGTCGTTGAAACCACCCGGAATCCGACGTAAGGAGTTTCCGAGTTGGTCTTGGACAGGCTGGAAGGGTCGGGTTCATGGACCTACTCACTTTGCCGTTCATGGCGCTATGTATCCTGCTGTATTGTTTGACTATGGACATTCGATCAAGGTTTCTATGGTGAGCCGGGGTGTACCATCTCAAATAGTATCATGGGCAGAGTTCGAAGCCCTGAGCCCGGAAGAGAAGGCAAATATCCCCCAGGACTGCCGTCTAGAAATAACGGCCACTACTGTTGAGACTAGCCTTTTTAAAGAGAAATCATACGATAGTCGCTGGAAAGCTATTTTATACAATGGCGATGACGTGTTCAGCGGCAAGCTTGAGTTGTGTAAAGACCCAGCGAAAGATATCGAGTTCTATCGCCGACTGACCGAGGAGCGCTGGCTAGCCATCGTGATAGGCTATTCAAGCGCCAAAGGGAATCCTCTTATTCTACTTCTCGTCGACAAGGTCGGGAATTACTGGGAGAGAGTCGGTGTTATCAAGACTGATGGTGAACACAAGCTAAATATTAGTAGAGAAGGGTGCACAAAACGGACGTTCCTGCTTGAGTGAGAGGATACAAGAGAGCGTAGAATATTGGACTTAATATTAGCCACGTATTGTCAGTAAATGGTATTTTCACACGCGTCGTAGATCCAACGCTACCTAGGTCCAAGGGGAACTGCTTGCAATGCCACCTTGGAGCCCGCAAAATATACCTCCCACTTTATGCTGCCACATGGTAAGTGCATTTGGTCACTGTGAGCTAACTACGCCGGATTCTTAGCTTCTGTAACACAGCTAGTATCCTAAATAACAACAACAACGATTGAAAGTATGTTCTGGTAGGTAGGTAATAAAAGCTATTAGGTGTCGATGGGGTCAGCACTATCACAACAACCTGGACCTACTGCTATTCTCATCTTGGCGATCTGTTTCTCAGCCAATGACATTAAAGAAACCATGGTCCACTTACCATATTAGGGAATCATTGGATTAAGGGCAGTCGCTGACTTGGCGCTTGAAGGGATGCTAAATCTGTATACTTAGACTCTAATCTCTACACTAGCTTATATAGAACCTTGCCTATATTGTCATATGCTGTCGAGATATTTAACTTAATGGGTATAGAAAATGAGGTAGTGTTTTTATGAATAAGGTGATCAACGGATCCTAGGTGCTACTGTACCCCTCTGCTGTGTCTGTTGCGATATGCCCACTGTCCTGATAATGCCGCCTCCTAGGGCCCTTAGGTTGCCGATCTGTGGCCCATAGTCCTCAAGGTGACAACCGTACGTGCCAGTTACGCTAGAATTGATTATGCTGTCGCGCGAATTGGCGCGCTCAAATCCTTCACCACAGTGACGACTAGAGCGCAGATCGTACGGCCTGTTGGGGGACGATGATGGCTATGATATGCCTGGTTTGACGCATAAATGAGTGGTCTGCCAGGTACCGGTGCTGCTGCGAGCTGATTTAATAAGTCATGAACCGAAGACCGCAGCTTTTCGTCTCGCACACCACCCATCTCCTTGCGAGCATATGCTAGAAAAATGATAAGCGCCCACACAAGTTCTGAGATCTGGCTGCTCATTTAACCATTTGGGACATGATTCTTGAGAGCAGTCTCGTCACTCATCTCATGGCTAGCAAAGGCTGACTCTAGCCGAAATTATTTAGTTCTATTGGTCGTAGGAATTGCCACACGGGGATTGGAAGCCAAGACTGACTCTCTTCAACCTGCCCCTTTTCCTTGTTCTATACACAATGAATCCACGGTGTTAATTTAACAGGTCCCTTAGCATCGTCATAGACGACCATTTGGCCTCCTTATAGCCAAATAAGGGGATATCGTCGTCGTTCACGTTGGGCAAGTCACGCATGCGCGCCTGATTCTAGTGAAGATCACGATAGTGTTACGAAGCAAATTAGGCGAGACTGATTTAGCTGAGAACTACCAGCTTTACGGAAGCAAGCGGAGGCCGTGACATTGTCACTTTGGTACCTGCGTGTTTGTGCGTACCATCGAGAAAACAGAGGCTAAATGACATACCTACCTACTGATTGTGTGCAAGAGGAAGATAAAATAGGGGTAAGATTGTAAATATATTGCACGTGGGGGTCTAAGCTGTGCTAGTCTGAAGTTTTCCTATCTGATGACTAGCTACGCGTGGCTTTTCCACACTACCTAACAATCGTGAAGAGTTTGATAACCGAAGGGTCAGCTGTTCGATGCGGCTGGATATTTTATAGTTCACCGAGAAGAACTATGAGGGCGCTAAGACGGTTTATGTCCAGCCAATCGACGGCTAGTGCTCATAATGGGCCCCTGGCCGAACTGGAAAGCGTAGACGAACACTTGCTAAACTGATGTAATGGTGGCAGCATGTATGGGTAAAAGCCCTCGCGGATGTTCCCTAGAATTTGTAGCACTTTGTCACTGGGTACCTCCTTGAGCTCTTGCGGTGTTCTCTATACGCGGTAGTCTGGGCGAGGATTAGATCTATACACTTCATCAACCATGTTATGTTTACCTCGGGTCGCTGCCGTAAATAAAATGTCCCATAGCTTTGATGAAAAAGCTAAGTAAGGAGAAGTTTCAATCGAAGGCCTGGTGCTAGCCTTGCCTAACTTGATAGATTGAAAACCAGAGCGTGAGATAATGCTGCTCCTCATTTATATGGTAACAAGTTGCTTTGACAATTTCATTTCTTTGTCGCCTAATATGATACAAGAGATAAATGAAAACATATCCGTAGCTAAGCAAGTTCGATATTTCTAACCAACTTATAAGCTTAATACTTATAGGGCCATAGGAGGACTACCTATGTTTTCTCTCACGTCGAAATAAATCTACAGAATAACCATATGATGACATAGGTAGATAAAGGTTCATACTAACATAACGGCTATTCAGACCTTTTCCACCTACCAGCTTCTTATCTTCCTAGCTCCCTCGACTTAGGAGGAGGGTGGGAGAAGCTACACCAGGAAGGAATATTACATGCTCACCAAAGGATATACTGTGGTGATCGTCATAAGTTTTGTTGGAATGCAGCCCATGAATGAAACGGCTGTAGCTAATAATTAATGGAACGCTCTAATAGTTGGAAATATGGAATTACCGCGTTGTGGCCCCTATGTCGATCTGGAAGACATTAAGGACGTATAAACGATTACAGTATCTTGCCTATTCCTGTGCCAAACTCCTGACAGGATTGCGTGGCATAAAGGACGCTAAATTTTGGAGGAAAATTCCAGTCGTAGAGGCTCTCATGTCCCAGAGGCATTATTCTATGTAATATCGCGCATTCTCTGCTGATCCTTATGCTAGCCATTGTTTTTAGCTCCCAAGCGTATATTTAGGCACTAGAAAGCTTCCAAGCAAAGTACACCGCTTGAGTCTATCTCGACCATAGAAAGCTTAAGTTCTCTACTATGCGCGTATTTACAGCCGTCATATCGGCAAGTTTTAGGTATAAATTCCTTACCTCGCATCTACAGCGAGGACATACTATATGATCCTTTTCCTCCTTACCAAAACTAGCACCCAAAACAACGGTATCAATAAAGATTAGAAACATGTCTCAGTCGTCGCGATCTATCTGGTCAAGGTTTCATCTACATCGGAATGGCACGAACCTTTCCCAAGGAACATCCCCAAAGAGAGCCTCAAAATCACACCACAAAGAGAACGGCGGATATTCTCGAGCAACTGTCACTTACATACACGAGGACTATATGCCAACATGCACCAGAGAGACCTACAAAAAAGTTGTGGACCTTTCTGCTGCTGCCGCCGCCGCCGCCGCTGCTCTGGTTTTCACGGGAAGAGAACCCGCACCACCACCTTACATGAATAAGACAGTTACTACGTAGTAGAATATTACTTAGTGACCATATATTAGACCTGTTGGTGTGATGGGTATATTGGCGCTACCGTAATTTTCATCAACTTACCAGGCTAAATTAAGTTGTATGATATTGTATTAATGTATATATAATAGTTTAGAAGATTGTGTTATGAATAGTGCGCTCTCAAACCACTATTCCTACACCGCTGGATATGTTAAACCCTACCTGAGTTCTATAGCTACTGCCCCTATCGTGACATCGTTGTATTTTATTTATATAAGCCTAGCAAGAGTATTCCCCGTAAAACGCAGGCAAAATTCACACGGGCGTGTTATTTCTGAACTTGATATAGTTTCGATAGTCGCAACGCCCTGGACTATGATTCATTACATGAAATATTCATTGTTGTGCGGGGAATCCATGGTTGTCTAATAATTACCGCGAACCTGTTTGAAGGCTTCTTATATATCTCTACATCGAAAAATTGCTCGGTTCCCAACCCCGAGTACCACCCTCGGCTGACGCCATGAAGAAGAATTCCGGTAACCCGTTACTTATGTATACATTCATCACAATCATTTGGCAATTGACCCGTGGGCAACTCGTTCATTATCTTCGTGCCCACAAATTCCTACCCCACATTCTAGGAATCCTTATTGACAAGCGCAATGCCGTTCTCCAGATGTTTGCTACACCACCCAGACAAATTTGAAGAACCATTTTCTTTGACCGACCATCAATGTCATTCATACCAAATTATACGACCGTTCACTTCTTATCGGTCAAGGGGCTTCAATTGATCAATTTCATCTTACATCTCACGTCTTTAGAGCCGCCAATCCTATATTAAGGTCACATGGCCGTTATGTCAAGACGGCATATACATGCATAACACTTACTTGGTATAACACCTGTGTTTGAAATATGATAGGGATGTCTTGTGATTTTTATACCAGGACTCCTTATAACCGCCTTTTCAAACCCTATACCATCAATTCTGGCTACCGTCTCGTCGTCCATCTCCAACATTTGTCTCGCCGTCTGTCTCCAAACTGGGTTTGCCGTCAACTCTAAACTTTACCTCGTCATCGTCTCTACCTGCTCAAGTGTTGTCGAAAGAAGAACAGTTGGCCAAATTGTTGATATTGCTCTGGTCAGTCCGACCTATATCCATGATGTCAGTGTGTGTCCCTGTGTGGGTGTGCTTCTTCTTCTATCTTTGCAAATGGTCCTCCTTCCAAACCTCACAATTATGGGTTCAGACTCGTTATTCTTCTTTTCATAGACGACAAAAAGATCCCACTCCAACACGAAAATTCGACAAAATCTGTTTCGAACGGCTTACACTAGTACCCGAATAGAGAAATTCCCTTCATATAGATCGGACTGTGGAACTAAGCGAGTCTATCTACATTCTATACCGAATTCTCATGTTGTCCACACTCAACTAACATTTGATCCTGATAGAGTCCCAACCTGAATCATTTAGCTTGACCAGACATAGGTAGATGAATCTAGATGTAATGGAAACAGTTTATCAGAACGCTCTAGTGCGGCGGCACCTTGTCCCGCCACCGTCAATTCTGACAGCTCATTTCGAAGTCAATGCAATTCGGCAAGCTTTATATTCCAATGTTTGTCATCATGGAGGAAGATGGGTTTCGTAGTAAAAGTCAGAAGCCACAATGTGACTTGGATGTCAAATGACGTGGCTGGTACGGCCCACGCTATTTTCATCTACATTAGACCTGTACAAGTCCCACCCACGGGGTTGGTCCCATAGTCCCGTAAGACTCCCATGGGAATTTTTTTTTCCTATAGGAGTCCCATAGGACCAATAAAAATTGATAGGACTACTTATAATAGTCCTACCTATAAGTTAAAAAATACGTGGGACTTTTATAGGACTTTTACGAAAAAAACTTAGTCTTATTAAGTCTTATATAAAAAATTAAAATATTAACTAATCGTATTATAGCTATTTATAAAAGTAAATTTTAATATAAAAAAATAATATTAAAATAATTATAAGCAATTAAATATTATTAAAAACTAGTTTTATTATAATTTATTAGTATTTAATTAGTTATGTTCCGGCTAATAAGTTAAAACTGGGAAATTATTAAATTTTTTATTATTTATATTTTTCCGACTTAATTTAAATGTCTCTAATCCTAACGTATAGCTAGCTATAATAGAAGTCGAGTCTTTTTTTAATAATATTATAAAAAGTATTAATTTTTTAGAAAATGCCTTATTTAATAATTTCTTAATACGACAAATTAATTTACAAATAATAATTTTAATATTTTTATCGAATTAATTATTTATATATTTAAGTAATAAGAAATAACGATTTAATAGTTTTTCGATATTATTATAAAATTATTTTATAATTTCTTATAATATTTTTTAAATCGAATTAAATAGCTTTTTATAAAAACAGAAATTAAAGAAACTAATATAGTACGCAATAAAAAAAAAACGAGTATCGGGTACTTAATTTATATCTAAAAATTTTTTTAATTTAATTCGAATAATAGTTTTATATCCGGTAATTTTAGAAAAAAAACTGCTATAAAAACTAGGATATAAACGTACCCTATTAATATAAATACTATAATATATTAGATTATTTTATAATTATTTTATTAATAATATATTTTAAAGTTATAATAGGTTTAATTTTAGCTAGTTTCGATAAACGAGATTACTAAAAATAAATATTATTTCTAATTTTATTTAAACGGAATATCCGAATGCCGTAAATAATACCGATATTTTTTTATTTTATATAGCGTAATAAAAATTGTCGTTTTTAAATTATAATATCGGAAAATATAAAACGGAATAAATAATATAAAAGAAGTTTTTTTTTAACGATATAAAAAGTTTAAGTA
This sequence comes from Whalleya microplaca, assembly GCA_022497155.1. Lineage (NCBI taxonomy): Eukaryota > Fungi > Ascomycota > Sordariomycetes > Xylariales > Xylariaceae > Whalleya > Whalleya microplaca. The sequence goes on from MU385723.1 coordinate 884,435, forward strand.
AAAAGGTATAAATAAGTTTAAATATATATAATTTTTCTTTTATTTAAATAACCTGCTAGTTTTATAATATTTTAAACCGATTTTTATTAGCGATAGTAAAATTAATAATATTTAATATTTGCTTAAAATAATTTTTATATTAATAAAGCTTTATATATAAAATATCGATAATAATATATTAGCTAGCTTTTTATATTGTAATAGGGCAGGGGATTACGGGTATTAATAGCAGCTTAGGAGCTACTAAAAGCCCCCTAGAGCCACGTCATAAAGCACTTCACAGGGTACTCCACAAGGTATTCACAAGGCATTCCACAGGGCAATTTACAGTGGATTATATACCTGTATTTAACTGACCTTTTCCCTCACATTTTTTTCACTTTTTGCCATAAATATTACCAGATAATTAAATAGTTATACACATATAGCTTTAGCAGCTAATATACACTTATTTTAACCTAATATTTTATTTTCGCTTTATCTCGATACCTTAACTTAAAATATTTAACTCCCCCGGATAAGCTTTAATTTTTTTGCCTTTTAATTAATCGAGTAAAATAGTCCTTTTATATTATATATTATAAAAGTATAGAATTTACTAGCAATAGCCACTTAAAATATATTTATTATTAAACTCACTTTTATACGCGACCATTTTATTTTATCCGATAGCTATTTATTTTTTATATAAATTAAATTAAGCTATATGTTTAATCGATAGCTAGCTAGTTATTTTATTTATATATTATATTTATATTATTTATTACTTATAATTTACGAAATTTTTTTTTATACTAGGATATTAAAAACATAAAGCGTAATAATACTAAAGATATTAAACCGTATGTTTTTATATATAAACCTGTTTATTTTATATAGGTAATAATAATAAGCTAATTATATTATTAATATATAGCTAAATGTAGCTAGCTATTAATACGTATATAATTTATATAAACGACGATATCGGATAATACCTTTTTATACCCTAATATACCTTATCATTTAAATATCACCTTTAGTAGCAAGGGAGGCCTTTAGTAGCAAGGGAGGCTGTTAGCTGCTGCTGCTAATAGCTATGACTAGCTAACTTGCTATCACTTGCTAACCTGCTATCACCTGCTAACCTGCTGTCACTTGCTGTCACCTGCTGACCTGTTATTACTTGCTAACCTGCTGTTAGCTGCTAGGGAGGCTTATAGGGAGGTCACCTAACCTAACCTGCTGCTGCTAATAGCTGTGGCTAGCTGACTTGTTATCACCTAACCTGCTGCTGCTGTTGCTGCTGATAGCTGTGGCTATCTGACCTGTTACTTTAAGGTCCCTGGGGTGAAAATTTTTTTTTTTTTTAGATCTGAAGGTTAGGCATTCAAGTGTAGGGCGTGTTTTCATTTTTTTTTTTTTTATTTTTTAGCTACGTGGACGCTAGCTAAAAAATTAGGGAGGGATGTAATGAGGCAAGGGATTACGGGTATTAATAGCAGCTTAGGAGCCATTAAAAGCCCCTTAAAGCCACGTTATAAAGCACTTTATAAGGCACTTTATAAGGTATTTATAAGGCACTTTATAAGGCAATTTATAGTGGATCACATACTTGTATTTAACTGACTTTTTCCCTTATATTTTTTTCACTTTTTACTATAAATATCACTAAATAATTAAATAGTTATACACATATAGCTTTAGCAGCTAATATACATTTATTTTAACTTAATATTTTACTTTCACTTCACTTTAATACCTTAACTTAAGACAATATATAATAAGGTTTATATTTAACGCCTTAAAAAAATTAAAATAATAAAATAATTATAAAATAATTTTATAACAATTTATAATTATTAATTAATTTATTTTTTAGGTAATTTTTTATATATTTTTAATATTAATATTATTCTCGCGGTTATTTTTTTAAAAATATAGGTTTATATATTTTCGAAAATAAAGAAGTTTGCGAATAATAAACTTAGTTATTACTTTTATTACATTTTATTTATTTATAAACGAAAGAAAAGAGTCGCTTTCGCTTAATTTTTTAATATAAAGTAATTTAAAGCCTTTTTAAAAAGGTAGAAATTATTTAATAGTTATAAATATATAAAAATTATAAAATAATCGCGAGATAATTAAATATTAAATGTATTTTTTAGACTTATATATTAAGTTTTAAGATATTTTTTTTAGTTAGGTATAAAAAATATACTAGCAAAAAGGAGTAAAAATATTAATCGGTAAAGCTATACCGCTTAAAGTTATTTTTTTCGTTACGGAAATAGTATTTTTTCTTTAATTCTTTGTTTATATTAACTTAATTTGCACTACTATTATCGAAACTTTCGGAAATCTCGGAATATTTCCGCGCGACTTAATTAAATGTGAAAAGCCGTCACGCTAAGATGTAATTTTGTGATGTTAAATAAGTGTTTATTTTCTAACTAAAGAAAAAAAGAAAATTAAGAAAATATATCGATATAGCTCGAGAGTATTTATATTAGCTCTCGAGAGCTGTATTATTATATCGGCTTATAATTGCCGATATTTTTTATTACGGTATAGTTTATTATATTACCCCCTCCTTTACTTTTTGCGTGATTATATTACGTTTTTTATGCCCGAACGTAAGGTATATATAGATTTTCGTTAATTATCGGCTTTTTTAGCTACTAATAGTTTATTTTATTATTAATTAAACCCGGTTCGGGAAATGGTATAAGGGTATTTTTATAAAAGAATTTTTTTATTATAAGGGTTTTTGATTTTGCGTTATTATTAGCTAATCGAGTATAGGGTAGACATACGTAAAATTAAAGTTTGATTCCTATTTTTAATTAGTTTTTTATTCGGCAGTTAAATTTATTTTTAAATTAATAAATTAATTCCCGTTTTTAATTAGCTTAGGCGCGTAACTAACGTAATATATAATTAGCTTTTATAATTAGCCGCGTAATTAATTTTTTCTTAAAGTCGCTTAAATATTCCGGGCCCTTTTTTCGAAATTCCTTTTTTTTTTCTTTTTTTTTTCAGGCTATTTATAAGTAAAGATTTATCTCTTTAATTATTTACTTTATTTTTTTGTTTTTTAATTTTCCAATTTTCTAATCTTTTAAATTTCTAATTTTCTAATTTTTCTATTTTCTTATTATTTAAGTTATTAATATATTTCTCTATAGTATTCCCGTAACGCGCTTTTTTTTTTGCCGCTATTTTTGCTTATTTTCGTTTTTGTTGCCGCCGCTATATTTTTATTTTATTTTCTTTCCGGTTTTGTTACTTTTAGGCCGCCCGTTTGCGTTATTTTTACAGCTTTCCTTTTTTTTACGTATTGTATTTTATGCCGCCTTTATATCGGCTATATAGTTAAAAACTTTTCTGCCTTTTATTCCGATTAGACTTATAAGTTTTTTTTTTTTTAATCCTAAAGTATTTTAAATATAATGTTAACTATATTTAGCTATTTATAATATATAGTATATAAAATATACCAAAAGCTATAATTATTTTATTGTAAATTATTTTTTGTTTTTTTTATTTAAGTACCGCTTTTTAACTTTATTTTATAACTATTTGCGGGTATTAAAGTTTGTTTTTTCGTTACTGCTTTAATAAAAGTTTATCAAGTTTACAATAGCTTAAATTTTAATAGGTTATTTATTTCTCCCGCTTTTTTATAATGCCTTTATTACTTACTTTTTTTATCTAGTTTTTATTACCGTTTAAAAATCGGCCGAAACGCGGGTATAGCGCGTTATTAACGCCGCTATATATCTCGAGTATATTAAAATAAATATTACGGCCTTAGGCCGGGCCGGGGTTTAGTAATAATAAAAGTAATATATAAGTTCTTACTTTATTTTTTTATAATTTTTTTTAGCTTATACGTTATATAAAAGTAGCTTATAGTCGCGTTTGGGAAGGTTATTTACCCGCTCGAGCGTATCGCTAATAATATTAGCGATATTATAGCTACTATACATTTTATAGTAAGTAACGCCGGGCTTATTACTTATATACGTACTTCCGTTTCCGGTTCTTTTTTTCGGCTTATTTTACCCGCTCCTACTATTATTATAAACTTTTTATTTAGGCGTAACTCGCGTAACTCTCGCTCGCGCGTTTTTTTTATTTTTGTTAATATTTTTTGCTGCCGTAGCTGCCTTTTTAAGCTTTTTTCTATAGAAATAAAAAAAAAAACGATAGATATAAATAAAAAAAAAAAAGACGATAAAAAAAACGAGTTAAATTATTAGCTCCCGGCTAATATAAATATGCCGTTCGGTTAAGTTTATTACGTTTTTTGGTCGGTTTTATAATAATTTTAGTTATCGGTTTATTAAAAAAAATTATATAAATAAAAAAGGTTATTTATTATTTACTCGGGAGTAGCGTTTATATTATTTATAATAATAAAAAATTTATAATTTCCTATAATATTTTTTTATTTTATTTATATTTTTTTATCCCCGTATTTTATTAATACTTTATTAGTTATATAATTATTACGCGAGTATAACTTTTACTCTTTTTTTTATACTAATTTTTTTAAGCCTATTATTTATTTTTATATTACTGTAAATTTTTTTAAAACGGTTTATTATTTCGGTATTTTTTAAGTTTTCAAGCGGTTTTTATATTAAAGCCGTATAGCCTACCTATTTTATTAGTATTTGTTTAGTTTTTTTTCGCCTTTTTTATTTAGTAATTACTCAAATAATTTCCTTTATTTATTATTTTTTTTTTTTTTTATTAATTATAGGGGGAAGTTATATATTTTTATTTTTTTAAAAAGGTAAAGGATTATTTCTTATATAATAAATAAACTTAATATAAAACCGGTTATATATTTCTTTCGGTATATTTAATTTTATAACCTAAGGGCTAATAACGCGCGTTATTTTATATTTAACATATAATTATGCCAGCTTTTATAAAGGTTAAAATATAGAAATATTTTTAAACGTTAACTATACTTTATTTTTTATTCGGAATTACTTTATAAAAAATCGCTACTTATTAGCTGCGTTTTTTTATTGTTATTATATAGTTATTATTACGGCTTATATAAATTTTATTGCTTTTTTTAAGCGTTAGATAAAAGCTTTTACCCGTATGCGCGGTTCGGAAATAAGTTCTGGGATATATTTTATTATTAAAATAAATTTTACGTAATATCTATAAAATATAAAAAAAAGATTTAGCCTTATTATTATAATATTTCAGTTATTAATTACAAGTATTATTTCCGGTAATAATAAGCTTTATTTAAATTAAATATATAATATAAACGTTCGAAAATATGCTAATATTTTTTAGTTTACTCGTTTAATAGTTTTATCGGTTTCCAGGTAAAACGTAATTAATAAACGCTACTCGATTTTTACTAGTAAATAAAGTTATTTTTAAAACCGCCTTACCTAATTAAATTTTTTATTACTAATTATAATATAAGAAAAACTATAATATCTTTAATAATAATTTATAAACTATTCGGTATATATTTCTGCCTTTATTAAAATTATAGCCTTTAATATAACCTACTTTTTTAATTAATTAAAAATTACTATTATAAAAGTAGGGTTTTATTCGGAAATAGCTGGCAAGTCGGTTATAAAATCGATAAATAGCTTATTATAAAATCGATCCGGGATAAGTAACGGTTTTAAAAGCTTTTTTTTTTAGTTACGTTATACCGTTTTTTTCTTACAAATATCGCAATTTCTATAAAAACGTTTTACAAACGCCGATATTTTAAGCTAATAAAACGTTTTCGAAAATATTATTAATATATTCTCTTTTTCCGGATACCTTATTAAATATAAGTTATAGATATTTTATATTAAAGTAGTACGAAACAGCTTTTAATTAAGGATTTAAATATGTTTATAAAAACGTAATCGACTTTTATTATTAATATTACATTCCGATAACGATATTTTTATATCTAGGTTTTTAGAGAACGCTCGGTTTTTTTAAGCTACCGCTTTTATCGCTTGCATATAATTCGGGTTTTTTACTACTTTTATATCTTATAATAATTATAAATCCTTATATTCGAAAATTTCCTTATTTTCCGGGATATTTTATCCGTATAATTAGATATATCTTATTTTAATAATCCCCGCTTATTTATATCTCTTAAATTATATATAAAGTAATTATTTCTTTTATAATAATTAAAATTTTTGTCCTTTATATTTTTTATTTTATACTTCTTATAATAGGTTTTATTTATGCCGTAAAAAAACGTTAGGTTTAATGTTTAAATGTTTAGCGCGGAATTTTAATTAGAAATTAAAATATATTAATTTTTTTAACTAATATATTTATCGCTCGGAAAGTCTTTTAAAAGTTATAAAATATTTTAGATTTTTATAATTAAATAAAATTATAAATATTAAAGTTACGTTTTATAATTCCGCGTTTTATATTTATAAATAATTTATAATTATTAATAGCTTTTTATTATAGATTTTATAATTAACTTTTGCCGGAATTAAATACCTAGAATAATAGGTTATAAACAATAAAATCCCTCGCTTATTACGTTATAACAAATATTTTTCGTAAGCTTATTCCGAATAGTTTATTTCGATTACTATTTTTCGTTCGGGGTTTTATTATATTAAGGCTAGTTTTTTTAAAAACGCTCGTTTAAAATTCTCGAATGCTAGATTTTCCGAAAGCCTTTATCGAAACGGTACCCCTTTTTTTATAAATGCCGATAAAAAAATAATAAAATTTATATAGTTTTTAATAAAATCCCGGTAAAAATTTACAAATTTTAAAAAACTATAGACTTTTTTAAGCGTTTTAAGAAACTTTTATTTTCTAATTGCCTATATTTTAGCCGGATTTATATAAACCCCCTTTTTTATTTTAATAATAAATCTTAAATATTTTATAATAGTTATTATAAATTTATATTTATTTATATTTAAACTTAAGCCCGTTATTTTTAAATATTTTAATACTTTTTTTACTTTATCGATATAATTTTTTTTTATTCTAAAAAAATAAATTAATATATCGTTTATATATATTAAATAAAAAATATTTAGGTATTTTTTTAACGTACTATTTATATAGCGCTAAAACGTTACGGGAGTACCCGTTAAGCCGAAAGGGGTTACAAATTATTCGAATAGCTTAAAGCAGGTATAAAAAGCCGTTTTTTATTTATTTTCTTCCCTAATTTTAATTTTATAAAAAGCCGATTTAATATTTATTTTAAAGAATTATTTTATTTCCGAAAAAGTTCTAAGCGTTTTTTATATAAATAGAAGCGGGTATTAATCCTATTAAATAATATTATTTAATATTTTATAATTGTAATAAAAACAGAATCTACCGTTCGGTTTTTAAACGAAAAGTATAAGAGCTTTTATAAGCGAGCTATTTATATAGATATATTTTTTATTTAATAGTTTAATTAGTATTTTCTATAACGTTAATAATTCTTTCCGGAATATATTATATAATAGCTTTTAGGAGGCAGGTAATTTTTTGCCCGCTTTATTACAGTTTAAGTTAATTTTATAATCGGCTTTTATGCGGTACGGCAAAAAATCCTTACTTTTTTTTTCCTCGAATAACTACTTTTAGCCTTTTAATTAAAGGGGGAAATTTTCTCAAACGTTAGTTTTTTTTTTAAACGCTAAAGCTTTATTAATATCTACTAGTATAATAATAAATATAGCCGTCTATTAAATTATTACTTATTTTTCTAGCCTTTTTTATTTCCGAGCTTTTTTTATTTCTTTTACGAAATATATCGTATTAATATAAAACGCCTCCCGAGTTTCACGGACTTTTATAGTTTTTAGGAAATATTTTTTTTCTTATACTTTTAAATTTCCGGTAATTTTTATATATAATATATACTTATACATTATATATATTACCTGGTTACGCTTTATTTAAGGCTTTTTTAATATTATAGGGTAATTTAAATCTAATATAATATATATAAATATTTTTAATTTATATTTATTAAAATTAGCTTTTATATAAGTTATTTCGCGAATTATACCCGAAACGTTTAATTTTTTTCTATAAGTAGCTTTTTTTATTATTTTTTTCCGGATAGGTATACGTAATAACTTTAGGCGTTTTATTATATTTTTACTAATAATAATATAATATTTATATTTTAAATTTATAAAGGTTTTTATATATAGTTATTAATTTAAATATATATTAATTATAAAAGATTTTCTGTTTATAAACTACTCGATTATATTAATTTTTTTTGCTATTATATTAAACTTTTAAACGTAACTTTATTTAAGAGCTACTCGTTTTCCTACTTTTTTAGTATTTTTTCGGCTTTATTTTTTTTAAATTTATAACTTATTATTACGTTAACTTTAATACGGATAAGTAATTTTATAAAACAATAAATATACTTTTTAAATAAGTAGCCTTTTTTTTTATATTATAAGCATTTTCTGCGCTTTATTTAAGCGTTTCGTTTTTCGTTTATTACTTATTTAGCCTGTTAGCTTTTTACTAATATAACTATACCGGTTATTAACGTATTGCCTTTATAATTAGTTTTAGGGCGATTAAGAATAAAAGGTAGTAGGTTTAAAGGGAGTAATTTATTTAGCGCGGTTCCGTTTTTTAAGCTGTTTTTGCTATAATAAAATAGCGATTTTTTAAGTCGGGCTATAATACTTATTATTTAGTAAACTTAGTTTTAATAAATATTCGGTAGCGTTATTAAAATTAGCGCGTTTTTAAGTTTATTATTAATTACTTTTTTAATAAATATAAGTTTTGTTTTATTATTTTATATATTGCCTCTTATTTTTATTAGTAATCGCTCGAAATTAATATAAAAGGATATAAAGGTTTAATTAACGGATTAGCGGTATTTATATAGTTTGCCTCCCGCTTTAATAGCTTTATTACGGTTTTTATAAACGTTTAATAAATATTAAAAAAAAATGCTAGATTATATATCTTATTAGGTTTTTTTATAATATAGTATAATTTTATTACATATTATATATTATTTTTAAGCCGCTTATAAATATTATACCATTTATTCCAGTTCTTTTTTATAAATTCTGTATTTTTTTAAAGCTTATATTTTATTGATATTTTTTATGCGGGGTAGCGGCTACGTTTACCCCCAAATTTCTCGGGCTATAATAATAGCTTATATTTAAGTACCGGGGCTACAGTAATTATTAAGGCGGGTATTAAAAATACTTAAGGGTTTTTTAACTAAGGGTTTTTTAGCTAAAAGTTTATACCTATTTAGGCTAGCTATCTTTAAGGTTTTTAAAAATCCCGAGAGTTTTATACAGGAGCACCTTTTATTATATTCGTATTTTATATAGTTAATAAGTCGAGATTTTTTTATAGTTATACTTTTAGAACTATCTAGCGTTATAATAGTTCGTTTTATTATTTTTTTAGTTTTTATTTATAAATTACTCGTTCTAGTTATTATTTTTCCGAATTATTTTTTAATACCGCTTTTAATATTATATATGTTTACTCGAGATAAGTATAAATTTAATAGACCTAAGTATTTAGTACTTTCGCGTATTTCGCTAACGATATTTCCGGATTATTAAGGGGCTATTTTAAAACTTCTTTTGATATTTTAATCTACTCTAACATAACTCGGGAGTTAGTAAGTTAGAAAATATATAAAAAGCTGTTACGCTAAGATGTAATTTTGTAATACTAAATAAGTATTTATTTTTTAACTAAAAAAGAAAAAAAAATTAAAAAGGTATATCGATATAGCTCGAGAGCATTTATATTAGCTCTCGAAAGCTGTGCTGCTATATCGGCTTATAATCGCCGATATTCCCCATTACGGCATAGCCCATTATATTAAAATGCTTTTCTTTTTCGGAACTAAAGGAAATTAAAATAAAAATAATCCTAAAATAATCAAATATATATTATTTTATTTCGACTTATATTATTATAGCTTATTTTTAAATTTCGGCTTCGCGATTAATTATAGTGGGATTTTTTTTTATTAAATATCGAATCATTATTTAATTACTTGTTTTAAATTATAGCGGGCTTTTTTTATATCAAAAATTATAAAATCGAGATTTTTCTTTCGCTTCCGAGCCTTTTAAATATTCGAATTAATAGAAAACTTATTATCCGGCTTACTATCACGTGTTATAAGGGTTAAGGTGGCTTGGCGACTTAATTTTTATATATTTTATATAATATTAAAATAAAGGAAAAAGGAAGGAATTTAAGCTAAAAGGTCGGCCGAGAAATTTACCATATATATTAGGTGTAAAATTAAGCTGTAATTACGTAATGTGTATAAACTATACCTTAATCCCGTATTTAACTTGTGTTATAATATTACCCCCCCGTTAGAAAAATTCGCGTCCCGAGAATTCTTAAAAAAATAACGAACTAGTCCGTCCGGGGATCGAACTTTAAGTAACTTTTAAGCAAAGGAGGGATACTCTCGGTTTTATACGCTGACTATTGCGTTACTAGGCTTTTATTACTAGTAGGTACGATTAGCGTGTTTCGTATATTTAGTTGTTTATTAAAAGGGCGTCTTTTAATAGGTATTTTATTTACGCCTTATTTTACGTAATTCTTTTGCTAATTGTAAAGCTGCCTTATTGTTATCTTTATAAAAGGGATTATTCTTTTTATATTTAATAGCTTTACGCCAGTTACTTAAACGCATTAAAGGTCCGGTTTTATTAAAATTTTTATTATAATATTATTATAACGTAATCGCGCTATTTTTAAAGCCTTTAGCGTTATATTATTTAAGGTTAGGATTTTATCTCTTTTATTATACTTAATATTGCAGCTTCCCCCGATATATACGTAATAATAAAACGTGGTTAACTTTTTATTTTTTTTTTATTAGGACTTATCGCTTTACTTTTAGGGTTTTTATTAGCTTGTCCGGGTAATAAGTTATTAAGATATTTATATAAGCGATTTATATAAAATATATAAGATCTTTTCTAGGTATTAGGTAATTTTAATTAGTAGGAGTATCCGATTATTTTTTTTATTTTATAATAGTTTTTTGTTATCGGGTAGTTAAGTTTATCGCTAGGTCGATTTATATTAATACCCGGCTTTTTAAAGATATATATATGATCGCCGGGATTAAAGTCGGGTTTTTTTCGGTAGCGATTAGCTTATTCGCTTATATAAGCTTACGATTAAGTTATAATTTCCTGTATTAAATTTAAATAGCTTTTTAAAATCTGGGCTATTATTTACGCGTTCTCGCGATTAAAACGCTTATGCGGAGATAGGATTATTAGGTTTTATATATAAGCTTCCTAATTAAAAAGTAAGGATATAAAAAATCCTTATTTTATTTCGTAAAAAGAACATCTGATAGATTTATAGGGAAGGCTCGCTTATATTACGTCCGTAATAAAGATAATACTCGACTAATTATCCTAATAATAATTAATAAATAGTTATAACTTTTAATCGATATATATATTTATAATTTTAGATTGCTTAATAGTTTAAAAATAACCTACTAATAATAGTTTCTATTTAATACCTAGAATTTTCGACAATTTATCCGTAAAATCCGTAATAAACTAAAGTCCCCAGTCGCTACTAATTAACTGGGGTAAGCCGTAAACCCGTAAAGGTTTATAATAATATATTATTACTATATTTTTAAAAGTAGCAAATCGGGTATACGGAATATATTAAAATCGTTTGCCTAAGCGATATATTATTACTAATAAATTGTCGCGACCTTTTTTATTAGCTAGCATTAATTTAAAATCTATTACTAAATGTTGCTAAATCTATAATAATACCGGTAAAGGTTTTAATAAATTAGGCTTTTTATTTTTAAAAACCTTAAAAAGTCGGCATTTATAGTTATTAACAAATCGATCTACGTTAAAAGCTTATTTTAACTACTAATATCGTTCAGTTATTAGTTATTTTATTTTTGCCCGGCTAAAGTGTCTTATAAAAAGCCGCAAATAAGCCTCGGTTAATAATTTAATACGTAATTAATTTTAATCGGGAATTATTAAACGACTTATATATAATACTAGTTAGCTAGTTATAAAGAAGTTGGGATATAAAAATATAACGCGAGCCCGTTTTTTATAAGTATCGAGGTTTTTATACGTGATATTAGTTTTTAATAAAAGATTTATTAATTTCACGCCGGAATTAAGGGGTGGCTTTATATTTTAGTCTAATATAAAGATGCCTACTTTCTTGCCTTATATCTTTATTATAGCTATATCGATATAAAAGATTACTATATCGGTCGGCGTTAGTGCAGTAAATTAAGGGACAAGTTAAAATAAGGTTATTATACGATAGGTTTTTTGTTTTGTTTTTTACGTCTTTAGGTTCTCGAATTTTCTGGATAAAATATTAGCTAATATATTTTTTAAACCAGGTCGATACGTAATAATAAAGTGATATTAAGCTAACAGTTTAGCCTAACCAGCCTATTTAATATTTAGGAGTTTTTTTATGCCGAAATATTCCAGAATATAATAATCGGTTATTATAAGAAATAGTCGGGGGTTTTATAAACCGATTAACTCGGCCCTTTAATTTTATAAGGTATAAATTACTGCTAATATCTCCTTATTGTAAATGTTATAATTAAGTTTAGCTTTATATATAGTCTCGGAATAATAAGTAATAAAGTACTATTTTAAGTTTTTTAAAAGTTATTAAAATATAGCGCCAGTAATTATACCGCTAAAGGCGTTTATTTTTAATTTAATTTTTAAGTCGTAAAAAAAGTGTCGAAATATAAGCGTATAAGTCAATTAATACTTTAGGTTATCGAAAGCTTATTAATATTTATAAGTCCAGTTAAAAGTTTCTCCCTTCCGTATAAAGTTAATAAAAGGCTTCGCGATCCTCCCGTATTCCCGTATAAATTGTCGGTAGAAATTATAAAATCCTAAAAAAGACTATACCTTTTTTACATTCTTAAGCTCCTTTTATAACTCGATAGCTCGGATTTTTTTAAGGTTTATAGCAATTTTATCGGTACTAATAATAAATCCCAAAAACTTAGTCTTTTAAACATAAAATTTATATTTAATTAAGTCGGCTTATAGTTTAATAACCTAAAGTCGGGCTAATATCTTATTAACATGCTCGATATATTTAGTTTTATTCTTAGAAAAAATTAAAATATCGTTAATATACGCGTTATAAAAGTCGTCTAAATATTTTATTAAAATATTATTAATATATCTTTAAAAGGTCGACAGTCCGTTAGTTAATTTAAAAAAAAGAACTTTATATTTATACGTTTTATATTTAATACAGAAAGTTGTTAATTCTTTAATATTTAGATATATTTATATACAATAAAACGTTTAACGTATATTAATTTTAGTAAATATTTTAACCTTAGATATATATAATAAAGTTTTATCGATAAAAGGTAAAAGGTAATAATCCTTATATATAATAGCGTTAAGCTTATAATAGTTTACGCAAAAACGCATTCCTTTATTCGGCTTAGCTATAAAAAAGATAAAGGCAGCCTAAAAAGTAGCGCTTAATTTAATAAATCCTTTATATAAATTATTAGTAATATATTAGCGGCAAATCTTTAATTCCTTTAATAATATCTTATATAAAGAGCTATACCTTAATTCGTTAGGGGGTTTTTTTAATTAGATTTTATAATTTATTTTAAGCTAATGCGGGAGTAATTTATTAAAGTCTACTTTATTAAATATATCTAGGTATTAATAATAAACCTTAGGTATTATTTCTAAAACCTTTTAACAAAACTCCGTTTCGTCGCAACTTAAAAAGGCCTCGTACCTTAAATCATTAATACGTCAGTCGATTTTATATAAACTAATTACATTTAAATAGTTTTTTTTAGCTGCTTAATAAAAGGCTATCGCTCTAATAAACGCTATATTAGCAGGTCAATCTCGGAACCAAATCAAATAGTCACGCCTTAACTTATAACGGCTATATTAGTCGCATAACAGGAAAGCCTAATTTAAGGCGTTTTTATAACGCTTGTAGCATTTTTTAAATATAAACAACTGTTTTTAAGACTCCCTATCGTCAGCTAATATTTTAGTTATCAATAATATACCTTAATTAAACTTATTAGCTATAGTGTGGGGTAATAATTCTTTTAAGTTAGGTATATAAACAAATCGCTTTAAAATAATAGCGGGAATTAGTATTACGGTTAAACGTTAACTAGTAGCCTTAGCCTTTTATAATTTAGCTTCTAACTTTTTTATATATTATTAAATTAAGTTTTCGTAAGATATTATTTATACTTTACCCGGCTCCGGAATTTAAAAAAGTTTCGGAATCTCCTTTAAGTTAAAACGATTATATCGACTTATTAAATAACGCTAATTTTTATTAATTATTTATCGCTCGCGTCGTTACATATCCTTTAAAAAAGTCCCTTATCGATTAAGAATTAGCTATCCAGCCTTATCGATAAAAATATTAGTATTAATAATAAATTACCAATCGTTAGAAAATAAAAAACGCTATCGCTTAATATTTATATATATATTATATTCCTTAAACTATTTTTTACTAACAATAATGTCGGAGGTTATATCGATAATTATAAAAAGGATATTAAATATATATCGGTATTAGATTCGATAATATATAAAAATAAACGCGTCTACTACTTGGACCGATTATCCGTTATAGCCATTAATACGGCCTAATTAAAATCCGGTAATTAGCCGAGGTTCTAAGTACTTAAAAACTTTACGGACAAATATTATACTCATAAATATATACCCGTTTGCTCCCGTATTTTATAAAGAGATTTTGGTAATTAAAAACAGTCTATTATAAGCTATCGTACTCTTAAAAAAAAAGGTTTTCTACCGAATATCCGACTTAAAAAATCGAATAATATTTTATTCGCACCGAAATTCATTATTAATACTTCTTTTAAAAAGGAGGTAATATTCCCTAAGAAGGTTAGTTTCCCTTTAACTAATTTAAAAGCTTACTATAATTCGATTCCGGGACTAAAATATAATTATATTTAGCTATAATCGAAAATAAAAAAGCATCTTTTTTAGCGTCAGTCATAGTCTTAGTTAAACCTTTTTTCTTATTAGGACATTCCTAGCTATAGTAACCCTTTTTCTTATAATATTAATATTAATTTTCTATAATAAAAAAAGCCTTTTTTTTATCGGTTAGCTTAATTATTTATCGATTTCCTAACGCGCGAGATTTAGTCTCCGTAGTTTTACCTTTATTTTTCTTGTCTTTATCTTTACCCTTATCTTTTTTAAAATACTCTTTCTTTATTATTTTATATATAAAAGCGGTCTCGGATTTAATTAAAGCATAACGGGTAAAGTTATAATTCGGATCGATATAATACGGGATTAATGCTAGCTTTAATTAAATAATTAAGACTTATCGGAATTTTTATTTCCATATAATAGTAGGAATGCCTGCTTTTTTTGCGGTATAAATAAACTTATTTTTAAAAGTATCAAAATCGGTATTAGGTATTATTTCCATATCGTAAAGTTTTACTCTAGCTTTTTTAAATTAATTACGATTGAAGTATTATTAATATAAACGGGTAAATAAAGTTTTTATATTAGTAATTTTATCCGGGTATATTTTTCGAAAGTAGGGCCGGAAATCTTTAACTATATTACCCTTTAATCGCAATTGCATTTCGGCAAGTTTTACATAATCGGAATCGAAATAATTTACGTTAATAACTAACTTATCTTATATTTAAATATACCAATCTTCGAATTTCACAGTATCTTTATCGGGATTATTATAAAAATCAGGCATATTAATTTTAATGCTTTTTTTAATTTAAAAGTAAAAATAGTAATTACTATATTAGCTTCTCGGAAACGCTTTTTTAGATCCATAATCTCGCAGTCGCGATCTTTTAATTACTTATTTTATTAGTTTACCTTATTTAATATAATACTTAATCCTAATTTAGGAACAAGAATATCGTTACTTATATTAAAACTTAAATAATAAGAATAATAAAAATAATAAAAATAATAGAAAGAATTAAAATCCGATAAGTTAGGATTATCATCCGAAGGGTTTCCCCTAGCGGCCTTAGTAGCCCTACCTATAACGGGTAAATTATCAAGTAGATTAGAAACAAATACGGCAGTCGATTTTTAACAGTTTGTATTAAAGTACGGGATAAATATAACTAAATTAAATAACTATTCGAATCCTTCCTTTTTATAAAGAGACTATAACATTTTATCCCGAATTTTATTTTCTCGTCTATCTTAAATAAGCAATTACTTAAATTAATAAACGCGCTTTCCGAAATATCGGGCTATTTTATATAAAACGTTTATATTATAAAATAATATTTCTATAGCCTCTAGTAATAAATTTACTTATTTGTTATACGCCATTATTATAATATTACATATTTTAAATTCATTAAATAATGCGACCGAAAATTTCAGGAAGGTTTTAAAAAAGCTATCGTAATTAACTATACCTCTATAATTAGGCTAAGCTATAATACTTTCGGCACTTAATAACTGAAATAAAAAAGCAGGCTTAGCCGGTTACTTGCTATATTTAGCTATAATTACCTTTATTCGCTCTTATAAGTCAATATCTTATATACCCGGGTTAATATTTATAATTAATTAGGTTATCTTAAAGGTAAAAGTCTTAAAGAGTTCCTATATATCGGTTACTATTATATTATCCTCTATATTATCCTTTTTTTATATAATTATAATATCTTAATCGGAAAGGATTTAAAACATTCGGTACATTAATACTAATTAGCGCGCCAGCCGAATAAAATCCGCCTATTAATTAATACTAAGGAAATTACCTTTTATATTACCTTTTTCGAATCGGACTTATTTACGCGCATTTTAAATAGCTTTATCGACTTAGGCAATATATAAGGCAACTATAGTCGCAAGTATTAAGTTTAGTTCGGATTATTATCCCGGCGTAATTACCGCAGACTTAAGGTATAACATAATAAGGACTTTTTTATCGCTAATATCGTTTAAAGTTAGGTTTAAGTTAATAAAGCTATAAAACGATTTAAAATCGGCGTCGGCCTTAAAAATAAAGTCGGACCAAAGATCGTATATAAATACGCAAGAAATAAAATAACTAATTAGTTTATTAGGATATTTTAAAAGCCTTCCTAAGCTATAATAGGTTAATCTTAATATTATATCACGTATTATAAAAGTCAAGGTAACTTGGCGACTTAATTCCTATATATTTTATATAATACTAAAATAGAGAAAAAAGGAAGGAATTTAAACTAAAAGGTCGGCCGAGAAATTTACTATATATATTAGGTATAAAGTCAAGCTGTGATTACGTAATGCGCACAAACCACACCTTAATCCCGTGCTTAACCTGTGCCATAACACTTACGCCGTTTTATAACCGGAGATATAATATTAAAATTAATTAAAAACTAATTATTTTACAATTAATTTATATATTTTATAGTTATATATTTATTTTAGGCTTTTAGGAGTAATAAAGTAAGATTAAAGATAATATTATAACTATAATATAATTATTAAAGGGTTAAAAATATTATAAAAAGCTATTAAAGTAAATGCTGGAATTTAAGTGAGAGAAAGTAAGGCTAATAGTTAAAAAAATAAAGCTGCTTAAAATCTTAAATTATTTTT
This sequence comes from Whalleya microplaca, assembly GCA_022497155.1. Taxonomy (NCBI): domain Eukaryota; kingdom Fungi; phylum Ascomycota; class Sordariomycetes; order Xylariales; family Xylariaceae; genus Whalleya; species Whalleya microplaca. The sequence continues at coordinate 902,107 of MU385723.1, forward strand.
TCCGTTTTTAAAAATCACGTAATTTTATTATAAAAATAATAAAAATATAACTAATAAAAAGGACTTTTTTAATATATATATATTAAATATAATTTAATAAAAATTTTATTATTAATATATTAAGTTAAATATATTATTAATATATTAAATTAAATATATTATTAATATATTAAATTAAATATATTATTAATATATTAAATTAAATATATTATTAATATATTGTAATGAGGCAGGGGATTATAGGTAGTGATAACAGCTTAAAAGCCATTAAAAGCCCCTTAGAGCTACGTTATAAAACACTTTATAAGGTATTTATAAAGCACTTTATAAAGCACTTCATAAGGTAATTTATAATAAATTATATACTTATATTTAGCTGACCTTTTCCCTTATATTTTTTTTACTTTTTTATAATAAATATTATTAAATAATCAAATAGTTATATATATATAGCTTTAGCAGCTAATATATACTTATTTTTGTTATGGCATAGGGATTAGGTACGGGATTTAAGGTGTGGTCTGTGCGCATGTTACGTAATTACAGCTTAAGCCCCACACTTAATATGTATGGTAAATTTCTCGGTCGACTTTTTAGCTTAGATTCCTTCTTTTTTCCTCCATTTTAATATTCCATAAAATATATAGGAATTAGGTCGCTAAGCTACCTTAACCCTTATAATATGTAATATAATACTAAGATTAAACTATTATAGCCTGGGAAGGCTTTTAGAATATTCCTATTAACTAGTTATTTTATTCCTTGCCTAATGTACTTATATATAATCTTTAGTCCGATCTTATATTTAAGGCCGATTCCGAATCGTTTTATAGCCTTAATATTTTAAATTTAAACCTAAACGACATTAATAACGAAGAAGTTATTACTATATTATACCCTAATCCCGAACCCGAGTCCGTAGCGGTTACGCCGGAATAATAGTCCGAATTAAACCTAATACCGATAATCGTAGCTGCGATACGCGTTATTTAAATCGATAAGGCTATTTAAAATATACGTAAGCAAGTCCGATTTAAGAAAAGCAATATAGGAGGCAATTTCTCTAGTGCCGATCGGCAAATAAATCTTATTAGGCTAACGCGCTAATCTATATCTATATATTAAATATCCTAAATCCTCCTTTATAATTAGAATATTATAACTATATAAAAAAAAAATAATGTAAATAATAATATAATAGTAACTAACGCGTAAGAACTTTTTAAAACTTTTATACCTAAAATAACTTAATTAACTATAGATATTAACCCGGGAGTATAAAACGCTAACTTATAAAAGCGAATAAAAATAATCGCGGCTAAATATAATAAATAACCGGCTAAGCTTGTTTTTCTATTTTAACTATTAAATATTAAAGGTATTATGGCTTAGCCTAACTATAAAGATATAATTAATTACGATAGCTTTTTTAAAACCTTTCTAAAGTTTCCGGTTGCGTTATTTAATAAAAGTTACGGAAGGTACGTACTAACAGGGTGTGCACGGACCACCTGTTGCTACGTACTCCCGTATGTCAATTGGCAACGGCAGAATAGCCACCGCCCGGTGGGGCACCCGACTTAAGTTTTCTAAACAATTCCTATAGTCCGAAATAGCTTTCCTCCCCATTTATCTGTAAATATACAATTGGTACCCATACTAGAGCCCTGCCTTTAGCTATAGTAGCCTATACGTGAGTATAAATTTAAAATATATAATATTATAATAATAGCGTATAATAAATAAGTAAATTTATTATTAAAAGCTATAGAAATATTACTTTATAATATAAACGTTTTATATAAAATAACCCGATATTTCGGAAAATGCGCCTATTAATTCGAGTAATTACTTATTTAGGATAGCCGAGAAAATAAGATTCGTAACGAAATATTATAGTCTCCTAAAGATAATTAAAAAGGATCTAAACGATTATTTAATTTAGTTACGTTTACCCCGTACTCTAATGTAAAATCGGGTATTTTATTTGTTTTTAACCTACCTGCTTATTTACCCGCTATAGGTAAAGCTACTAAAGAAAACCCTTCTAACGATAATTTTAATTTATCTAATTCTAATTTTTTACGCCATTTTTATTATTTAAACTCTAATATAAGTAATAATATCCCTGAAAAATTAGGTATCGCACTGGATAAAGTGAACCGATAAAATAGGCAACTAAAAAATCGCAACCGTAAAATCGTGGAATTAAAAGATCGCTTCCGCGAAACTAATATAGCTATTATTATTTTTATTTTTAAATTTAGTAAAAGTACGAAAATTAATATATCTAATTTTTATAATAATCCCGATAAAAATACCGTGGAATTCGAGGATTAGTATATTTAAATATAGGATAAATTAATTATTAATATAAATTATTTCGATTCCGACTATATAAAACTTGCCGAAATATAATTTCGATTAAAAGGTAATGTAGTTAAGGATTTCCGACCTTATTTCCGAGAGATATATTTAAATAAGATTATAAATGTAAAAACCTTATTTACCCGCTTATATTAGTAGTATTTCGATCGTAATTAATCGGAAAAGGTAAAAATAAAATTTTATGATATAAAAATAATACCCGATATCGATTTCGATACTTTTAAGAATAAGTTTATTTATACCGTAAGCGAAATAAATATCCCTATTATTATATGGAAATAGGAATTCCGATAAATCCTAACTATTTAGCTAAAGTTTGCCTTAATTTTATATTATGTCGATCCGAACTATAACTTTACCCGATATGTTTTAATTAGGTTTGAGACCGCTTTTATGTATAAGATAATAAAAAAGAAATACTTTAAAAAAAATAAAGGTAAAGATAAGGATAAGAAAGATAAGGGCAAAATTACGGAGACTAAACCCCGTATATTAGGAAATCGACAGACGACTAAACTAACCGATGAGGAAAAGGCTTTCCTTATAGCTAAGAATCGATGTTAATACTATAAGGAAAAAAGTTATTATAGCCGGGAATGTTTTAATAAAAAGAAAGGTTTGATTAAAATTATGACTAACGCTAAAAAAAACGCTTTTTTATTTTTAATTATAGCTAAGTATAACTGTATTCCAGTCTTAGAATTAAATTATAGTAAGCTTTTAAATTAGTTAAAAAGAAACTAACTTTCCTGGGAAATATTGCCTCCCTTTTAGAAGAAATATTAATAATAAATTTCGGTACGGATAAAATACTATTCGATTTTTTGAGTAAAATATTCGGCAGAAAACCTTTTTTTTTTAAAAATATAATAGCTTATAATAGATTATTTTTAACTACTAAAATCTTTTTATAAAATACGGAAATAAATAGATATTTATTTATAAACGTAACATTTGCCCGTAAAATTTTTAAATACCTAATATCTCGATTAATTATTAGATTTTAGCTAGGTTGTATTAATGGCTATAATAGATAATCCGTTTAAGTAATAAATACGTTTATTTTCGCGTACTATCGGATTTAATACCGATATATATTTAATATCCCTTTTATAATTATCGATATAACTCCCGATATTATTATAAGTAAAAAATAGTTCGAAAAATATAACGTATATATAAATATTAAGCGATAGTGTTTTTTGTTTTCTAACGATTAGCGACTAATTATTAATACCGATATTTCTGTCGATAAAGCTGGATAACTGATCTTTAATTAGTAAGGGGCCTTTTTAAAAAACACGTAGCGATAAAAATAATAGATAATTAATGAGGATTAGCGTCGCCTGGTAGGATGACGTAGCTGTCTTAATATTAGTTTTAATTTAAGATTAAAAGAAATTCCGAAACTCTTTTAAGCCTCGGAATCTAAGGTATTGATAATTTCTTATAAAGATTTAGTATAATAGCGTATAAAAGAATTGGAGGCTAAATTGCGAGAGGTATAGGCTATTAGCTAACGTTTTGCCTTAATTTAATTATTGACTTTTATTATTATTTTAAAACGATTTATTTATGTATTAGACCCGAAGGAATTTGTATTTTGTACGTTGGCTATTAAGTTTAACCGAGGTATGTTATTTATGACTAAAGCTATAGCTGACTCTGGGAAATTAGACCTATTATTTGTTACGTTTAAAGAACGCCGCAAATAGCGTGAAGTTATATTGGACGAGGCTTTCCTTATATGTAATTAATACGGTCGCTATAAGTTAAAACGTGATTATTTGATTTGGTATTGTAATCGACCAGTAGATATAACGTTTATTAGGGCTATAACTTTTTATTAAGCTGCTAAAAAGAATTATTTAGATATAATTAGTCTGTATAAAATTAACCGACGTATTAATAACTTAAAGTATAAAGCTTTTTTAAGCCGCGATAAAACGGAGCTCTGTTAGAAGGCCTTAGAGATGGTACCTAAGGCTTATTATTAATACCTAGATATATTTAATAAAGTGAATTTTAATAAATTACCCTTTTACCGATTTAAAGTAAATTATAAAATTTAATTGGAAGAAACTTTTAATAAATTGGGATATAGTCCTTTATATAAAATATTATTAAAAGAATTAAAGATTTGCCGCTAATATATTACTAATAATCTGTATAAAAGATTTATCGAATTAAGCGCTGCCCCTTAAGCTGCCCCTGTCTTTTTTATAGTTAAGTTAAATGGAGAAATGCGTTTTTATATAAATTATTACAAATTAAATATTATTATATGTAAGAACTGCTACCTTTTATCTTTTATTAATAAAACTTTATTACGTATTTTTAAGGCTAAGATATTTATTAAAATTAATATTTGTTAAACGTTTTATTGTATATAAATATATTTAAACGCCGAAGAATTAATAACTTTTTGTATTAAATATGGAATATATAAGTATAAGATTTTTTTTTTTAGGTTAACTAACGGGCTTTCGACCTTTTAAAAATATATTAATAATACTTTAATAGAATATTTGGACGACTTTTATAATATGTATATTGATAATATTTTAATTTTTTCCGAAAACGAGGCCGACTATATTGAATATGTTAATAAAATATTAGCCCGACTTTAAGCTATGGGATTATAAGCCGATTTGTTTAAATGCGAATTTTATGTCTAGAAAATTAAGTTCTTAAAATTTATTATAGGTACCGATAGAATTGCTATAGATTTTAAGAAAATCCGAACTATCGAGTTATAAAAAGAATTTAAGAATATAAAAAATATATAATCTTTTTTAGGCTTTTATAATTTCTATTGGCGATTTGTGTAAAAATATAGTCGGATAGTTAAACTATTTATAAATTTTACCCGAAAAAAAGAAGTTTTTAATTAGATTTATAAATATTAATAAGCCTTTAATAATTTAAAATACTGTTTAATGTATATATTTATATTCCGTTATTTTTTATATAATTTAAAGACTAGATTAAAAACCGATACTTTTAAAAGTATAATTATAGAAGTAATATTCTAGCGACTTTCGGAGAATTCCGAATAATACCTTATAATATATTATTTCGAAACTATATAAAAGGCCGAATTTAATTATAACATTTATAATAAAAAAATATTAGTAATAATTTGTATATTATAAAACTAAAAGGCTAAGTTAATTGGCTTATAAAACTTTCGTTTGTTTTTTATAATAACTGACTATTACGTTTTAAAGTATTTCGGTATTAAGAAACTTTTAAACGTTTGTTAAGTTAGCTGGGCCGAGCTATTAGTTTAATACTATTTTATTATTACTTACCGATTAAAATTAGAAAATATACTGGCTGATATTTTGTTTAAAAAATTCGAGGACTTAAAAATATAGAAAGCTAAATAAAAGGCTTACTGTACGATAACTTTATTTTAACCTGTATTCTAGCTTTTTGCGATATTTATTAATATCGACGTAGTAATTTTTTATATCGATATAGCTATAATAGAAGTATAAAGTAAAGAAGTGGGTATATTTATATTAAACTAAGACGTAGACTTATTCCTTAATTCCGGCGTCGAATTAGTGGATCTGTTGTTAAAAGCTAACGTTATATACCGTGACCTTAATATTTACCGGGAACGCGCCCGTATTAGTTTATTATATCCCGACTTTTTTATAGCTGGTCGATTAATATTATATATAGGTCGATTAATAGTTTTTAACCAGAACTAATTATATATTAAATTATTAACCGAAACCTATTTCCGATTATTAATAAGCTATCCGGGCCGGGCTAAAATCAGATAGTTAATAGCTAAATAATATTGGTAGCCTGGATAAGCTTCCGATATAAATTGTTTTATTAATAATTATAAGTGCCGACTATTTAAAATCCCTAGAAATAAAAAGCCCGGACTTTTAAAATTATTACTAATACCCTTGAGGATTTAGCAGTATTTAGTAATGGACTTTAAATTTATGCCTGCTAATAAATAAGGACGTAATAACTTATTAGTAATGATATATTGCCTAAAAAAATAATTATAGTGTATTTTATATATAAGATCTGCTATAGCTAAAAATATAGTAATAATATATTATTATAAACTTTTATATATTTATAGATTATTTTAATTAATCGGGAGTAACTGAAAACCCTAGTTTATTGCGGATTTTACGGATAAATTATTTAAGATATTAGGTATTAAATGGAAATTATTATTTGTAAATTATTTTTAGACCGTAAGATAGGCCGAAATTATAAATGTTTATGTCGATTAATAATTGCGACTTTTTATTAATTATTATTAGGATAACTGGTTAAATATTATTTCTATAGCTGACGTTATATAAGTAAGTCTACCTTATAAATTTATCGGGTATTTATTTTATAAAATAAAACGCGGATTTTTTATATCCTTACTTTTTAATTAAAAAGCGCGTACTTAAGACTTAATAACTTTGTTATTACGTGAGCGCTTTAATCGCGAAGACGCGTAAGTAACGGCTTAAATTTTGAAGAGTTATTTAAACTCGGCCCGAAAGATTATAGCTTGATTGTAAGCCCGTATAAATAAATAGGCTAATTGTTATTAAAAAGAACCTAACTTCGGACCTAGCGATTGTGTATATATTTTTAAAAAATTAAATACTAGTACTAACCGCTTAAATAATAAGCTTAATTTCTTTATAATATGAAATTACTATAAAATAAAAAAAATGGTCGGATATTCCTACTAATTAAAGTTGCCTAATATCTGGAAAAAATCCCGCGTATTTTATGTAAATCGCCTGCGTAAATACCTAAATAACCTATTATAAAGATAAATTAATGAGAACTTTAAGAGTGAAGCGATTAGTTTTAATAGAAAAAAAAAATAGGAAATTGATTATATTATATTTTTACGTATATATTGTAAAAAGCTATAATATTAAATGTAATAAAAAGGATGGGATTTTAACTTTAAATGATACGATATTAAAGGCTTTAAAAATAATATAACCGCGTTATAACGTTACTATAATGAAAATCCTAATAAAATTAGACTTTTAATGCGATTAAATGACTGGCGTAAGGCTGCCGAATATAAAAAGAATAATCTCCCTTATAAAAATAACAATAAAGTAGTATTATAGTTAGCTAGAGGATTGTGTAAAGCTAGGCGTAAATAAAATAGCTATTAATAGATACCTTTTTAACGAATAACTAAATATATATAAGTATATTAATTTTATTTATTAGTAGTGAGGGCTTAATGGTGTAATAGTTAATATATAAAACCGAGAGTATTTTTTTTTTATTTGGGAGTTACTTAGGGTTCGATTCCCGGACGGATTAGTTCGTTAATTTTTTAAGGGATTTTTAAAATTTTCGGGACGCGAATTTTTCTGACGGGGGGGTGATGTTATGGCATAGGGATTAGGTACGGGATTTAAGGTGTGGTCTGTGCGCATGTTACGTAATTACAGCTTAAGCCTTATACCTGATATGTATGGTAAATTTCTCGGCCGACCTTTTAGCTTAAATTCCTTTTTTTCTTCTCCATTTTAGTATTTCATAAAATACACAGGAATTAAGTCGCTAAGTCACCTTAACCTTTATAATACGTGACAATTTTTAACCTGATATTTCACTTTTGCTTTATCCCAACACCCTGTCTTAAGATATTTAACTCCCCCGGACAGGCTTTAATTTCCTTGCCTTTTAATTAATTAAGTAAAATAGTCCTTTTTAAAGTATTATAAGTTATAAAGGTATAAAATTCATTAGTAATAACTATTTAAAGTATATTTACTGTCGAGCTTACTTTATTTTTATCCGATAAATTACACGCGGATTATTTTATTTCGTTTAATAGCTACTTGTTTTTTATATAAATCAAATTAAGTTATATATTCGATCGATAGCTAGCTAGTTGCTTTATTTATATATTATATCCACGTTATTTATTACCTATAATTTACGAATTTTCTTTTTTATATATTAAAAATATAAAGCGTAATAATACTAAAAACACTAAACTGTATATTTTTATATATAAACCTGTTTATTTTATATAAGTAATAGTAATAAGCTAATTATATTTAATATATTATTAAATATAGCTAGCTATTAATATATATATAATTTATATAAATAACGATATCGGATAACACTTTTTTATATACCCTGATATACTTTATCATTTAAATGCTACCTTTAGTAATAAGGGAGGCTATTAGCTGCTGCTACTGCTACTATTGCTATTGTTAATAGCTGTCACTTGTTAACCTGTTATTATTAGCTGACTTGCTGTCACTAGCTGACTTACTATCACCTGCTGTTAGCTATTAGGGAGGCTTATAAAGAGGTTACCTAATTTGAGCTATTGTAGCTACTGCTGCTAATAGCTGTGGCTATCTGACCTGTTAAAAGCTATAGCTAGCTATGGCTAGCTGACTTGTTGTCACCTAACCACCTGTTGCTATTAATAGCTGTGGCTATTTAACCTATTACCCTAAGGTCCTTGGGGTGAAATTTTTTTTTTTTTTAGATCTAAAGGTTAGGCATTTAAGTGTGGGGCGTGTTTTTTTTTTTTTTTTTTTTTTTCAGATTTTTCAGCTGCGTAAACGCTAGCTAAAAAATCAGGGAGGGATGTAATAAAGCAGGGGATTACGGGTATTAATAGTAGTTTAAAAGTTATTAAAAGCTTTTTAAAGCCACGTTATAAAGCACTTTATAAGGTATTTATAAAGCATTTCACAGGGTATTTATAGGGCATTTTATAAGGCAATTTACAATGGATTATATACCTATATTTAACTGACTTTTTTTCTCACATCTTTTTCACTTTTTTATAATAAATATCACTAAATAGTTAAATAGTCACACACACACATAGCTTTAGCAGCTATTATACACTTATTTTAACTTAATATCTCACTTTCGTTTCACCCCGACACCTTGTTTTAAGACATTAGTTTTATCCTTAATAAATTATACGTTAATTAATAAATATTAAATTTTCCAGTTATAATTAACTTAATAAATAATTACTTTTTAAAAGTTTTAAATTAAGCCTAATATAGTTTATATATCGACTGAAATTAATATATAAGCTATTTTAAGAATATTATTTAGCGTATTTTTTATTATAATGTTGAGATATTTTTAAAGGTATTTACGTATTATTTTTAAATCCGGGGCCTGGAAATTTAAGTTATATTATTTTATAAATAAATAAAAATATTTATTTTATAAAATATTATATAAAAAATATTACAAAATCTAGAAATAAATTAAGAAAATATCCGAAATACTAAGGATATTTAATAAAACACGTTTTTAAAAATATATTAATTTAAATACGATTATTTTATAATTATTTCGTTACTAGTATATAATAAAGATATACCTTAATTATTTTCGGCATTTAACCGCTAGCAATTCGATTACGCTATTATATTTTACTAATATATATTTTCGAATCGAAATATTTAATTATACTATTTATTTTATTATTAAATAAAAAGGCTAGATATAATAGTAGCTAATTATATTTAAAATATCGAATAAATAATTTGCTAGATTCCCAGTTATAGATTTAGTTAAATAATTTCTAATAATCAGATTTTTAGCCCGAAATATTAAACATTATTAATATTTTTTCTAATTTTTTTTTGTTAGTTATATTTACGTTTTTATAAAACCAACGTTATTACCGGAACTACTTAATTTATTTAGGTTTAATTATTTCCCGAAATATAAAATAATATATTCCCGAAAGTTTAATTATTTCGAAACCCGTTTGCGGTATTTACTCTTATTAAAACGGCGATTTTATTTTAAAACGTAATATAAAGTATAGAATTTAATTATATCGTAAGAGATTATTAAAACTATTATTTCGTAAATTTATATTAAAATTATTAGATTATTAATTATTAAAATTATAATCCTAAAAATTATTATACGATAAATTATTATCGTTTTAACTTTTAGATTTTAATAATTTAATATTTAATTAAGACTATAATCTATTACTTTTTTTATAATCAATTAAATTATCGTAATTAAATATTTTTATCGTATAATATTATAATAAAATAATTCGATTAAAAATAACAAAAATCTAAGGTATATATAATTATTACTTTTATAAATAAAATAATCGATATAATATTTAAAATAGCCCTAATAATATAACGCTAATTTAGTAAAACTATTAGCGTTTTATTAAATACTATTTAACCGAGCTACTTAATTTAAATATTTTTTATGCCTAATAAATTTCGAATTCTTTTTTTTTTTCCTAATTTTAATTAAAATATCTTTAATATTATTAACTTAAAGATTTTTTTCTCGCAATTTAATAATATAAAATATATTTTTTTCCTATATATTCCGTAATTTTAAGGATTATAATAATTTTTAAAGCGAACCGGATTAAGTTAACAAAAACGGAAATGGCGAAGTGGTCGAATTACCGGCAGGTCTAAAATTTATAGGCTAATTAACCTTATAATAAATAATCAATTAGGATTTGGTTAATTTTGCGACTAAATATACCCGGAAATCTTATTTTAATATGTTACGCCGATTTATAGCGGTAATAAAAAAATAACCGGAATACCCGGGTTAAAAAATATATTATTTAAATAAACTAGCTTTTATATATTATAATAAATATTATAGGAGACAATTAGGAGGTATAATATTACCTGGTTATTTTATAATTATTTTATTGACTATTTTAATAGCTACATTATAAGAAATCCGGAAATATTAAAAAATAATAGCTTTATTATTTCCAAAATAACCTTTTTAACAATTAGTTCGGGAAATAACCCTAAAAGAAGTCCGGGGCGCATTTTATATATAAAAAGATATATTAAAAGCTATTTAAAAAGCTGCTAAATTATTTTTAATTACTTTATTCGGATATAATAACTTATACGCTATATATACTAATCGACATATAATATAAATAAAAGATATTAAAATAAATTAACTTTAATATTATATACCGGGCTTAGCCTTATTATTTTCGAAATAAAACTTTTAATATTAATAAATAGCTTTTTATAAATTATTACTTCGTTAATATTTTATATTAATATATAAATAACTTAA